>CM065423.1:45359359-45758008 GCA_033060865.1 Dorcus hopei | reverse complement strand
TGTTATTGTTGTTGTTGTTGTTAATTGTTATTGTTATTGTTGTTGTTGTTGTTGTTGTTGTTATTGTTGTTGTTATTGTTGTTGTTGTTGTTGTTGTTGTTGTTGATTGTTGTTGTTGTTGTTGTTGTTGTTGTTGTTGATTGTTGATTAATTGTTGTTGTTGATTGTTGATTGTTGTTGTTGATTGATGATTGTTGTTGTTGTTGTTGTTGTTGTTGATTGTTGTTGTTGTTGTTGTTGATTGTTGTTGTTGTTGTTGTTGTTGTTGTTGTTGTTAATTGTTGTTGTTGTTGTTGTTGTTGTTGTTGATTGTTGTTGATTGTTGTTGTTGTTGTTGTTGTTGTTGTTGTTGTTGTTGTTGTTGTTGTTGTTGTTGTTGTTGTTGTTGATTGTTGATTGTTGTTGATTGTTGTTGATTGTTGATTGTTGTTGTTGATTGTTGTTGTTGTTGTTGATTGTTGATTGTTGTTGTTGTTGTTGTTGTTGTTGTTGTTGTTGTTGTTGTTGTTGTTGTTGTTGTTGTTGTTGTTGTTGTTGTTGTTGTTGTTGTTGTTGTTGTTGTTGTTGTTGTTGTTGTTGTTGCTTGTTGTTGTTGTTGTTGTTGTTGCTTGTTGTTGTTGTTGTTGTTGTTTCCGTTTTTTGTTGTTGTTGTTGTTGTTGTTGTTATTGTTGATTGTTGTTCTTGTTGACTATTGTTGTTGTTATTGTTGTTGTTGATTGTTGTTGTTGATTGTTGTTGTTGTTCTTATTGTTGTTGTTGTTGTTGTTGTTGTTGTTGATTGTTGTTGTTGTTGTTGTTGTTGATTGATTGTTGTTGTTTATTGTTGTTGTTGTTGTTGCTGTTGTTGTTGTTGTTGTTGTTGTTGTTGTTGATTGTTGTTGTTGTTGATTGATTGATTGTTGTTGATTGTTGTTGTTGTTGTTGTTGTTGTTGTTGATGATGTTGTTGATTGTTGTTGTTGATTGTTGTTATTGTTATTGTTGATTGTTAATTGTTGTTGTTGTTGTTGTTGTTGTTGTTGTTGTTGTTGTTGTTGTTGTTGTTGTTGTTGTTGTTGTTGTTGTTGTTGTTGTTGTTGTTGTTGGTTGTTGTTGTTGTTGTTGTTGTTGTTGTTGTTGATTGTTGTTGTTGTTGATTGTTGTTGTTGATTGTTGATTGTTGTTGTTGTTGATTGTTGTTGATTGTTGTTGTTGTTGTTGTTGGTTTGTTGTTGATTGATTGTTGTTGTTGTTGTTAATTGTTGTTGTTGTTGTTGTTGATTGTTGTTGTTGTTATTGTTGTTGTTGTTGTTGATTGTTGTTGTTGTTGTTATTGTTGATTGTTGTTATTGTTGTTGTTGATTGTTAATTGATTATTATTATTATTGTTATTATTATTATTATTATTGATTATTGTATTATTATTATTATTATTATTATTACTATTAATTATTATTATTATTATTATTATTATTAATTAATTATTATTATTATTATTATTATTATTATTATTATTATTATTATTTTTTATAGAGGTTTAGAGAATCTTCTAAAGATACCTCCGGATATATCTACCCCGGAGACATGTTGGATACACCCCGACATTTCTGTACGAGGCGCCTACCAACTAAACACCTTTCCTCTTTCTCCATTCTGCACGGCGGGTACCACCCTTCGGCATTTCTTCCGCCGTGCATGTTGCCTCCTATCCCGTTCATCCTCTTCTTTTTTTTTCTCCTCTTCTCCCATCCACTTCATCTTCGGCCTTCTTCCCCATCCTCTTCGTCTTCTGTCCCATCCTCTTCGTCTTCTATCCCATCCTCTTCACCTTCTGCCCTTCCTGCACCGAAGTGATTCGAGGCAAAAAATTTTCAAACCTCGATATCTCGGAAACGGTTAGAGCTAGCGCAAAAATAAGCATGTTTTTGGAATCGTCTCGTCGAGATCTACAAGATGGTCTAGGCACCGAAGTGATTCGAGGCAAAAAATTTTCAAACCTCGATATCTCGGAAACGGTTGGAGCTAGCGCAAAAATAAGCACGTTTTTGGAATCGTCTCGTCGAGATCTACAAGATAGACTAGGTCCCGAAATGATTCGACGCAAAAAATTTTCAAACCTCGATATCTCGGAAACGGTTAGAGCTAGCGCAAAAATAAGCATGTTTTTGGAATCGTCTCGTCGAGATCTACAAGATGGTCTAGGCACCGAAGTGATTCGAGGCAAAAATTTTCAAACCTCGATATCTCGGAAACGGTTAGAGCTAGCGCAAAAATAAGCATGTTTTTGGAATCGTCTCGTCGAGATCTACAAGATGGTCTAGGCACCGAAGTGATTCGAGGCAAGAAATTTTCAAACCTCGATATCTCGGAAACGGTTAGAGCTAGCGCAAAAATAAGCATGTTTTGGAATCGTCTCGTCGAGATCTACAAGATGGTCTAGGCACCGAAGTGATTCGAGGCAAAAAATTTTCAAACCTCGATATCTCGGAAACGGTTAGAGCTAGCGCAAAAATAAGCATGTTTTTGGAATCGTCTCGTCGAGATCTACAAGATGGTCTAGGCACCGAAGTGATTCGAGGCAAAAAATTTCAAACCTCGATATCTCGGAAACGGTTAGAGCTAGCGCAAAAATAAGCATGTTTTTGGAATCGTCTCGTCGAGATCTACAAGATGGTCTAGGCACCGAAGTGATTCGAGGCAAAAATTTTCAAACCTCGATATCTCGGAAACGGTTAGAGCTAGCGCAAAAATAAGCATGTTTTTGGAATCGTCTCGTCGAGATCTACAAGATGGTCTAGGCACCGAAGTGATTCGAGGCAAAAAAATTCAAACCTCGATATCTCGGAAACGGTTAGAGCTAGCGCAAAAATAAGCATGTCTTTGGAATCGTCTCGTCGAGATCTACAAGATGGTCTAGGCACCGAAGTGATTCGAGGCAAAAAATTTTCAAACCTCGATATCTCGGAAACGGTTAGAGCTAGCGCAAAAATAAGCATGTTTTTGGAATCGTCTCGTCGAGATCTACAAGATGGTCTAGGCACCGAAGTGATTCGAGGCAATAAATTTTCAAACCTCGATATCTCGGAAACGGTTAGAGCTAGCGCAAAAATAAGCATGTTTTTGGAATCGTCTCGTCGAGATCTACAAGATGGTCTAGGCACCGAAGTGATTCGAGGCAAAAAATTTTCAAACCTCGATATCTCGGAAACTGGTAGAGCTAGCGCAAAAATAAGCATGTGTTTGGAATCGTCTCGTCGAGATCTACAAGATGGTCTAGGCACCGAAGTGATTCGAGGCAAGAAATTTTCAAACCTCGATATCTCGGAAACGGTTAGAGCTAGCGCAAAAATAAGCATGTTTTGGAATCGTCTCGTCGAGATCTACAAGATGGTCTAGGCACCGAAGTGATTCGAGGCAAAAAATTTTCAAACCTCGATATCTCGGAAACGGTTAGAGCTAGCGCAAAAATAAGCATGTTTTTGGAATCGTCTCGTCGAGATCTACAAGATGGTCTAGGCACCGAAGTGATTCGAGGCAAAAAAATTTCAAACCTCGATATCTCGGAAACGGTTAGAGCTAGCGCAAAAATAAGCATGTTTTTGGAATCGTCTCGTCGAGATCTACAAGATGGTCTAGGCACCGAAGTGATTCGAGGCAAAAAATTTTCAAACCTCGATATCTCGGAAACGGTTAGAGCTAGCGCAAAGATAAGCATGTTTTTGGAATCGTCTCGTCGAGACCTACAAGATGGTCTAGGCACCGAAGTGATTCGAGGCAAAAAATTTTCAAACCTCGATATCTCGGAAACGGTTAGAGCTAGCGCAAAAATAAGCATGTTTTTGGAATCGTCTCGTCGAGATCTACAAGATGGTCTAGGCACCGAAGTGATTCGAGGCAAAAAATTTTCAAACCTCGATATCTCGGAAACAGTTAGAGCTAGCGCAAAAATAAGCATGTTTTTGGATTCGTCTCGTCGAGATCTACAAGATGGTCTAGGCACCGAAGTGATTCGAGGCATAAAATTTTCAAACCTCGATATCTCGGAAACGGTTAGAGCTAGCGCAAAAATAAGCATGTTTTTGGAATCGTCTCGTCGAGATCTACCAGATGGTCTAGGCACCGAAGTGATTCGAGGCAAAAATTTCAAACCACCATATCACGGAAACGGTAACAGCTAGCCCAAAAATAAGCATGTTTTGGAATCGTCTCGTCGAGATCTACAAGATGGTCTAGGCACCGAAGTGATTCGAGGCAAAAATTTTCAAACCTCGATATCTCGGAAACAGTTAGAGCTAGCGCAAAAATAAGCACGTTTTTGGAATCGTCTCGTCGAGATCTACAAGATGGTCTAGGCACCGAATTCAGTCGAGGCAAAAATATTCAATCCTCGATATCTCGGAAACGGTTAGAGCTAGCGCAAAAATAAGCATGTTTTGGAATCGTCTCGTCGAGATCTACAAGATGGTCTAGGCACCGAAGTGATTCGAGGCAAAAAATTTTCAAACCTCGATATCTCGGAAACGGTTAGAGCTAGCGCAAAAATAAGCATGTTTTTGGAATCGTCTCGTCGAGATCTACAAGATGGTCTAGGCACCGAAGTGATTCGAGGCAAAAAAATTTCAAACCTCGATATCTCGGAAACGGTTAGAGCTAGCGCAAAAATAAGCATGTTTTTGGAATCGTCTCGTCGAGATCTACAAGATGGTCTAGGCACCGAAGTGATTCGGGGCAAAAAATTTTCAAACCTCGATATCTCGGAAACGGTTAGAGCTAGCGCAAAAATAAGCATGTTTTTGGAATCGTCTCGTCGAGATCTACAAGATGGTCTAGGTCCCGAAGTGATTCGACGCAAAAATTTTCAAACCTCGATATCTCGAAACGGTTAGAGCTAGCGCAAAAATAAGCATGTTTTGGAATCGTCTCGTCGAGATCTACAAGATGGTCTAGGCACCGAAGTGATTCGAGGCAAAAAAATTTAAACCTCGATGTCTCGGAAACGGTTAGAGCTAGCGCAAAAATAAGCACGTTTTTGGAATCGTCTCGTCGAGATCTACAAGATGGTCTAGGCACCGAAGTGATTCGAGGCAAGAAATTTTCAAACCTCGATATCTCGGAAACGGTTAGAGCTAGCGCAAAAATAAGCATGTTTTTGGAATCGTCTCGTCGAGATCTACAAGATGGTCTAGGCACCGAAGTGATTCGAGGCAAAAATTTTCAAACCTCGATATCTCGGAAACGGTTAGAGCTAGCGCAAAAATAAGCATGTTTTTGGAATCGTCTCGTCGAGATCTACAAGATGGTCTAGGCACCGAAGTGATTCGAGGCAAAAAATTTCAAACCTCGATATCTCGGAAACGGTTAGAGCTAGCGCAAAAATAAGCATGTTTTTGGAATCGTCTCGTCGAGATCTACAAGATGGTCTAGGCACCGAAGTGATTCGAGGCAAAAATTTTCAAACCTCGATATCTCGGAAACGGTTAGAGCTAGCGCAAAAATAAGCATGTTTTTGGAATCGTCTCGTCGAGATCTACAAGATGGTCTAGGCACCGAAGTGATTCGAGGCAAAAAATTTTCAAACCTCGATATCTCGGAAACGGTTAGAGCTAGCGCAAAAATAAGCATGTTTTGGAATCGTCTCGTCGAGATCTACAAGATGGTCTAGGCACCGAAGTGATTCGAGGCAAAAAATTTTCAAACCTCGATATCTCGGAAACGGTTAGAGCTAGCGCAAAAATAAGCATGTTTTGGAATCGTCTCGTCGAGATCTACAAGATGGTCTAGACACCGAAGTGATTAGAGGCAATTTAATTTCAAACCTCGATATCTCGGAAACGGTTAGAGCTAGCGCAAAAATAAGCATGTTTTTGGAATCGTCTCGTCGAGATCTACAAGATGGTCTAGGCACCGAAGTGATTCGAGGCAAAAATTTTCAAACCTCTATATCTCGGAAACGGTTAGAGCTAGCGCAAAAATAAGCATGTTTTGGAATCGTCTCGTCGAGATCTACAAGATGGTCTAGGCACCGAAGTGATTCGAGGCAAAAATTTTCAAACCTCGATATCTCGGAAACGGTTAGAGCTAGCGCAAAAATAAGCATGTTTTTGGAATCGTCTCGTCGAGATCTACAAGATGGTCTAGGCACCGAAGTGATTCGAGGCAAAAATTTTCAAACCTCGATATCTCGGAAACGGTTAGAGCTAGCGCAAAAATAAGCATGTTTTTGGAATCGTCTCGTCGAGATCTACAAGATGGTCTAGGCACCGAAGTGATTCGAGGCAAAAAATTTTCAAACCTCGATATCTCGGAAACGGTTAGAGCTAGCGCAAAAATAAGCATGTTTTTGGAATCGTCTCGTCGAGATCTACAAGATGGTCTAGGCACCGAAGTGATTCGACGCAAAAAATTTTCAAACCTCGATATCTCGGAAACGGTTAGAGCTAGCGCAAAAATAAGCATGTTTTTGGAATCGTCTCGTCGAGATCTACAAGATGGTCTAGGCACCGAAGTGATTCGAGGCAAAAAATTTTCAAACCTCGATATCTCGGAAACGGTTAGAGCTAGCGCAAAAATAAGCATGTTTTTGGAATCGTCTCGTCGAGATCTACAAGATGGTCTAGGCACCGAAGTGATTCGAGGCAAAATATTTTCAAACCTCGATATCTCGGAAACGGTTAGAGCTAGCGCAAAAATAAGCATGTTTTTGGAATCGTCTCGTCGAGATCTACAAGATGGTCTAGGCACCGAAGTGATTCGAGGCAAAAAATTTCAAACCTCGATATCTCGGAAACGGTTAGAGCTAGCGCAAAAATAAGCATGTTTTTGGAATCGTCTCGTCGAGATCTACAAGATAGTCTAGGCACCGAAGTGGTTCGAGGCAAAAAAATTTAAACCTCGATATCTCGGAAACGGTTAGAGCTAGCGCAAAAATAAGCATGTTTTTGGAATCGTCTCGTCGAGATCTACAAGATGGTCTAGGCACCGAAGTGATTCGAGGCAAAAAATTTTCAAACCTCGATATCTCGGAAACGGTTAGAGCTAGCGCAAAAATAAGCATGTTTTTGGAATCGTCTCGTCGAGATCTACAAGATAGTCTAGGCACCGAAGTGGTTCGAGGCAAAAAAATTTAAACCTCGATATCTCGGAAACGGTTAGAGCTAGCGCAAAAATAAGCATGTTTTTGGAATCGTCTCGTCGAGATCTACAAGATGGTCTAGGCACCGAAGTGATTCGAGGCAAAAAATTTTCAAACCTCGATATCTCGGAAACGGTTAGAGCTAGCGCATAAATGAGAATGTTATGGTAATAGTCTCGTCGAGATCTACAAGATGGTCTAGGCACCGAAGTGATTCGAGGCAAAAATTTTCAAACCTCGATATCTCGGAAACGGTTAGAGCTAGCGCAAAAATAAGCATGTTTTTGGAATCGTCTCGTCGAGATCTACAAGATGGTCTAGGCACCGAAGTGATTCGAGGCAAAAAATTTCAAACCTCGATATCTCGGAAACGGTTAGAGCTAGCGCAAAAATAAGCATGTCTTTGGAATCGTCTCGTCGAGATCTACAAGATGGTCTAGGCACCGAAGTGATTCGAGGCAAAAAATTTTCAAACCTCGATATCTCGGAAACGGTTAGAGCTAGCGCAAAAATAAGCATGTTTTTGGAATCGTCTCGTCGAGATCTACAAGATGGTCTAGGCACCGAAGTGATTCGAGGCAAAAAATTTTCAAACCTCGATATCTCGGAAACGGTTAGAGCTAGCGCAAAAATAAGCATGTTTTTGGAATCGTCTCGTCGAGATCTACAAGATGGTCTAGGCACCGAAGTGATTCGAGGCAAAAAATTTCAAACCTCGATATCTCGGAAACGGTTAGAGCTAGCGCAAAAATAAGCATGTTTTGGAATCGTCTCGTCGAGATCTACAAGATGGTCTAGGCACCGAAGTGATTCGAGGCAAAAATTTTCAAACCTCGATATCTCGGAAACGGTTAGAGCTAGCGCAAAAATAAGCATGTTTTTGGAATCGTCTCGTCGAGATCTACAAGATGGTCTAGGCACCGAAGTGATTCGAGGCAAAAATTTTCAAACCTCGATATCTCGGAAACGGTTAGAGCTAGCGCAAAAATAAGCATGTTTTTGGAATCGTCTCGTCGAGATCTACAAGATGGTCTAGGCACCGAAGTGATTCGAGGCAAAAAAATTTCAAACCTCGATATCTCGGAAACGGTTAGAGCTAGCGCAAAAATAAGCATGTTTTTGGAATCGTCTCGTCGAGATCTACAAGATGGTCTAGGCACCGAAGTGATTCGAGGCAAAAAATTTTCAAACCTCGATATCTCGGAAACAGTTAGAGCTACCTCTACCATAAGCATTTATTTGGAATCGTCTCGTCGAGATCTACAAGATAGTCTAGGCACCGAAGTGGTTCGAGGCAATAATTTTTAATCCTCGATATCTCGGAAACTGTTAGAGCTAGCGCAAAAATAAGCATGTTTTGGAATCGTCTCGTCGAGATCTACAAGATGGTCGAGGCACCGAAGTGATTCGAGGCAAAAATTTTCAAAACACGATATGACGGAAAAGGTTAGAGCAAACGCAAAAATAAGCCAGGTTTTGGAAGAGTCTCGTCGAGAACTAAAAGATGGTCGAGGCACCGAAGTGATTCGAGGCAAAAATTTTCAAACCTCGATATCTCGGAAACGGTTAGAGCTAGCGCAAAAATAAGCATGTTTTTGGAATCGTCTCGTCGAGATCTACAAGATGGTCTAGGCACCGAAGTGATTCGAGGCAATATAGTTTCAAACCTCGATATCTCGGAAACGGTTAGAGCTAGCGCAAAAATAAGCATGTTTTTGGAATCGTCTCGTCGAGATCTACAAGATGGTCTAGGCACCGAAGTGATTCGAGGCAAAAAAATTTCAAACCTCGATATCTCGGAAACGGTTAGAGCTAGCGCAAAAATAAGCATGTTTTTGGAATCGTCTCGTCGAGATCTACAAGATGGTCTAGGCACCGAAGTGATTCGAGGCAAAAAATTTTCAAACCTCGATATCTCGGAAACGGTTAGAGCTAGCGCAAAAATAAGCATGTTTTTGGAATCGTCTCGTCGAGATCTACAAGATGGTCTAGGCACCGAAGTGATTCGAGGCAAAAAAATTTAAACCTCGATATCTCGGAAACGGTTAGAGCTAGCGCAAAAATAAGCATGTTTTTGGAATCGTCTCGTCGAGATCTACGAGATGGTCTAGGCACCGAAGTGATTCGAGGCAAAAATTTTCAAACCTCGATATCTCGGAAACGGTTAGAGCTAGCGCAAAAATAAGCATGTTTTTGGAATCGTCTCGTCGAGATCTACAAGATGGTCTAGGCACCGAAGTGATTCGAGGCAAAAAATTTTCAAACCTCGATATCTCGGAAACGGTTAGAGCTAGCGCAAAAATAAGCATGTTTTTGGAATCGTCTCGTCGAGATCTACAAGATAGTCTAGGCACCGAAGTGGTTCGAGGCAAAAAAATTTAAACCTCGATATCTCGGAAACGGTTAGAGCTAGCGCAAAAATAAGCATGTTTTTGGAATCGTCTCGTCGAGATCTACAAGATGGTCTAGGCACCGAAGTGATTCGAGGCAAAAAAATTTCAAACCTCGATATCTCGGAAACGGTTAGAGCTAGCGCAAAAATAAGCATGTTTTTGGAATCGTCTCGTCGAGATCTACAAGATGGTCTAGGCACCGAAGTGATTCGAGGCAAAAAATTTTCAAACCTCGATATCTCGGAAACGGTTAGAGCTAGCGCAAGAATAAGCATGATTTTGGAATCGTCTCGTCGAGATCTACAAGATGGTCTAGGCACCGAAGTGATTCGAGGCAAAAATTTTCAAACCTCGATATCTCGGAAACGGTTAGAGCTAGCGCAAAAATAAGCATGTTTTTGGAATCGTCTCGTCGAGATCTACAAGATGGTCTAGGCACCGAAGTGATTCGAGGCAAAAATTTTCAAACCTCGATATCTCGGAAACGGTTAGAGCTAGCGCAAAAATAAGCATGTTTTTGGAATCGTCTCGTCGAGATCTACAAGATGGTCTAGGCACCGAAGTGATTCGAGGCAAAAATTTTCAAACCTCGATATCTCGGAAACGGTTAGAGCTAGCGCAAAAATAAGCATGTTTTGGAATCGTCTCGTCGAGATCTACAAGATGGTCTAGGCACCGAAGTGATTCGAGGCAAAATTTTCAAACCTCGATATCTCGGAAACGGTTAGAGCTAGCGCAAAAATAAGCATGTTTTGGAATCGTCTCGTCGAGATCTACAAGATGGTCTAGGCACCGAAGTGATTCGAGGCAAAAATTTTCAAACCTCGATATCTCGGAAACGGTTAGAGCTAGCGCAAAAATAAGCATGTTTTTGGAATCGTCTATTAGAGATCTACAAGATGGTCTAGGCACCGAAGTGATTCGAGGCAACAATTTTCAAACCTCGATATCTCGGAAACGGTTAGAGCTAGCGCAAAAATTAGCATGATTTTGGAATCGTCTCGTCGAGATCTACAAGATGGTCTAGGCACCGAAGTGATTCGAGGCAAAAAATTTTCAAACCTCGATATCTCGGAAACGGTTAGAGCTAGCGCAAAAATAAGCATATTATGTAATCGTCTCGTCGAGATCTACAAGATGGTCTAGGCACCGAAGTGATTCGAGGCAAAATTTTCAAACCTCGATATCTCGGAAACGGTTAGAGCTAGCGCAAAAATAAGCATGTTTTGGAATCGTCTCGACGAGATCTACAAGATGGTCTAGGCACCGAAGTGATTCGAGGCAAAAAATTTTCAAACCTCGATATCTCGGAAACGGTTAGAGCTAGCGCAAAAATAAGCAAGTTTTAGCAACCGTCTCGTCTAGATCTACAAGATGGTCTAGGCACCGAAGTGATTCGAGGCAAAAAATTTTCAAACCTCGATATCTCGGAAACGGTTAGAGCTAGCGCAAAAAAAAGAATGATAATGTAATCGTCTCGTCGAGATCTACAAGATGGTCTAGGCACCGAAGTGATTCGAGGCAAAAATTTTCAAACCTCGATATCTCGGAAACGGTTAGAGCTAGCGCAAAAATAAGCATGTTTTTGGAATCGTCTCGTCGAGATCTACAAGATGGTCTAGGCACCGAAGTG
This sequence comes from Dorcus hopei, assembly GCA_033060865.1. NCBI lineage: Eukaryota > Metazoa > Arthropoda > Insecta > Coleoptera > Lucanidae > Dorcus > Dorcus hopei. The sequence continues at coordinate 45,746,871 of CM065423.1, read as the reverse complement.
ATTCGAGGCAAAAAATTTTCAAACCTCGATATCTCGGAAACGGTTAGAGCTAGCGCAAAAATAAGCATGTTTTTGGAATCGTCTCGTCGAGATCTACAAGATGGTCTAGGCACCGAAGTGATTCGAGGCAAAAAATTTTCAAACCTCGATATCTCGGAAACGGTTAGAGCTAGCGCAAAAATAAGCATGTTTTTGGAATCGTCTCGTCGAGATCTACAAGATAGTCTAGGCACCGAAGTGGTTCGAGGCAAAAAAATTTAAACCTCGATATCTCGGAAACGGTTAGAGCTAGCGCAAAAATAAGCATGTTTTTGGAATCGTCTCGTCGAGATCTACAAGATAGTCTAGGCACCGAAGTGGTTCGAGGCAAAAAAATTTAAACCTCGATATCTCGGAAACGGTTAGAGCTAGCGCAAAAATAAGCATGTTTTTGGAATCGTCTCGTCGAGATCTACAAGATGGTCTAGGCACCGAAGTGATTCGAGGCAAGAAATTTTCAAACCTCGATATCTCGGAAACGGTTAGAGCTAGCGCAAAAATAAGCATGTTTTTGGAATCGTCTCGTCGAGATCTACAAGATGGTCTAGGCACCGAAGTGATTCGAGGCAAAAAATTTTCAAACCTCGATATCTCGGAAACGGTTAGAGCTAGCGCAAGAATAAGCATGTTTTTGGAATCGTCTCGTCGAGATCTACAAGATGGTCTAGGCACCGAAGTGATTCGAGGCAAAAAATTTTCAAACCTCGATATCTCGGAAACGGTTAGAGCTAGCGCAAAAATAAGCATGTTTTTGGAATCGTCTCGTCGAGATCTACAAGATGGTCTAGGCACCGAAGTGATTCGAGGCAAAAATTTTCAAACCTCGATATCTCGGAAACAGTTAGAGCTAGCGCAAAAATAAGCATGTTTTGGAATCGTCTCGTCGAGATCTACAAGATGGTCTAGGCACCGAAGTGATTCGAGGCAATAAAATTTCAAACCTCGATATCTCGGTAAAGGATTGAGCTAGCGCAAAAAAAATCAAGTATTTAGTCACGTCTCGTCGAGATCTACAAGATGGTCTAGGCACCGAAGTGATTCGGGGCAACAAATTTTCAAACCTCGATATCTCGGAAACGGTTAGAGCTAGCGCAAAAATAAGCATGTTTTTGGAATCGTCTCGTCGAGATCTACAAGATGGTCTAGGCACCGAAGTGATTCGAGGCAAAAAATTTTCAAACCTCGATATCTCGGAAACGGTTAGAGCTAGCGCAAAAATAAGCATGTTTTTGGAATCGTCTCGTCGAGATCTACAAGATGGTCTAGGCACCGAAGTGATTCGAGGCAAGAAATTTTCAAACCTCGATATCTCGGAAACGGTTAGAGCTAGCGCAAAAATAAGCATGTTTTTGGAATCGTCTCGTCGAGATCTACAAGATGGTCTAGGCACCGAAGTGATTCGAGGCAAAAAATTTTCAAACCTCGATATCTCGGAAACGGTTAGAGCTAGCGCAAAAATAAGCATGTTTTGGAATCGTCTCGTCGAGATCTACAAGATGGTCTAGGCACCGAAGTGATTCGAGGAAAAAATATTCAAACCTCGATATCTCGGAAACGGTTAGAGCTAGCGCAAAAATAAGCATGTTTTTGGAATCGTCTCGTCGAGATCTACAAGATGGTCTAGGCACCGAAGTGATTCGAGGCAAAAAAATTCAAACCTCGATATCTCGGAAACGGTTAGAGCTAGCGCAAAAATAAGCATGTTTTTGGAATCGTCTCGTCGAGATCTACAAGATGGTCTAGGCACCGAAGTGATTCGAGGCTTAATTTTTTCTTACCTCGATATCTCGGAAACGGTTAGAGCTAGCGCAAAAATAAGCATGTTTTTGGAATCGTCTCGTCGAGATCTACAAGATGGTCTAGGCACCGAAGTGATTCGAGGCAAAAAATTTTAAACCTCGATATCTCGGAAACGGTTAGAGCTAGCGCAATAATAAGCATGTTTTGGAATCGTCTCGTCGAGATCTACAAGATGGTCTAGGCACCGAAGTGATTCGAGGCAAAAAATTTTCAAACCTCGATATCTCGGAAACGGTTAGAGCTAGCGCAAAAATAAGCATGTTTTTGGAATCGTCTCGTCGAGATCTACAAGATGGTCTAGGTCCCGAAATGATTCGACGCAAAAAATTTTCAAACCTCGATATCTCGGAAACGGTTAGAGCTAGCGCAAAAATAAGCATGTTTTTGGAATCGTCTCGTCGAGATCTACAAGATGGTCTAGGCACCGAAGTGATTCGAGGCAAAAAATTTTCAAACCTCGATATCTCGGAAACGGTTAGAGCTAGCGCAAAAATAAGCATGTTTTTGGAATCGTCTCGTCGAGACCTACAAGGTGGTCTAGGCACCGAAGTGATTCGAGGCAAGAAATTTTCAAACCTCGATATCTCGGAAACGGTTAGAGCTAGCGCAAAAATAAGCATGTTTTTGGAATCGTCTCGTCGAGATCTACAAGATGGTCTAGGCACCGAAGTGATTCGAGGCAAAAAATTTTCAAACCTCGATATCTCGGAAACGGTTAGAGCTAGCGCAAAAATAAGCATGTTTTTGGAATCGTCTCGTCGAGATCTACAAGATGGTCTAGGCACCGAAGTGATTCGAGTCATTATAATTTCACACATCGATATCTCTGAAACGGTTAGAGCTAGCGCAAAAATAAGCATGTTTTTGGAATCGTCTCGTCGAGATCTACAAGATGGTCTAGGCACCGAAGTGATTCGAGGCAAAAAATTTCAAACCTCGATATCTCGGAAACGGTTAGAGCTAGCGCAAAAATAAGCATGTTTTGGAATCGTCTCGTCGAGATCTACAAGATGGTCTAGGCACCGAAGTGATTCGAGGCAAAAATTTTCAAACCTCGATATCTCGGAAACGGTTAGAGCTAGCGCAAAAATAAGCATGTTTTTGGAATCGTCTCGTCGAGATCTACAAGATGGTCTAGGTCCCGAAATGATTCGACGCAAAAAATTTTCAAACCTCGATATCTCGGAAACGGTTAGAGCTAGCGCAAAAATAAGCACGTTTTGGAATCGTCTCGTCGAGATCTACAAGATGGTCTAGGCACCGAAGTGATTCGGGGCAAAAAATTTTCAAACCTCGATATCTCGGAAACGGTTAGAGCTAGCGCAAAAATAAGCATGTTTTTGGAATCGTCTCGTCGAGATCTACAAGATGGTCTAGGCATCGAAGTGATTCGAGGCAAGAAATTTTCAAACCTCGATATCTCGGAAACGGTTAGAGCTAGCGCAAAAATAAGCATGTTTTTGGAATCGTCTCGTCGAGATTTACAAGATGGTCTAGGCACCGAAGTGATTCGAGGCAAAAATTTTCAAACCTCGATATCTCGGAAACGGTTAGAGCTAGCGCAAAAATAAGCATGTTTTTGGAATCGTCTCGTCGAGATCTACAAGATGGTCTAGGCACCGAAGTGATTCGAGGCAAAAATTTACAAACCTCGAAATGTCGGTAAAGGTTGTAGCGAGCGCACAAATAAGCACTGTTTTGGAATCGTCTCGTCGAGATCTACAAGATGGTCTAGGCACCGAAGTGATTCGAGGCAAAAATTTTCAAACCTCGATATCTCGGAAACGGTTAGAGCTAGCGCAAAAATAAGCATGTTTTTGGAATCGTCTCGTCGAGATCTACAAGATGGTCTAGGCACCGAAGTGATTCGAGGCAAAAAATTTTCAAACCTCGATATCTCGGAAACGGTTAGAGCTAGCGCAAAAATAAGCACGTTTTTGGAATCGTCTCGTCGAGATCTACAAGATGGTCTAGGCACCGAAGTGATTCGAGGCAAAAAATTTTCAAACCTCGATATCTCGGAAACGGTTAGAGCTAGCGCAAAAATAAGCATGTTTTTGGAATCGTCTCGTCGAGATCTACAAGATGGTCTAGGTCCCGAAATGATTCGACGCAAAAAATTTTCAAACCTCGATATCTCGGAAACGGTTAGAGCTAGCGCAAAAATAAGCATGTTTTTGGAATCGTCTCGTCGAGATCTACAAGATGGTCTAGGCACCGAAGTGATTCGAGGCAAAAAATTTTCAAACCTCGATATCTCGGAAACGGTTAGAGCTAGCGCAAAAATAAGCATGTTTTTGGAATCGTCTCGTCGAGATCTACAAGATGGTCTAGGCACCGAAGTGATTCGAGGCAAAAAATTTTCAAACCTCGATATCTCGGAAACGGTTAGAGCTAGCGCAAAAATAAGCATGTGTTGGGATACGTCTCGACGAGATCTACAAGATGGTCTAGGCACCGAAGTGATTCGAGGCAAAAATTTTCAAACCTCGATATCTCGGAAACGGTTAGAGCTAGCGCAAAAATAAGCATGTTTTGGAATCGTCTCGTCGAGATCTACAAGATGGTCTAGGCACCGAAGTGATTCGAGGCAAAAAATTTTCAAACCTCGATATCTCGGAAACGGTTAGAGCTAGCGCAAAAATAATCATGAGTTATGAAAAGACTAGTCGAGATCAACAAGATGGTCTAGGCTCAGTAGTGATTCGTGGCTAATTATTTTCATTCCTCGATATCTCGGAAACGGTTAGAGCTAGCGCAAAAATAAGCATGTTTTTGGAATCGTCTCGTCGAGATCTACAAGATGGTCTAGGCACCGAAGTGATTCGAGGCAAAGACTGTTCAAACCTCGAGATCACTGAAACGGTTAGAGCTATCGCAATATGAAGCAGTTTTTTGGAATCGTCTCGTCGAGATCTACAAGATGGTCTAGGCACCGAAGTGATTCGAGGCAAAAAATTTACAAACCTCGATATCTCGGAAACGGTTAGAGCTAGCGCAAAAATAAGCATGTTTTGGAAACGTCTCGTCGAGATCTACAAGATGGTCTAGGCACCGAAGTGATTCGAGGCAAAAACTTTTCAAACCTCGATATCTCGGAAACGGTTAGAGCTAGCGCAAAAATAAGCATGTTTTTGGAATCGTCTCGTCGAGATCTACAAGATGGTCTAGGCACCGAAGTGATTCGAGGCAAAAAATTTCAAACCTCGATATCTCGGAAACGGTTAGAGCTAGCGCAAAAATAAGCATGTTTTGGAATCGTCTCGTCGAGATCTACAAGATGGTCTAGGCACCGAAGTGATTCGAGGCAAAAAATTTTCAAACCTCGATATCTCGGAAACGGTTAGAGCTAGCGCAAAAATAAGCATGTTTTTGGAATCGTCTCGTCGAGATCTACAAGATGGTCTAGGCACCGAAGTGATTCGAGGCAAAATATTCAAACCTCGATATCTCGAAACGGTTGGAGCTAGCGCAAAAATAAGCATGTTTTGGAATCGTCTCGTCGAGATCTACAAGATGGTCTAGGCACCGAAGTGATTCGAGGCAAAAAATTTTCAAACCTCGATATCTCGGAAACGGTTGGAGCTAGCGCAAAAATAAGCATGTATTGTAATCGTCTAGTCGAGATCTACAAGATGGTCTAGGCACCGAAGTGATTCGAGGCAAAAATTTTCAAACCTCGATATCTCGGAAACGGTTAGAGCTAGCGCAAAAATAAGCATGTTTTTGGAATCGTCTCGTCGAGATCTACAAGATGGTCTAGGCACCGAAGTGATTCGAGGCAAAAAATTTTCAAACCTCGATATCTCGGAAACGGTTAGAGCTAGCGCAAAAATAAGCATGTTTTTGGAATCGTCTCGTCGAGATCTACAATATGGTCTAGGCACCGAAGTGATTCGAGGCAAAAAATTTTCAAACCTCGATATCTCGGAAACGGTTAGAGCTAGCGCAAAAATAAGCATGTTTTTGGAATCGTCTCGTCGAGATCTACAGGATGGTCTAGGCACCGAAGTGATTCGAGGCAAAAAATTTTCAAACCTCGATATCTCGGAAACGGTTAGAGCTAGCGCAAAAATAAGCACGTTTTTGGAATCGTCTCGTCGAGATCTACAAGATAGACTAGGTCCCGAAATGATTCGACGCAAAAAATTTTCAAACCTCGATATCTCGGAAACGGTTGGAGCTAGCGCAAAAATAAGCACGTTTTTGGAATCCCACTATCTGATTTTTTCATATGTCTTTTAATGTTTTTCTGGTTTCTTCAAAATCTTCATTATCTTCCATTCCAATAATTTTTACTTTCGGATTTCTTATTTTTTCAATTTCTACTGTAGAATTCTTTGGACATACGTCGTTTATTAAATTTTTAAATTTATTTACGTCTTCTTTACTCATGCATTTGATTATTATTTTGCCTCTTGCAATGAACATCTTGCTAACCTGAAGATTCATTCTATTTTATAGTCCTTTTCTAATACTTTTCATAACACTTTCCAACTGCCCTTTTTCTTTGGCTTGTCCTATTATCTTAGGAACATTTCTACATATATAATATCTATACTTTCACTCTTATGTCTTGTAATTTGTGCGCATGATTGTTCTTGTGTTTTGTCTGTGTAGTTACTTTCTCGTTTAGAAGCATGTTGTTCTCTTTTAGTTCGGCATTTAAGTCCTTCAACGCTAGATTTTTGTCAGTTAAGAGTCAGATTTAAGACCTATTATATTGATTCTTCATTTTAACATATTTATCTTCTAGTATTCTAGTATTTCTGTAATAACTTTTGTTTTCTTCTGTGTAGACGTTTGCGTGATGTCGTTTGAGGCGTTTGAGACAAGGAAGAGTTACGGCACAGATGAAGACACCATATTCCATATATGATTAGAATTTATTAAAAAGTAATTTGTAAAACACTTGGATGCATATGAAATTTAATAGTGGTAGAACATGATAAATATAACTTACATAGTTGTGATTGCAAATAAACACAAATTAGATTTTTATTAAACTACACTTCACAATGCAATCTAATTAAATAGAAGGAAATACAAAATTTACTTTGCAAATCTTATACTGTAACATTTAAATATCTAAGTCAGTCTCATCATTAGCAATTTTATTGTTAGGAAACGCAAAACAAATATTCACGATTCCGCAATGCCAATATGCTGTAATTCAATTTTTTCCAAGTCAGTTAAATAATTCACCAGGTCGTAAAAATAACTGGTTTGGCAGAATGTACGCATGTAGTTAATTAAATAATTGCCCACGTTGATGGTGAAGACGTAATCATCAAACGGTCGCCCGCTCATGTTTTCATATTCATCAGATTCTTCACTCTGTAAAGCATGAACAAGTGTTTTTATAGAGGTCAGTTAAAACTACGTATAAGCTCACCTTCTCGTCGGAATTGGAATCAGGCTTCTCAGTTGGCCTCAATTCATGGACCAAAGTTTGCGTCAGTACTTTAAATATCTTTACCAGCAAGGGCGTACTTTCTTGTTCAAATTCTTGGGGTTGTCGGCCGCTTCCCTTTTTACTTTCTGTGGGAAGCTTGACGTTCAATAATCGTTCGTCATTTTTCAACACGGCGTGCTCCAGTATTTTTCCTAAAGCGACGATCCTAAAAACAATCTGATCACCTGCATTTACATCGTAGAATCCCATACCTCAGACTTCCGTAGGCTCCGTAACTGGAACGATGCCGCGTCAACCATCTCATAAACATGTAAGCTAAAGCACTGTCACCATCGGGGCCGGGTATAACACTGAGAGTATTTATGAGCGTTTCTGTGTAACTGTTGCAGAGATAAGCGAAGATGTTTATTAAATTTTCCTCTACAGAAATATCATTAATGTAGTTCATTCTGGTCAAAGAGGATTTTATAATGCAATCCAAGTGCTGAGAGTGAATTGCCGTGGACAGATACTTCAGTGCCGTAATGCAAAGTCTTCCGGCTGCCTCGCAACTTATTTCTTGCAATTGCGGATCCAACATGTGTCTTATCACATTGACCACGAAATCAGCTCCGTTCTGTCCATTGCTGTCGTTCAAATCGTAAACTTGTGATGTAGCACGTATCAAGAAAGAACAGATGCACAGTGACGCGCTCTGAAAAGAATTTCATCAATCAAGACCTTCAGTTTCAGTGTCCACGCGAACTTGCACCTGAAGAACTACGGGATCGTCCACTGTTAAAACGACCTTGTACATAGTCATAAATCCACCTTCGACCAGTCTAGAATTAATCGGTAGTGGTGTGTACTCGATTATCGTTCTCAGCGCTAAAATGGCAAAGCTCTGGTAATCGCAAATTTCAGTCGCTGTGCCTGTTCGAGTTGACATAGCCTTTAGAAGATCTGGGAGAATGATGTCGTAAATATACGGCAAAGAATATTGGTTTGAGCTTAGTTTAGCTATGACCCCGTTCCACTTCCTCATAATTTCAGCATTGGGTGTGCACTTCCAAAACGTGGTGCGCAGAAACAGCAGCACTTTTTGCAAATGATTCGGGATGCATATGTGATTCGACTGCAACGAGAAAGGTTCGCGCTCGTTGCATTTGAGTAAAAGCATTGCATCACTTACGCACACCAAGATTTGAATGCACTCGAAAATATTCGTGTACAAAAACTGCATTTCACTGGCGACGTTTATCAATCGATCGATGATTACATCGGCTCTGTTATTGATTGTCTCTGCAAATTGATGTTCACCGGCAATTTTCCGACAGTGGAAGAGGACTGCTCTGAAAGCACCTGTATTCTATAAGAGATCAAACTGCATGCTTGTAAGGTACCTCACAGAGGAAATTTTAATTATGGGAGCCGTCGATGTCATACCGTCAAGGATGGCGTTCATGTGTACGACGAGTTCATTTCGGTTCAAAAATTTCGAAAGCTTGCCGCCGACCCAAAGAGCTCTTGCAAATAAGAACACGTGCTCTCGATTAAATTCTGGACCAATGAAATTCATCCAGAATGTCAAATGAGCGCTGACATTGAACATCGGTTTCATCTCCTTTTCTAAAGTCGTGGACACGGTGCCTACCGTGTACATCATGCTTTCGTGTGTACGCCACCAGAACGCTTCAGATTCTTGCTTTAATCGATTTGCATTGTCCAATGCTCTGTTCAAAGCATTTTCCAGAGATGAAATGAATAGGTCGTACGGACTTGTTCCTACCAGCACCTGTTGACAATGTAAGATTAACGTTCTCTTTCTTGGAAAACGAACGTAAAACACTCACAATTAAGACATTTCTCACGTGTGAACGCAGACTTCTTTGTATGGAATCCTCACATTCGTCATTATAATAAAGTTCTTCCTCTTGAGTCCAGTTGGATTCGTGCTCGGATGTGATGGACATGAAGGTCATGATGTAGCATAACATTTCACATAATGACTTCATCAGATATACTCTGCCCGTCTCAAAATGTAGCGAAATATTTTCCAATAGAGAGAACAAATTGTCCACAAGGTTTATGTAATATGTGGGGTGATTCACGTCGAATTCCGTAAAATCGAGCGGATAATTCTGCACATTCATGACCACTTTAATGTACTCGGTGTTACATTTGGCCAAAATTTCCCACGCAATGGGAAGAATTTTCTCTAAAAGATTGTGAATCGTTTGAGGCCAATGACATTCCATGTTATACAGGAATTTTATGATTTGCCCCTTCAAACAGAAATCACTTTTTTGGCTGTAGGGCTGATTTAAAATCATTACGAAAAGATTTCCGAAACGTTCTAGTGTCATTACCAAAGTCGACGAAGGTGTCTTTTGCACATTCTGATCTGTAAATAACAGGCAGGAGGTGACACTTATTGCCAATGAACGAACTGGAGTGGGAAACTGTAAAAATGAACGGTCATTTAAAAAGTCATTTCTGTTGAATTTGTTGTTTACCTCTTCACTGTCACAAACTCTATACAGAGCATCGTAGAATTCTGGTGCCAAAACGGCTAGTTTCGGTTGCGTAAATAGTTTCGAGCATTCATCTAAAAATTCCAGAGTCCCAGAGACTTCGTCGGGATTTGCAGAGTGTAGTTTCGAGACGGTCATGCTCGTTATTTCCGGCCAACAATCTGGAAAGTCGTACACGGCTATGACTGCTAAGGAAGAAGCAACTGCCTTTCGTATTTTGGGAATGCCGTCTGATAGTCCCATAGGAAGCACATTTTTCAGCTTTCGTTTTATTATATCGTTTACCATAGGTTCGACGAAACCCGGCGCGCTCAAAGTCCAGTGAGAATGAACATACCTTCGCAAAAGTACGTTCGCCATTTGCCTCTCCTCTAAAGCTTCTTCCGTGGTCAAAACGATTTCTGCCAAGTGCACGCTGTAGTCTACAAAATAAATCTGAATTGTATTGTTACAGTAGAATGAATTCGTTGAATAAATACCGTCTGTAACTTCTAAGGCCTTCTGCCTTTCTTCTGCCAATCTTCTGATGTCATTATCTGCGCTAAGCATGCAACTTACGGTTTCCAGCAGAGCTTCTTTTAAATCCATTTTCACTGAAACATAACCAAATAGTACTAATTTTCAATATTGCAGCAAATCAGACTCTTAGCTTGATTCGAAACTTTTATTCTGACATTTGCTTCCTGACCCCTGTCAAATCTGTTATAGCGTTTTCGATTGACTGCACCAGTGCGCACTCAGAGTATCTTCATCTCGTATTAATACATGAGGTTGGAAGAAGATGCAAATACACCGAGTGCAACCAGTGCAGGTGAATCGAAAACGCTATGAGTTGTTTAAACGCTCTTGAACACTATAGTCATGGGTCAACAAGCAATCCAACTGCATTTGAAATTAGTCGTTATCATGTTAAGGAGTTTTAACAAAGCCTTATGTATTCAACTGGAAGATTTTTTCTACTATCGTCAAATGTATCTTGACATTTCAATTTTGACATAAGTTAATTTCATTTAAGCTACGACTTAGTTTTTACTTTTCATATAGCGTTTTCGATTCACGTGCACTGGTTGCACTCAGTGTATTTGCATCTTCTTTTAACCTCATGTAATAACACGAGATGAAGATACTCTGAGTGCGCACTAAAGCAGTCAATCGAAAACGCTAATAGACTCCTCTAATCTAAAAAATATATTAATGCATTGTACATACCGAGTGACTTTTAATGATTGAAAATTATTTTATTAGATTGGCAACACTTTTCAATGTTTATGTTGGTGTACAGGATTTTCAAATTCAAAATTTAGATTTAGGTTAGTGCACTAGATTGTCAAACTCAAATAAATTCGTTTATTGTCGAATCAAGAAAACCAAATAAATAAGATATTTAATTATCACACTTTATTACCAAAATGGTTTTGAGCACAGAACAAAATACATTTTCAGTAATGGCTTATTTTCGAAGCGGAGTACAAAATGAAAATGGGCACATTCAGCAGACCCGAAAGTTGTGCAACTGTTGACCAAATTTCTGCTGAATGCGACCTCTCATAAGTTGATGAGTTGGAGGGGTCACCATTTTTTGTAGCGTAACTACTCCACTACCTAACTGGAACATGTTATGATGAGTGATCTTCATTCAGCAGAAATGAGTGCTCAGTCTCAACCGTTGGAGCAGGAACTGTTACTGATATGTTCTGCTGAATCAGCCCAATAGTAATTGAATTTATTCACAGCAGCATGCCTATGACGATTTCATTGAAATATACCCTGAACAACAAATTGAGTTTCGTCTTTTTTCACAACACTGTTTTAGAATAGCCGTCCTCCATTTACAACGAACACGAATTGATTCAAATTCACTTAGAAATCGTTGATTGCATTATTTGCATTCTATTTACAATTATTCAGTTGGCGATCAGTGATGAGGAGTGATTGAATTTACCCTCCCGCACACCGCACTGATCAAGCTGGTTTTCTAAATTATTTATCAGTTTCATGTGATTTCATACGTATTTTGAGGTTATGTTAATTTTAATTCCAAAACATCATTCCTTTTATGAGTCTCTCTATTCACTTTAAAGTCAGTTCAGTTCAAAATCGGTTAATAAATGAACGTTTCACTGGTCGCCCCACTATAATAACACTCGATATTGTACAAAATGTTAATGATACTGTACAACAGAATCCTCATGTTTCCTATATGAATCCACTCGGAAGATCTTGAAAAAACATCTTCATTTCCGATCATACAAATTTTCAATGGTTCAACAACTTCACCCACTCGATTTTCTTCAACAAATTCAGTTTTGTCAGTGGTATAACAATAATCTGCTAAATAATAGTGACCAACAAGATACAACTTTCTTTTCTGATAAAGCCTGGTTTCATCTCTCTGCGTTTATCAATTCACAAAATTTCAGGACTTGGTCAGAACATAATCCCTTTAATGTGATTGATGTAAAGGCACTACATCCACTTAAAATTGGTATTTGGATGGCAATGTCTTGGAGAAGAATTATTGGAAATATACTAAACCGTAACCTCAAAATTATCATTTGTTGCCAGAAATATAAAAATGCAATGTTTATTTGTTATAATAAATTAAAAATCCTAAATACACTAATTATTCATATTCGCTTCTTAAGGAATTCACCCCGGACGAAGATTTTTTGCACTAGACAAACTGTTTAGCAAATAACTTAACTATTAACAATTTCTTGATACAATAAATTACTTTTGTTATCTGGCAATAAATCATCTGTAATATGTTTCTCCTGAAATGACAGAAAAGTTGCACTGAAACGCTTGCACTACCTTTGAAGTCAGTTCCAAAATTCTTGCACTGAGTGCAAAACTGGTGCGCACTAACATTTCAATCGAACATAAAACACGAAGAAAGTTTGAACTTAAATTACCAATCGAATACAAAATCTGGAATCAGTGCGCACTGAGTGCTATCAGTGCAGCTCAATCGAAAACGCTATTAGTTGTTTAAACGCTCTTGAACACTATAGTTATGGGTCAGCAAGCAATCCAACTGCATTTGAAATTAGTCGTTATCATGTTAAGGAGTTTTAACAAAGCCCGTTACCGCGAAAACATATTTGAATTTCGTAAGTACTAAATTTGAATGATTCATAGGAAATGAAAATAAATTGATTTTGCAACGGTGTATTTACCATCTCACTCTTACGTTAATATCAATTCCTCTTTCTCTACGGGGAATCTGGCTACTTGATAAATCTGTGGCGCAAACAATTTAAATTTAAAATCTTGCAGTGTTTGCAGTTGCCCGAACGTGCCCGAACCAAGCCGGTAAACCAAACTACGAATAAAAGCAGCGAGACTACTGCGCATTCTTCCCCGAGTTTCCAAGAATTTTGTACGCGAAACTAGCGCCAGTGACAAGACTGTATGTAGATTGTGACATTGCTAGCTAGGAAATGGATTCGGTAAAGATGGGAGATAGCAGTGACGAGGAAGTAAATACACAGAAGTGGGTGTTTTATAAGGACAGACCTGACTGGAAAGATGTAGAACCAATACCTCAGGATGACGGAGATGAACCAGTAGTTTCGATAGCTTACTCTCAGCAATGTAAGTAGAATTAACCTCATTTTATGCTGGTCGTTTTACACAAAGCTTTCGCCCGCAGTTACAGACGTCTATGATTATTTAAGGGGTATTTTGAAGACCAAGGAAAAGTCTGAACGTGCTCTACAGTTAACAAAGGATGCTGCATCACTTAATCCAGCTAATTACACTGTTTGGCAGTACAGGTGAGTTTTAATTTTTAACGCTTTTATCAGAATATTTTTTGAAACTGTTTTGCAGAAGAGATATTCTAAAAGCTTTAAATAAAGATTTAAAGGAAGAGCTGAAGTATATAAAAGAAGTTATTCACAAACATTCCAAAAACTATCAAGTCTGGCATCATCGTAAAGTGTTAGTGGAGTGGTTGAATGATGGCTCACAAGAGTTGGAATTGACAAAGTCTATATTGGAGGATGATGATAAAAATTATCATGCATGGCAACACAGACAGTGGGCCATAAAAACTTTTAAGTATTAAAACAATATATTGACTTATTTAATACTTAGCAGAGTATTTAATGGCCATTTGCACCAGGCACTAAAGCTCAACCGTTGAGTGAAGGAGTTTATAAAGAGGCGCAGTCATATATATTCTTTCGTAGCAAGTGCAGAATCCGACATGGAATCCGAGATAAGTTTGGTTGTAAACCTCTCTGTTTAAATGCTAGGATCCGATATTTCTTAGTCGAGAACCTATTATTATTCAACATGCTCCGTTGCCTATTTAATTTATAAAAAGGGGCAAGATGTTCCTTCCCTTTCAAAAATGAATCCGATAATTTTTCCAACATTTTGACGTTGATTTATTTTAGAACTAAATGTAAAGCGCAAATTGTCTAATTTCCACTTACGTACGTTGATACAAGATAGCAGCACTAGAATGTAGAAAGTGGGGAATAGAGGGACATGCATCTTTCCCCACTGTCAAATTGTGTCCTCGTGGAAACGAGAATGCAATATTGCATAAGGTTTGGGTATCTTTATAATCTGTGAGCAAATAAAAATCAGATTAGAGCAGGCAGTGCAAAGAAAATGTATGTCTGTGATTAAATAAAAAGTTAATAAATTTGACAGTCCATGAATGTACAAAGTGGTCAAGAATAACTGTTTGAGTTGGCAATACAATTAAGAACATTTTTTATTCGGCTATTTGCAACACTGCAACCGGATATATTCTCTGTTTGATGGTGAGATGGATTACGTTGACAGCTTACTTAAGAACATTTTTTATTCGGCTATTTGCAACATGCAACCGGATATATTCTCTGTTCACAAATTAAAAGACCACTGGCGATGTTGCCTTGTGAAAAGTACAACCGGCAACATTGTTCTAGTTAGAAATTTGGTAACAAAATTGATAAGTAGTGTTTGAAATAAATGTCAAGGTTATGCGTGCTGAACAGATCCATGGTGCTAAATTTAATAATTGTGATAGATTCATGGTTTTTACCTTATCGTTCGTAAACAATTTTATAGCAGACAAACTGCAATAATCCATTATGTCAAGAACATACGAATTTTTCATCATTTTTTCATGTAATACGCAGGCGGATAATTATATTTGACAAATTACTTTGACATGAAACTTCAAATACCTTGCCAACCTTGCTATTTTGATGTTTTATAGGGGACTTATGGTTCATACCAACATAATGCAGCAGGTAGTGGTTTTTTAATTTGTAAAACAACGTATATGTTTTGTTGATTTATTTGACGTAACATCAATAGTGACAAGATTGTAGGTTATGTGAATAAAAATTAGCTTTTTAATTTGAATTTGAAATGTCAGATGACGTTTGTGAAGCGACGGCTGTCAGTGTCAAGCCGTCAACAACCGGAAGTTACTCCAGTTGTACCATTTAGAAATAAAATTCAGCACTGCCAACTCAAACAGTGATTTTTGACCACTTTGTATTACATTAATTAATTCAGTTAATCACAGACATACATTTTCTTTGCAACGCCTACTCTAATCTGATTTTTATTTGCTCACTTTTTATTTATTTCTTCAATCAATAGCTCAACTTTAACACGTTGAGTATGGCGTGGCATCTAACCAATGCCTCACCATCTAATGATTCTATGTGCCACAATGACGGCATTAATGAATACCTCACATATGTTTTTGTACTAGACGATGTGAGTCTCAAAAATTTCTTACTATAACGTTGAGTGAGTAAGTTCAATTATTTGCCGTCTGGGGGAACCTTGCCAGTTCTGGATGGTATAAACTGAGCTGAATGAATTTTCGGTGGAAATTATAAATGTGTTTGACTAAAGCAAAACAAGGGTCTGTCCTAACTAAGGCTGGGAATCATATTCGAATAATTCGAATATTCGAATACATGTGCACTCTCGAATACGTTCAAATTTAATAATTCGAATTTTCAAATTATTCGAATAAATCATTCGAATTTTCTAATTATTCAGTGAATTGAAAAATTCAAACATTCGAATATTAACTTAATCCGATTTTTCGAATATGTTTTGTAACTACTTTTCTAGTTGCCTTCATTATCGACAAACAAAGTTAATAGAATCGCCACTTAGAAGAAGGTATTCCTACAATCTTTGACACAACAATGTAGACCCTTTTTTTACGACGTCTGGCCGGCAGCTACACGTTATAGTATTTCTCACATCATTTATTCGCAAAATATTCTCCAGAAGTGGTTTGGAAATACTTTCAAATGAATGTGACAAAGTACAATGTAAATTTTGCCCACACAGGGCAATTTCCATTTAGTTATCCGAATACTTATTTAAATATTCGAATTATTCGAGTATTCGATTTATTTAAATTATTCAAGTATTCGATTTATCCGAATTTTTATTCGATTTATTCGATTTATTTCAATTGTTCGAATTAATTCGATTTATTCGATTTATTCGAATTATTCGAATATTCGAATAAAATTTCAATTGAATATTCGAATACCAAATCGGAGAAAAGTCCCAGCCTTAGTCCTAACAATAATATTTTTCAAATTATACAGCCGCGCTCAACGTGTTAAGGGTCACTTAGAATATGACTTACACAGTGCTGTGTTATCCAAAAATGTCACATTATAACACCACTTAAATTTAAGCTCGGCCTAAGTGTTTTGTGCAAATGGCCATTACAGCTCGCTGTAAATATGCTGTTATAATTTCTTTACCTATTTCCGCTTCTATTATCCATTCACGATCTTTTTGGACTCTAGTAGGCCATGTTTTATTCTTTACATGTGTGTTTTTTTTTTACCGGCTCGTTGATATTTTGTGAGAAAATTGCATTCTCCCTGGCCCCCTGCACCAATCTACATAATATACAGGATGTTATCAATTAAGGTATCAATAATTACACCACATATGTATAAAGGACATCAAAATATTGCGATTTAACCTAATTTATCTATATCCAAAAGTTTTTCGTTTCTGAGATATAATTTCCTAAAGGTATAATTTGGAAACTATATTGTCTTAAGTATCTCTATATGTATACATACCATGTGTCCACCGAGTGTGGTTTTCTTTTCTGGTGTCTAAACTATTTAATATAGAAAAAAATTTCAAGCGCTATCATCCTATAATAAAAAAAATACGTTAAATTTATTTGCAATTACACAGGCGTTCATTTTACAAGTGTCAGCAAGTAGCTTTAATATTTCAAATGGACTGCCCTACATATTATTACGAATTTTGATAGATCCATCAATTTAGAAAATATTTTATTAACACATTTCTATACCTAAACCTAGTATTTACCGAGATAAATGCCGTCAACCAAGAAACATCTTCAATGCAGGCCCTCATTAAATTGCTTTAAACTTGCTTAATTGAAGAGTCTTCATTATCAGTTATTAGCGTGTAATTACACATGCTTTAAACTAAGTAACTCTATATTAAACGAACCTGAAGACTATGCAGATTGTTGGTAGCTGGCAGTTCTTTCTGTTGAATTTAGAAGTGAAATATTTCAAGTTTTTCTTATGGAACACCCCATAAGTAAAACCATCGACCGATGTAGAATTAAATTTGCTATCTTTTTGCCAAACGAAGTCCTATATCTTATAGGCGCCATGCACATCTCTGCGTTCAGCGCCGCCTGGTGTGGTGATTTGTGAATTAGTGATATGAAAATATTTCTTGAGATTCATTGCATAGGAATAATATCACTCATATGACAATTTACGATTGTAGTATATAATACTTGAGCTTCCTTTTATTGAAATACATTACAATATTCAAGTTTAAATGTACAGTAGCGGACAATAGAATCCAGGCAAGATTTTGACATGTCGGGCGTATTTCGACAAATTTGGTAAATCAGGCTTTTATTGAGGTTATTTTTCTGTCAAATTAGAAAAATGAAAATTGAATCAAACGTCAGAATTACTACTGACAAGCATTAAACGCCAAAAATATGAAGTAAGGTTTACATTGTGCAAATGACGTGCCCGGATTTTATTGTCCGCTACTGTACAATAATAATTTGAAACAACTCGTATTTTCATACCATGTGATACCACTAATGCAGAATATGGTCGTTGGTGGCGATGGCTTGGCATGTGCACGGTCCCTATACCTAAAACCTACGGTTTGTGAGATAATTCTGGTTTTCATTTTGCTTCATGATTTTTGTCATTTTCAGGGTGCCATGTAAGTTAATATTATTAGAAATAACATATGCAACACTGCTTGTTTTTTCAAATCTTTCCTGTAATTTACGAAAAGTCTTTGCAGATGGGTGTCTTCTGTCAGGAAATCTTGAATATAAATTTTAGAAGCTAAAAGGCAATTTTGTTGACATTTATCAATCATTAACCGACTTCGTATATCAAATAACTGAGATCCCCATGGTTGTCCTCGGACATCCTGTAGAAATTTATCACTTTGGGATCTTAGGATTTAAACAAGTGGGTTCTATAATTTATCTGTTTGTAGGTTGTTTGATGGTGAGATGGATTACGTTGACAGCTTACTGTTAGAAGACGTAAGAAATAATTCCGCCTGGAATCAACGTTATTTTTTAATAAATAACACAACAGGTTTCACAGAGGAAGTCTTAGCACGTGAAATTGAGTATACACTGAATAAAATAAACATAGCAAAAGAAAACGAGAGCGCATGGAATTATTTAAGAGGGTGAGTAATTATTTTGTGGTGATAGTTTTGTAAAAGACTTGTTTGTAGGTTGTTGCTCCACGATAAAGGTGGGCTCAGTAAAAATGTGAAAGTCACTCAGTTTTGTGAAGGTTTATACAGCAATGGAAATCGATCGCCGTTTCTCTTGGCGTTACTAGTGGATATGTGTGATGAACAAGTATCTCAGGGTAACGGGGACTCTTTATATACTGTCGAAAGAGCAAGAGCTCTTTGTAACGATTTGGCTACCGACATAGACTCAATACGCTGTAAATACTGGGATTATATGGCAAGTACTATAGAGAAGAAGGCCAAAGAGCAAGAAGCTTCTGATTTTTCAGCAAGCACAAGTCAGTGAATTCGTTTCTGAATCGTTATTTAATATTCTTAGAAGCATTATCGTTGTTTATACCAAACCTGTGTGTATGTTATATATAAATATTACATATAAATGCACCTATTCTTTCAGCATATTCATGGTAAACACCTTATTTATCTTGAATTTTAATATTTTATATTTGAGTACGCTAAATGCAAAACTCTGTATTTGTAAAAAATAAAAATTGACTTATTATGTTTATATGTTTCTTATGGTAAAATGCCTACAATCTAAACTAGATTTTCAGTTGCAAAACCGCATAGTTGCTTCCTAAATTGCGTTTGAAAACGACAGCGAGATACAAATCTTTGTATGCATTTAACGTACTCATTTCTTTGATGTGAAAATAGCTAGTTCGTATATGCGACAAAAATGTTTTGCAGAATATGCAGGCTGTTACAAATTCGAGGCTCACCATTGGGATCTCGAAAACGCTAATATGTATAACATTCGTTTAAATTGCAATTTGGCAGTTAAACTTCAGATTTTATGATATCCCCGTTTTATAACTGCCGACGACAATAGCTTCTAGGTTTAAACGACTATCGGTGGTTGAAGAAAAGATTAAACTTACTGTTAGTATAAGTGAGGTTAGTTTTGATTGAGTTTTCTTCATTTTATTTTCTAACTTGTCTTTCATTTCACATTCATTAGTCTAAAAATGGATTACTGATCTGGTAGTATGATATATGGGAAAGCATCAGAAGAAATAGATCTATTTAATGGTATTAAAATTCAATACCATAAGAAAAAATGAAGTTGTTGGTCAGAACGAAGCAAAATATTTTAAGTAAAATGTAATGATGTCATCGTAAAGAGCTCAAAAAAGTGCCTGTAGAATGCATTAATTTTGTTATGATCCCTGCAATATTAGCTTGAGAAAAAAATAAAAAAGAATATTACGTTTTTCAGTTTTTTGGAAATATTTCAAAAAGTACAAGTCGTAGAAGATTTATCAAAACGGATTATTGTTAACTTTGCCCTAATTTAACCTACTTCGTATCTCTTACCGTTATCGAGATCCCAATGGTGAGCCTCGAATTTGTAACAGTCTGTATGTAGAAGCATTAATTTTGAAATAATAAAAAATGTTTAAACCAATGTGCAGTTTTTTTTTTTATTAAACAATGGTCTTTACACACACACTACCTTAAAAACTTCTGCTGCAATACTTTTTAATCATTTCATTTTTCCTTTAGCATAATATGTAACTTTAATATAATAAAATTATTTCCGTAAATGATAAATTAAATGTGTTACTTCTCATTTTATGGTCTGTCTACAATAAACAAATTGAGTTTTTTTATTTGAGTAAATGAGGCTACTCGGCTAGTATATGTTATTCAAATTAATGTGCTCTTCTAGCTTGCAGTTTACTGACTCAACCAGCATACGTTGTTGATTGGTTGCCTAAAAGGCGTATTAGGTTTTTTTTGTTTAAAACTTAAAACAAAATAACCTTGAAATAGTACTTTGATTTAAAATAAAAAATTTTCAACTTAATATTTACGCCTTTTTTAACGAATTACTGAAATAACTTGTGAAACGCACACAAAAAGATCTGTAACGTGGACTTTTATTAAGTTTTATTACATTCCAGGGACTATTATAAATTAATAACTTAAACACCTGAGATTTTTTGTTTCCTCGAATGTTTTTGAATAGTTTTAAGAAGTTTCACGTAAAATTAAGACACGGTTGTATACTAGTTAAAATATTTGGGATTAAATCTCGTGCAGAACGTATCTACAGGCAGCACAAAGTACTTTGGAACTAGATAAGACTATCTAATGTGCCGCGCGTCGTCGTCGTCGTCTCGTATCATCACCACACAATGCGCTGTATTTATAGAACATTGAAAATAATAATTCTCAACGCGTGCTACCGCTTTTAGTTTTTGTCACGCGCAATCTATGATGAGTGCTGCTCCTCAAAGGAGTAGTACCCGCAACAGTTCCGTTTCGAAATGGAAAGTTCAGTGAAAGTGGAAGCTTCGAGTTTGAAAGTGATGAGGAAACATACTAACGGATTACCCATTACGATAGAATTTAATGAACTATCTTACTCTATTGGTAAGTCTTGCACTAGAAATTTATATTTATTTCATTTGAACAAAAGATCGAGCTGTATTTGTTGATGGTTTAAAAAATGGAAGTACTTCAGAATATTAGAATTATCTTTTTAAATAGTTGATTTAATTCTTCAGTATTAGAAAAGCTACATTTACATTCTGTGATTAAATTTTGAATATAATAAAGGACAAGCAAGCACAGAGCATGTCAGTTTAAATTTTGAGACGTAGCAACTTTCGAATAAGTTGAAAATGTCAAAAGATATGGAAAAATCTCGGCATAATTCATGAAATTAAAAGCTCCAGGTATTTTCTTAATGCGGTTTAAGAGCGATGAATAATAGAAGAGTAATTATTTCTATCTTCGCGATTTATAAATGTGCTTATGAAGAATCAAGAAGTTTGACGACATTCCGCGGATTAATTTATTAATCTAACAACTGCCCGTGGGATGGCCTTTGCTGAAGGTTAACGTTCTCATGAATACGCTTTTTTATGATACTGTAAACTTGAAGAGGAAATGTGCTATCTCAAAAAATTAAAATATACATATTGCAGTATTGCATGAAATAAGGCTTATGTGTGATCCAGGTTTGTTTGTTTATGATAAGAAAAGTGAAGTAGTTTACGTAATAATATAATTTATGTTTTTTCAAAATATTATCATACATTGGGATCTCGAAAACGGTAAAATTTTCTTTTTATTTTTTTCTGAATTTATTATTATAGGAATCACAACAAAATTAATACATTCTATAGGTTTTTGACTCTCGAATATTTGACTTCGTTTGACGTTATCTATACTCTGTTTTTTAATTCGAAGGAGTACTTTGAAATTTTGGCGCTAAAAGCGAGCTTGTAATTGGTAGTTACCGGCCAACTACCAATGACAAAGCTCATTTTTAGCGCCCAAATTTCAAAGTACTCCTCCGAATTAAAAAACAGAGTATAGTTTGCTATAAAATTGACTTAGAAAAAATTATTGGCAAGGCCGGCATTGCTTATTCTTTTCAATTAGAATTTGGCTGATAATGTGTTGTTTAAATTAAATCGTGCGAATTATTGAAAACAGGCCAGAGTGGGCCATGAAATGTGCAAACTTACTTCCTAGATAAGATTACTTTTAAAACAAACGCAGTGCCGGCTCTTGAGGCTTTGGTGCCCCGATGCAAGAGGTGCTTCAGCGCCCCAGAGGATATTTTTTATTTGAATTAATTTTTTCCAACGAATTCATTGAAGCGTTCATAATTCATGAAAAACTATAATACAGGTCACGACCTATTATAGCGTTTTTCACTGGAACTAAATTGTGCACTGAGTGCGCACTCAGAATATCTCCATCCCGTTTCATTACATAAGGTTAAAATAAGATGAGAATATTCTGAGGGCGCACTCAGTGCACAATTTAATCCCAGTGAAAAACGCTATTAGATTTCACGAGACAGAGTTCTTAACCGGCCTGTGGAATATTTCATTTAACGCAAATTTTCCTCGCTTTGGCGCTAGTTACCTAGATAGAATAAGGTACTATGTACATCAACATACTTCGTATAGAGGTAACGCATTTAGTCATTTCTTATATCTATCCTTGTCGCAAATTATTCTCATCTAGGGATAAAAAACAGCTGGAAATATTATTTGAAGTGACGCTTGTCAAAGTTTACTGTCAGTGATTAAGAAAATTGAGTTTAAATATCGCATCCCAAACTTTTATCGCATGACATTTAATGATTCCGCCTTTCTCATGAAAGAAAAATTCTGCACTTCTTAAAATAACAACTTTTTGATTGGTAAATAACTTAACAGATTTAATTAGACATAACCTAATACACTTTTAAATTGAAACCAGTGACATTGCGGTAAACAGAATTCCCCAAAACTGTTGTCTTCCTTATTGCACTTGCGACAATTGTATTTGTCATCTTTGTTTCTCAATCCTCTCACGAGAGGAACGGGATTGCGTTACCTGTACGGAGTGTTGATTTAGTACCATAAGGTGGCTACACACGTAAGTGCATGCTTGACAAGCATACATGATCAATCTTTTTGTACAAGCACGCTTGAGCGTTTGTAGGATAATTTTGCACAAGCATTCTGATTAGCTTTTGCAAAATTATCCTACAAACGCTCAAGCGTGCTTGTACAAAAAGATTGATCATGCATGCTTGTCAAGCATGCAGTTACGTGTGTAGCCACCTTTAAGATAGAAACACCATATAAAAAGTGAACAAATGAAAATCAGATTAGAGTAGGCGGTGCAATGTGTTTAACCGTTGATTGAAGAAATATGCAATATTGCATTCCCGTTTCCACTTTTACTTTTTAGAACGAAAATACACGAATCATAGGTTTCCAGATTGAAAAACAAAAACTTTTTTTTTAGTTGTCATGGAAACCAAAATTACAATATGACATACAACGTGATTTTACAGTCTTTTTCTTTTGGTTTTCCTCTTTTGTCAAATGTGTTTCCGAATTTGTCAAATGACTTTTCAATCTGTTCAAAATATAGTAGGTCTGCGAATTGGAAAGTCATTTGACAAATTCGGAAACATAGGCCCAGTTTCATAGAACGTAGTTAACCCCTAGATCAAATTAATCGTGTGATTAAGCAATATCATTGGTGAAAATTTAAATTTTCCTCCAATGATATTGCTTAATCACATGATTAACTTGATCGAGTGGTTAACTACGTTTTATGAAACTGGGCAATAATTGACAAAAGGGGCTAACCAAAAGAAAAAGACTGTATTTTAATATGAAACATTGCAGTTCATATTACTATGGAAACTAAATTCAATTTTTTAAAATGTCGTTGCATGATCGTCGTCCTTAAGGTCCAAGTTAGGATTTCTAATGTCATATCAAATAAAATTTGTCCATTTTAATTTGGAACATCTGTCAGGCGAATAAAGTTAGTGAAAATGTACCAGGAAGAATTACTCCTGGACAAGTAACTAATGCAATTAAGAACTTTTATAATCGTTTAGTATGTTGCATGCAGTTAAATGAAGAAATTTTTGAAAATTTGTTGTGGTGTTTGTTTTGAATTAAAAAATTTCTGTTTTCCTTATGTTTTAAGTTTATTTATTTTAAACAAGAATATAGTGTTGCCAACTATTTTGTCACGAAATCGCAGAATCAAAACATTTGAAAACGCCCAAATCGCCTAACACAGAGGCGGGGATTATTAACAAAAAGAAAAGAAAATAGTAAAAGGATTTTCTTGTCTACCGGCAATTTTAAACAAGCTGAAAATGTAAGAAAGTAGCTTTATATCAGTGAAATACATATATTTAAATACAATAATTTTATTTAATTTTATTCTGCTTTGCCTGCGTTCAGCCTGGTAGAAAGCTACGTAGCGCTTCGCGTGCGCCACGTAGCGTAACGTCACATATGTGTTCAAGCCGAAGCTAAACTTTTGCTAAGGGAAAGCGATAAACCTAGCGGCCGCCATGTTTTAAATCGCTTTACGGAGTAAAACAAAGAATCCGTTCAGCCAGTTCTCAATTAGCTAATACGCTGCCAATTAGCGCTGTGCTACGTAGCAATAGCGAACTTTAAGCGCTATCTTTGGCGGAACGCAGCCATTAGCAAGAAAATTTATAAGGAAAATAAGATTTATCCGTGTAAATCTCAAGAGCATAATTTTTATAAGAAATACATTTTTGCATAAAATTAGCAATAGAAAGTTTCTTTATCAGATAAAGTAAAATCAATATTAACAAAAAAATTTTTGGTTACTTGAATTTGAATATTTCAAACATTCTCTATTCCAAAATCTTAAATTTTTGGTTGAACGGGCGTGTTCTTTATTTCATCAATAAGCCCGCTTGATGGCATCAGTTCCACCAAGTCCGTTCTTTTATTGCTTGATGGATCACTCAGATTCATCAACAGTCGTTCTTTTATTCCAGTTAGTTGTAATCAAATGGCATCATAGATCCATCATTCGTTTCAGATGATGGAACTGTTTGAAAGTTCGGTCTAGCGGGAAATGGTATACATTTGAAAGTTTATTTACTTTAGGGAAGATCATTTATTTTGCGGGTCTAACAAATGTTTTCGAAATTGAAAGAAATTCTTTCAAGTATCTTTATTTTTATTATTATTATTTAATTATCTTTATTTTTTGCAGAAAAGTAAAAGAAGTAACTTTTTTAATATCTCCACTCTTTGGAAAGTGAAATTTGGTTATGTTTACACTTTGTGTCTTTTCAGAGAGATGCGTATCTCCGAATAATCATTCTTGTATGTAATGTGAATTTATTTATTAATTAATACATTTTGCTATAATCTGTCATCTAACCTACGAATAATTCGTCCGTTTACTCCTCCACAAATTTACGGTTTCAAACCTACATAAGGTTATTCGAACCCTATTCAAACCGGGCTCCTGAGCGCTTCAATAATTTTGAATCAGTTGCGTGTGTGACGTCACTATTGTAACACTAAAATGTATTTTGTGTAGTGATGTAATTTAGCCGGCTAAATTTCTTTTTAACTGACCGCGGTTTTTTAGCCGGACAAAAAAACGGTCAAAAATGGTAAAATATATTTTTTTGTTTTTTAATGTGATTTTCGTATTGCAATATTTATTCTGATCATTTTAATACCAAATACTTAGGTCTTTGTTCAAGTTTTAATAAAATTTAATTTAAATATTTTAAAAATTTTTGTTGCAAGTATTTGGGCCTTCGTCAACAGAAAGTGATTAAAATCAGCAGCCAGGATGCCAAAGTAGCCTTCCGACAGTAGAATCACAACATCAGAACCGTATGCGTTTAATGAGACCCAAAACCCAAAACATAAATTAACGGCAACAAGCGGGAATTTCAATTTTTTTTTAGCCGGCTAAAAAAAACCTATTTTACTTAGCCAGTTTTTTAGCATAATTTACATTTTTTACTTTAGTAAAAAAAACCACCTGACATCACTAATTTTGTGTCTACAAAATGGTCTGCAACTAATGATTTTAAGGACGTAAATAAAATATCTACTTTTTTGAGGTTAGAAAGAATTTCCAAGAGAATTTCAGTTGAACGCAAAGCGTTCTTTTAAGCTACATTTACATTCAATTTCGTACCAGCATTAATTCGTAACACGAAAGTTTGACGTGTGCTTTCTTATGATACCATTTACATTGGCCAATGTAAATGTAGCCTTATTCGTGGTCTGTTGTATCCACTGTTGCCAGTGCTAGTACTATTGTACTAGTCTAGTGCTTTTTTGCATAAAATTACAATCTAGTGGTGCCGTAGGTATTTCTAGTGGCGTATTAACAAGGTAAAAAACTCTTTAAAAGATTGTGAATTATATTATCAAAGAATGAAACCAAGTATTTTCTATTTTTTTTTTTAGCCTTAAAAGCACGTAGTTTTATGTTTACAAGAATTTAATTTAATAATAAATTTTTACATAATTGTTTTATTTTTAAATATTTTGTTGTTACACGTTGCCACGACAACCCATTTTATGGTAAAACTAAAAACCACTTTTATTTCTTATGAAAAACATATTTTCTTAAAAGTTAAATAAAATCTGCCGTTTAATTTAATGTTCATTTTAGTAACAAGAAGTTAAAAAAAAATCGCCCCTAATGAAAAGTCTAAAACCTCATCTAGTGACAATTTTTGTAATCCAGTGGCGTTTTCGATTCACTTGCACTAGGTTGCACTCAGAATATCTTCATTTCGTTTTATTACATGAGGTTAAAACAAGATGCGAATATTCTGAGTGCAACCAGTGCTAGTGAATCGAAAACGATATAGTACTTTTTGTCTGTGAGATCTAGTGTCACGTTATTCCAATGCGCTGGCAACACTGGTTGTATCCATCAGTAGATGACGTCACTGCATCAGGTCCCAACTTGTCACATATAAATACTTACATCCATTTATTATAAATTACAACACACAAGCTCAGAAGCAAAAGGAATATAAACGTTAACAGTCGTGGGTTAAATTTTGGTTAAATCGTAAATGCGACACCATCTCACATCTCACGTAATAACGCCAAACTTGCCGAAGTGCCCAGCCGAAACGTGATAGTCAAACGGCGCGAAATTTAAATAATGTTTCCTATAACGATTCGATGAAATACCCCTGTATACACTTTTCATAAACATATCCGAAACATACTTTGTAAATGTTTCAAAATAAACACTTTATGTTAATAGGTAATGTTTCTTAGACTGATTCGGCGAAACATCATTAAATATACTTTTCAAAAACATAGCTGAAACATACTTTGTAAATGTTTCAAAAGGAACGTTTCATGTTAAAAATGAAATGTTTCACAGATGTTCTTTGCTTACTGGGTATTTGCTTAAAAACACCAATTAGTTACTTTAACCGCTCACGATACAACAAACGCATCAAGTGCACTTCGTCTTGACATGAGGCGTTTGATGCATTTAAAATAGCCTCCAATAGGGACTTCATTTACATTAGTACGTCAGTGTGCTCGCACTACCAATGTTTATAATACGATAAAACGGAATGCACCCTGACTGCGAAGGGATTTGCCTCTTGATAATACTGCTGGTTAATGCGTAATGCGCACGCCAGGCTTTTCCATGGCTTATGGCCGACAAAAGGAGTTATGTCTCTCCAGTCCCGTCACTCCCGTCAAGCCAAGCCTGTCAGTATCCCGCTAATGTAGCCATGGCCAGCTCCATTAACATTCACTGACGTGTATGTATGGCCGTTTCAGTTCGCTTAAACTTCAGTTCCGAGAAAGCATGCCATGGAGTACTCCCCTCAGCGCTCCCTATTAAAGATACTACAAAACTACTAACGGTAACTTAATGACAACTGCAATTACTTAAAAATTCACAAGAGGCGCTGAGGGGAGTACAGTCAAAATTTTTAAAAGACGAATTGAAACGGCCATACATACACGTCAGTGAATGTTAATGTAGCTGGCCATGATGTAGCGAGCCCGATGTGAGGTTATGTAAATATATTATTTTTATGATGAAAAGAAATTACTTGCCTGATACTTTTGAAACCATCTCGTGAATGATTTGAACAATTAGCAGCTGCACATCCAGTCATATTTTAACAAATATGTTAACCACATACACATATACAGTACCAATTGACTGAGACCGAAAATGGCCGACGAGCCAGCTAGTATAATCAAGTAGCTGTACTGACGTCACATGCACCTGGTTCAGGTTTAAAGCCATCTGCACTTTATATCTGCAAATCTTGTTCTGCAATGTGGTTGTTGTCCAGGATGCAATTTCGATGAATAAAATGTAAATACGTCATTTTTTCCGAAAGTGAAAATAGAATTTTGAATATTTTTCGGCTATTAAGCAGAATATGTACATATAACATTCTCTATAGCGTTTTTGGGGTTCTTAAGGCAAGCAGAAACTTTCATAAAGAATGACTTTTTTTTCGAAAACACGAAAATAAAAAAAAATCCTACAGTGAACTCAATCCGTGAACACACTGTATAATTTTGATTTTGCGACGCATCGCCTGCTTACCGCATTGAGCCGGCACTGAACAAATGTCAAAATAATTTTATCTACATTATCTATTCATTGTGAATAGAACAACGAATGTTTCACACTTGATGTCGGATTTAAAAAACCATTCGTTATTATGTTAATGTCAAAATTTCTCTTATTTAAATGTTCAATGTTGTCTTTCACTTGCAAAACATAATTGCATCCATCTTGTTATATTATTTAAGGTTCTAATAATAAACGATTTTGTTCATTGGAAAGCATTCTGGTTACAATTTTAAAAACATTTTAACATTTGTTCCTTGACAAATCTGGACATTAATTGTCATAAGTAAATTTATTTAAGACATACGTTTGGAAATACCAAAGCCAACTCTGGCCTGTTTTAAAAAAAATCGCACGGTACAATTTCCATTAGAAGAAAATATACTTTTCGATGTTTAAATATTTTTAAGTTGAATAGAAAATTTGAAACATCTTGCAGTTTGATTAATTAAATTTCGCGAATTTTTCAGACTTGAACGGAATTAAGTAGAATTGTCTTAATAATAATTGCAATATGTAATTTTTTTGAAAATGAAAATCAAAACTCAACATTTTAGGAAGGTGTAAAATATCTCAAAAACTATGCATTTTAGGGATAGTCATATGTATTTCAATTTTCTTATTTTATTTAAAAATGCAGCATGCCTTTGAAAATAAGCGAATTGATAGCGACTTCCGGTATAACCAGAAGTAACTGAAAGTCGATTATATTTTATTTAAAAAGATCTTGAAGGAGGTAAGTACTTTTTCTTCCTTGAAAACTTTTAATAAATGATTTATGTATGTGAATAATCTGTATGGAGAATATTGAATTATCCAAAATTAAAAATTTTGCGGCTCATTTTTATTTTGCTCGTCACGTTCAACACAAAGTGGTAAATAAGTTCAGTGTAATAAACACATACAAGCTTTAAACATCTGGAGATAAACTGTGCACAG
This sequence comes from Dorcus hopei, assembly GCA_033060865.1. Lineage (NCBI taxonomy): Eukaryota > Metazoa > Arthropoda > Insecta > Coleoptera > Lucanidae > Dorcus > Dorcus hopei. Next base: position 45,717,462 of record CM065423.1, on the reverse strand, counting down.
TTTTAAATATTAACGAACACATTCGGATGATCGTGCGCATTAAGTACACATGCACTGAATCTTAAGTAAAACTGATTACTTATATGTGTTATTGTTTATGATTAGGATTAGTAATCGCTTTTAAACGAACAAGTAAATTATGAGAGCATAACGAAACGTGTGAAAAAATGTGCAGAAATTTGATCGGCATAAATATTATTTGGTCTTTTGGTCCAAATAATTCTACATTCTGAATAGAGTTCCAAGTAATCTTTTTATAGAACGTGTTTGTAAAACGAAGAGGGCCCTTTGGCCCCTTTATCAGCGAGTTATCATTCCGTAATATTTTCTGCAGTGAAAAGAAATAAAAGTACATATTCTAAAATGATAAGAGATGAATCATTTTTCTAGCTGATTTTTATTTTTGATTGGAAATGAACGACACTCCAAGTAATTAATTTGCATTCCACCTCCGAAAATATACACATTTTAATATCGTTGAAATTAAAAATGTAATTAGTTCTTTTTACAGGGAAGAAAGTAATATTGAACTCGATCAGTGGAAAATTCGCTTCCGGTCATATGACCGCTATATTGGGCCCGAGCGGAGCGGGGAAAACATCTCTGTTAAACATATTAGCCGGACATGTGTAGGTATAGCTACGCGTGAATATCTTTGACACTTGCATTATATTTTTTCTTCGTTATATTGAACGCCTAATTTCTTCAGACACAATGGCGTAGAAGGAAAAGTGCTGATCAACGGAAAAGACAGGGACGCAAGCAAATTTCACAAAATCTCCTGTTACATAATGCAAGACACTTTGCTGCAACCCTTCCTGAATGTTAGAGAGGCTATGACCGTGGCAACCAAGTTAAAATTAGGAAACGATTTTCTTCCAGAAGAAAAATCAGCTGCGGTAAAGTGCTTTAATGATTCGCTTCGAAATATTTTTGGGATTCTCATTTAGATGCACAAGGTGGTCGTTTTGCTTGGATTGGACAGTTGCTATGACGTCATGGTGGAGAACTTATCCGGCGGGCAAAAGAAGAGATTGTCCATTGCGATGGAATTGGTCAGTAATCCACCGATCGTCTTCTTGGATGAGCCAACCACGTAAGCAGCGCAAGCGCGACCTTTGATTTCACTTTTTCTCTAATAGCGTCTTCGATTCACATGCACCGGTTGCACTCAGTGTATTTCCATCTTCTTTTAACCTCATGTAATAACACGAAATGAAAATACTCTGAGTGCGCACTAGTGCGGTCAATCGAAAACGCTATAATTCAACCGTTGCAGAGGTCTGGATTACGTAGCAATGAAGAACTGCATTGAGATACTCAAGTCGTTAAGTCTTCAAGGAAGAACGATCATATGCAGTATACATCAACCGGCGGACTCGATTTTTCAACTATTCGATCATGCAAGTTTCACAAAGATTAATGGCACTCATGCCAAATGTTATGCGAAAATTTTATGTGCATACCTAACATAATATTTTTTATTTAATTCGGTTTAAAATCATTTCAAATTTATATAAAATTTTCGAAAAACTCCTTCAATTATACATAAATATAATCGGTTAGAGCTCATTTAGAAACATTTAATTTTCAGGCTTACTTCATTTCAGAGGGCCAATGTGTTTATCACGGAAGCGTAAACGGTATTGTACCGTTTCTGTCAAATGCGAATTTGGAATGCCCTACGACGTACAGTCCTGCAGATTATGGTAAGTTTCTATCAACTAAATTACGATGGAACATGTGTAAAATTTTTGCATTTATTATCTGTTCATAAATAAAAGACCACAGCCAGTGTTGCATGGTGAAAAATGCAACTGACACCAGTGTCCTAGGTCCTAGTGAGAAATTTGGTAATAAAAATGATGTGAGTGGTATAAGCATATCTTCTTAACTTGCTAAGTCCGTTTTGATAAATTTTACAGGAGCATTTTACCTAAGTTTTTTAACTTAGGTAATATCTCTGTAAATATTTCTGAATGTAGAATTTCTAAAATCCCGTTGGTGTAAAAATGTTTATTTTTCATTTTGAAACTGCAAAAATAGTAAAATTCATTTCATATTCGGCATTACACACAAATTAATGGATTTGTCTGTTTTACTTGTTAGAGTCTACAATTAGTTTGGGACTTAACAGTATTTCGAATTAATGTTGGTAACCAAAAGTTATCCAAATGTAGGGTATGAAAAATTGTTCGTAATTTTCAGAAGTAGTTGAGGACACTTAATTAAGCAACTTAGTAATAAAATTTTTGTATTTGGGTTCATATTCGATCGAATGTCTATGCAACATCTACTACATTTTAAGATAAATTAATTCATTGGTATATTATGGCATCTTTTGTATTCAAATTTATAATAAAAGGGTGCTATTATGGAAAAGCAATAATATTAATACCAGTGCCGGATTAAAGAATTTGCCGCCCTACGCTAAAATTGCAGCCCCGAAATGAAACCACTGATTTACCTTGTCAAAATTGTCTCCGCCGTGATTTTTTGGATGCAAATTCATTAAGTATAGGTCCAAAATCAATATTCACTGTTAAGTCACTTTCTATTGCTAAAATTGCTAGTGAATTTAGCCTATCTTCTCTCATGGTAGACCGTAAATATGATTTTGTTAAATGAATGTTTGATTTTGCCGCCTCCAGAAATTTGCCGCTATACGCACGTGCGTATTTTGCGTATAGGGTAATCCGGCACTGATTAATACTGTGTATGAGTTAAACGTAAAATAATATTGCAATATACCATTTACAAAATTCATAAATTATCCCCGTCCGGAATGTACCGACTTTTAGTCATATGTCCGTTGACAAAAATTTCACAGCACTTTAATACTTTAAACACTCTCAAACTCTCATTATCAGTGACCAAATGGGGAGTGCAGAACAAATAATAAGAAAGAAGAGTTCAAGATTAGATAAGATTTCAATTTACAGGTAGGACGCTACTATTCCCATTTGCAGAGTAGAATAAATTAGTAATAACAAGAATATAATGTCATCTATTTTTTTACAACTACTTAGTATGATATTTGACGGTATGGTTTTCGTAATTAATATTTATTTAATACAGTATTTTCAGTTCTACCTCAAAACTCAAAACATATGAGGAGCTTTCTAGCAAAACAAGACATGTCCAAAGAAAGTAAATGTGAGAAAATTATAAAAAACTTTTTGCATCTTTACCAATAATTTCAGACATTAATTTTGAATTGAATTTCTTGTTATATCTTTATAGCTATTACTGTCTGTAAATATGTTAATTGAAATTGTTGCATCAATAATAACCAAAATAATTATTTTTGTTTTTAGGACATGTCTGGTTTTGCTTGGTCGGTGTGGACGTGTTGAATTTTGGTTGAGAACTGAGATATGGACATGACGTATTTTGAATATCTGTTTACTGAAGCACACCATTTTCAACAAAAAAACAAATTATTCTTACAGAAAGTAATTTATATGAAGTGCAACATCTGGTTCTAAACAATCACTAAGTTTTTATCTTTCTCTTCACTCTTTTCGTTTCATTTTCGACTTTCTTTATACTGTACTAACAATTTGTTTGTAATACTTTTACCTGTATCGTAATATAATTTTATACCACATATTTTGTTGGGTTCGTTGGTCTTATACGAGAAGACGAATACACTTTGCAATTGAAAGCTTTTATTCGTAATCGAATGGAAGTACACCAAAGTATAACAATCTCACATAAAATAACAACATTAACGCCCAAGAAAGACTTGAGCAGGAGTGCGATCATAGTCTAGTTCACTATGTGCTGTGTAATTATATGTGGCTACTGCTACATCTAGGCTGTTCACGGAATTGTCCAAAGATTTTTTTAAGGTTTGTACCATCCTTTCAGCTAGGCCATTTGATTGAGGCATGCGTGGTGATGACCTAAGATGGACAATGTCAAACTCTGAACAGAGTTGAGCAAATTCTGTCGCCGTGAACTGAGTTCGCTCCTCATATATTATGTCCTTTTTAATTTAATAACTTTTGTGTACGTGTCCATAAGTATATCATCCTTTCGTACAATTTCTTATTAAATTTGTCCGTTGATAATCTATTTTTCCATTAATGGTCTTCTGGTATTCTTTTTTACTTGCGCTTGTTTTTTTAAATAAATTTCAAATTGTTAGTATAATATTTAGATGATATTTCGTTAGATAAATTAATACAATGGTTGTTACTACATTTCAGATCCTTTTTCTCGTACTTCTCTCTCGTATTCTCCAGATGGTTTTTCCCCCTTTCGCGCATAAGAAACTAAATCGATCATCTTTAGTTTTTCGTCTTTTCTTTAATGTCAAAAGGTTTTTTTTTTTTGTTTACAAAGCAAGCTCTATACGTAGTTTTACTTAAAGAAAAAGAAAAATGACTGCACTTGATTTTAGAATTGCTCGCAGTAACTTTTTTATTATACCTGCATCAAAATCTCTGTTTTTAAAACTAAAAAGCGTGCGAAAAAGGGCGATTAAAGCACGTCGTGTTTTAAAGTTGCCTAGGAACAACACATACAATCTCCACGTTAACGATTCAAAATACGATCCACAGACAACACTACAATGCGTTAATATATTTTTTAGATTAGAGGAGTCTATGAAAAGTAAAACCTAAGTCGTAGCTTAAATGAAATGAACTTATGCCAAAATTGAAATGTCAAGATACATTTGACGATAGTAGAAAAAATCTTCCAGTTGAATACATAAGGCTTTGTTAAAACTGTTTAACATGATAACGACTAATTTCAAATGCCGTTGGATTGCTTACTGACCCATGACTATAGTGTTCAAAAGCATTTAAACACTAGCAGATTTGACAGGGGTCAGGAAGCAAATGTCAGAATAAAAGTTTCGAATCAAGCTAAGAGTCAGATTTTGTTTTTCGTAGCCTCCCCTTATCTAAAAAATATATTAACGCTCTGTATAAAATGAATTTAAATTTTAATGTCTTTCTAATTTTCACATTTTAGCGCAGGTATAATAAAAGATATCGTGTACAACACGTGCATAAGAGCCTTTAAAGCATTTGCGCCGTTAAAAGCGCTCCGCTGCACGTCGCGCTTTTAAACCCGTCGCGCATGCTTTAAAGGCTTTCTATGCACTTGTATTATAAGCAAAGAACGGACATTTGTATGGCTGTTCACGGTCACTTCTCGAGGACTCAACCCGGACGTAAAGTAGCAAGTCCATGAGTACCAGGCAGTAGCCAGGGCAATATATTAATATATTACTTTCAAAAAAGTGATTAATATGCTATAATAAACATAAAGTTATAATCCGTAAATTATAATATCTTATTTTGAAAGGATTACTATATTTATTTAGAATTTAAATGTAGTGATGCGAACACCAAATTTTACGCTCGGGATATTAAGACGACCAGCTACAATTATATTGCCGCGCAGGGCGTGCCGCTCATGCAAACGACATTGAATTCCATCTTTCCGTCCGTTATCTGATTATAAGCAAACAGCGGACGTCTGGGTACCGTGTCAGAGCCGTCGCGTTGTAGTAGGGAGGCGTACGACCGCAACTTATATCAGCTTGGATCGGTTAGTCGATTTTCAGATTTTGAGTAATTAAGATGTTTATTTGTTCTGATATTCGTAGTCGTATTTAAGCTTTGTATCTTCACAAATTTATTTCTAGGTCTTAAATTTTTAAATCTTGCGCTCTTAATTGTGTGCGCTTGTAAGTTCTATTGCAATGGCTGATTTTACTGAATAATATAGCGATGTTTTCACCATTATTGACAAAAGTCAAGCGTTTTGCAACATTTGCTCTGCGCATATTACGTTTAAAGGGAAAAGACAAAAACTGGATCGAGCTAAATAAATACGCAACTGTGTGGCAGGAAAACGTGCACGCAATGATTTTGACGATATCGCATTGTGCGCGCTCATCTTACAGCCGAACGCGGCGACTAGCCACAGTCGATGTACTTAATATCAAGAGCGGTATTTATTTGGGCTGTAAGCCGGTGGTACCCAAATGTCCGCTCTCTGATTATAAGATACTATTTGTTTACTCGTGAATTTTTGTTACAGTTATTGAACTAGTCACTTCGGACAAAGAAAATACTTTGAAACTGAAAGATAAAATACAAAATGGTAAAATATCGTACGCGTCGATCGAAGCTGCGAATGATCTCGTGGCAAACGGAAGCGACTTGGATTCCGACAAGTACCGCACGCTAACAAAATTCCCTACCTCATTTTGCCAGCAGTTTTGCATCTTGTCGAGCCGCATGTTAACTCAAATGATAAGGCACAAAACTGTCTTAGCCATGCTCTTTGCTTATCATTTTATCGGAGGAATTATTTTGGCCTTGATGTTCTACGACATCGGAAACAATGCCTCACGTGGCATTAACGTTTTGAGCAAACTCTTCTACATGATCGCACTTTATTTCATGTTTCTACACGTTATGACACCGGTTTTATTATGTACGTAGACGAAATTATGCATAGGAGAAACAATTACTTAACAAACTCTAAATTTTGCAGTTCCCTTCGAGATTAAGCTTTTGCAGAGGGAATACTTCAATCGATGGTACAGCTTAAAAGCGTATTTCGCTGCAATGACCATCACCGCATTGCCTCTACTTGTTAGTAAAGAACCTTTCGCTCGACGGTAAAACGAATTTTTGGTATATATTTTTTTGCTTCTAGGTGATAAATTCGCTTATTTTTATAAGCATCGTGTATCCGTTAACAAACCAACCCTTAGACGTGAAAAGAATTTTTTGGGTCGTCGTCATATCTCTTGTACAGGCGATGGCTTCCAGAGGGTTTGGATATTGCATAGGAAGCTTGTTTAACCCTACGGTAGGTCAAAACACCGGGTATTCCGTGAGGAATCCCCAATATTTGGGGGACGAAAATAAACAAAAAAAGGCCTTGCGCACAGAGGGTCAATTATCTCTCTGAAAACCCTTCTGAACATATTCTTCAAATATTATTTGGGGACGCATGTATCAGAGCTGACGGTGATATTTTTGAAAATTTTATTTAATTAATTTAATTTTCCTTTGAACGTTTCACTTTATATTAGAAAATAAACGCGTTTTTACTGTTGCATTGCGTTTAATTAATTCACGTGGTGAAAACATGTTTTCATTACTACCTAGGACCTAGGTAATGTTTGTTTTGGTCCCCTGAATACATTCTTCAAATATTGGGGGTTCCTCATGGAACACTCGCTATAAGGTAGAAGATATAAAGCGTTTCTTATACATACAATACTCTGGTAAGTTGTTTAATTAATTATAATGTATCTTTCTTCTGCCCTATCAGAATGGAGCCTGCGTTTGTTCTGCTGTAGCTATACCATTGGCGCTTTTGGGTATATACGGTCTGGGTGATGGTGATCAAATAGGCCCCGTCAGAAACTTCCTGATGGAAATGTCTTTCCCTCGGCACGCATTCATCGGGATTTCCGTTGCCGTCCTGGAGGACAGACCATTGCTTGACTGTGAGGAATTCTTCTGTTATTTGAGGGATCCCTCGGAAATTTTACGGCGCACCGGAATGGAAGGGAAAGCACCGGAAATCGAGACCGGATATCTAGTGCTGTTTATGTTGGCACATTGGTGTATCATGTACGTGTGTTTAAAGTGCAGAGTGTCGACCGATTCTAATTCGTTTTTACGTCGAATAACAAAACGATTTAGGTGAAATTAGTGCGTGGATTTTATTTATTTATTTTTTACTCGTTCGCAAATAAATCGGTTTTTACATTTACTGTGTATTAATGGATTGTTGAACATCATAATATGCACCCAACGAAATTAACATGTAACTTTTAAAGCACAGCTGACTAAAAGTTAAAAAGTTTTAATAGTATATTAAAAAATAAGTTTCAGAAGACATAATTTTAGCGCGTGCGTCCAAATTTGAAAAGTTTTTCTGGTGAAAACGTTCGCCAAAATGTCTTACATATCGAGAGTTGTAAATAGCAAATTACGCATGGTGGAAAAGTTACGCATGAGCCGCGCAGCGGCGAATGCAAGTAATTCCACAAGTGCGTAATTGCTTTACAACTCGAGTTTTGTACTATACTTTATCTACGACCACAAAAATTACCTTCAAAGTAATCAGCAATGACACTTGCAATTTCGACGACTGTCAATCTAATGTGATGCGGCTATATACATAGATCTAACTGCATGTGCGTAAGTAGGTGTGTAAAGTAGGTGCGTTGTGCATTTTTCTTACTTTACGCACGACGTTTGTACAGTAGTGGTCGTAGATAAAAACTTATTTATTTTGTAATTTAAATATTGGAAAATTCACTTTTGTTGTGACATTGATTGGCGCTTAAAATAATTTCAAACAAATGTTAACAATTTCAGCTCAAGGAAATTTAACCTGCAGGTAATTTTTACTATATGCCGATAGATAAGTCAGAAATAAGGGTGTGGGGACAAAAAATTGGCACAAGTGTAAAGAAGAAATAAGTTTATTACCAAAGAACTATTAAACGACTTATAATATAGAAGTAAAAGAACACACTTTTAGTTAAAGAATCGGCACCATAACGACTGGCTTTGCGAATTTTTGTTTTTATACAGCTCGTTAAATTAATAAATAGTGAATCTAACGTTTGCCGCAATTTTTGGCAAATTCCTTGATTCAGCTCATCCAAATTTGAAGCCCCTATCCGTTACTGTATGTATCTCTTTTTAAATTCTTCCAAAAACGTTCAATTGGACGCAGTTGAGATCATTTTTTGACTTCGTAACAAATGGAATTTGTAACTCATCGAAAGCGGCAATAATACGAGCAGTGTAATGCGGAGCTGCTATGTCTAAGCTTGAGAATAGCCTTTACAAGAAATCGCAATCCACACCAACTTGTGCTGAAATTTTTTATGTCTCTTGTAAACCACTTTACAATCCACTTCTTTGCCCTTTTTGAAGTGGTAATGTTTGTTATTAATGGTATCACTTCCATCGAGCGTGAAAAATCATTCATCATCCATCACAACATCGAGGCTATGATGGCTAAAATTCATTTTCAGAAAGTCGTCTCAGTTTACGTCTTTATTCTCGCAACTGTTTTTCTGAATATTCCGCAGCTGATTTTCTCGTAACAAGCGACACTTAATGCTCTTTTAAAATATTACTTACGTATTAACTATCGATCTTATACTTGCGACCAAGTTTCCTAAGCGAATTCCAACTTTACCATGAGTATACTCGCCTAAAGCTTTTTTTCTTCTTGGAAGTCATTTTCTTAGTGGTCTTTTAGAACCTGTATTTCCATCGCTGCTGTTTTTGAGTCTACACGCTTTCAGATGTTATATGTCGCCTTTTCAGAAACACTCATTGCATAAAAGTGATTTACAGTATAGGATTTTTTAAAGTTACTGTGTTGTTTGTAGATTTCGGCAATCAATTGTCGACGTTGAATTCCTTTCAAGTTTTCCATTACCTCAATGTTAACAATCCAAAAAACATTGACAATGGAATAATCAAATGTTGTCATTTGATCAACAAAACAAAAGCATAGCTAGCCGCAAATTGTCACCACCCACGTATTTCCTAAGCATAGAAACTTTGTGCAAATTTTTGTCCCCACACCCTTAAGTAAAGAAATTAATTTTATTCGTTAAATTTAAATGGGGTCCGTTGTTGACGTCACAAAATGTACTAATAATGCAGAATAGATAATTAATGAGATATCCTCTGATGGTAAATATCCTTGATTTGAGCTGCCAACAAATAATAATATAGGAAATTTCAAACATATTTGTACTTGGAGGTTTTTTGAAATTTGAGATGTCATTAAATGTAGCTAATATTTTGTCGATTACGTCAAAAAATAAGATTTACAGTGCTTTAATAAGTTTCTTTATGAAGCCCAAATGAGTTTCATAATATGTATGTCATATACTAAAAAATCAAAATATGAAATAGTAAATTAAAAAAACAAGTTTCATTAGACAGGGTTTTAGCGCACGCGTCCAGGTTTAGAAAATTAATAATTGATTGATATGTATGATACTTGTCCACGAATTAAATGCGCCATTGTAAATTTTTCTTCTTAATTTTGCTCCCTTTCCCTTTTGATTAATTTCCCGAAATATTATGTAGGTATTACTATTAAGTTTTAAAACGGAGACATGTTAATCTTATTCCGGACTTGAATTTGAAAACCTAGGCATCACACAAATACGCGAAGTTAAAAGCGTGAACACGTGCGTCTACGAGCTCCAAATTTATTTTTGAGTTTGTGCGGTAAAGTGTAAATTAAAATTTCGAAAATTGCACCTAATGTGCAATTTATAAGTTCTTCTAACAGTAGAATAAATAATTTAGTTAAAATGTAGTGGCAATAAACATTTATTCTTTAAAGAAACTTTCGTTGAACTGTAAGTCCGGCGGTCTCTCTGTGGCGGTCCAGTTTGCGGGCAAAACACTAAACGAATGGGACAAGTTTTTCTCGCTTCGGTCAAATTAATTATTAAAATTTTATAATACTTTCGACGAATATTATGTCTGGCGATTCCGACACATCTTGCCATAAGTGCAAACAACAATTCCAGAATGTAAAATCTGTCATTCAATGCAATGAATGTAAGCAATACTTTCATAGCTCCTGGGTTGTGTTCATAAATTACACTCTAGGGTCACTCCCGGGTAATATTGTGGTCTCTCTCGCATAAATGAGTTTATATATTTTGTTTCTCATACAAGAATGATAAAGAACTAATCAGGCGTATGTTTCCATAGCAACAAACACATTTTCTACACCCTACTTAAAAGTGGGTCGTTAAAAGTTCGCTCGTTGCCATAGAAATCATGTAAACACTAGACTTCTTAAAACTGATGAGCGAGACGCAAAATAAGTGAAAAATTGTGAGTGAGAAAGATGCAATTATACACCCAGAGTGCACATGAGGGTATAGTTTATGAACACAACCCTGCGGTGGCATCTCTGACGAGCGGGGCCTTCGCAAGAAAAAGAACTCATGGAAGTGTCCGACATGTGAACCTGTAAAGGTGCAGATAGACATGCGAGAAAACTCGCGCAAGTTTTCTCGCATGTTTATCTGCACCTTAAGGAAATCAAGTACATCATTTGTCACTGATGATTTAACATTTCACACTGATCAACCTATATTAAATATTAACAACGAAGAAACTACTGAAACTCAAGAAAAAACATCCTTCACAGAATTCGACAAAATTATAAACACTTACGAAAAATATTCCTTTAATATATTGAAGGCATTAGAAAAAATAAACAAAAAATTAGACAATTTGGAAAAAGAGAATAGGAAAGAAATTCAAGAACTACTCTCTGAGATGGCCTTCTTAAAAAATTACATACAAAAGCTGCCTTCTGTTTTAAAATCTTCCTTAAGCAGCGATACACAATTCTCAAACAGTGCTTCCACCAATCAGCACAAAACGTACAGTCAGTCACTCAATTATTCTAATGCAAAAAGAACTTCAGTGTCTGGGAATAACGAAACCATGAATAATAAAACTACACAAAATAATTACATGCAGCTAAATCAATATATTAACCAACAATAATCAATAAAGAACAGAACTCGAAGCGATAAAATAAACGATGCAAACTCCGACACTTCACACATGGAAAAAATTCAACGATCTGTAATGAATAAAGTTCTTCAACTATCACAAGGTCCTACTAAAAATTTAGATCTAAACAATCAAGATGCTAAAGAATTTCAAGAGAATGACAAAGAACAATTTATGTTAGTCACTAACCGAAGAAGTAAGAAAAAAATAATAATGCCGTTTTGGGGATTGCAGAAAATTTAACTATCCGTGGCGCTATGAAATTCGAACATTTTTACTTCTTTGGATTTCATGTGTCCAACATTCCAAATTCCATATTCTGATATTCCAGCCAATTGCCAATACGGTAATGTAATAAGTTTATTGCCTTACATAAGGAAATTTTTGAGAAAAGTAAAACAAGGAACAAATACAATGTTATTATCAAAGCAAATGCTCATGTCCACCTGAAATGAATCTTGAACAAGTGGGCTGATAAAATTCTAAATTCGTATCTGGTATTTTGTTTTGTCTGACAGTGTTTCTGCAAGTAAGCTGTAATAGTATGTTATGCAACAAGTTTTATAAACGGCATTTTAGTCACGAGTTTTAATTAGGCACGAGCGAAACGTAGCGGAGCGAGTGTTTAATAAACGAGTGTTTGAGGCATTCGATGAGCGCACAAATGACAAAGTTGTAGTAAACATTTTAAAGCCGGTGAAGAAGCGCAAAGTTAAACGTGAAATGTAACAAGTGTCTAAATAAAAACCTGGTCAAGTAGGCTACATTTAGTAATTATGCTATGTGAATGCAATGTATAAATTCTCGATCACAACACAGGTTTTATTTAGACGCTCGTTATATCCATTACATACATAGATTGAGCAGATTCGAAAACGGTGCATTATATTCATGTATAAAAATATTTAATAAGTTACCTAATGATGTGAAAAAACTAAGCAATACAAATAAATTTAAAAAGTTATGTTTCAAACTAACTACTTGTAGAAATTGAACCTTACAGTATGTCTGAAAATTTCATGTCATAAAATTTTATTTTGCGTCTTTATAAACTATAATTGTTAGAATAGTTTAAGTTCTTTCTTTTTTTGTACACTTACCTGTGACGCTTTTCAAACTTATTATTATAAATTAAGTTTGGTTGTTGAGATCTCCCATATCTCCTGCTTATTTAAAAAAAAGCAGCAAACTAAAGTAAGTAGGTAATAACGAATATTTTTATATTGTTTATATTACTAAGTACGTTATGGCTCTTATCGAATAGCAATTTCTTCTTGTTCACTGCTTCAAATTAATTTCCAAATTCTAAGAGTACACACCTGTAAACAAGAATTATTCTATTATTTAAAATATGTAAATAGTCTCGAACTGCGTGCGACTACACTTTTCAATCTCAGGGACACGTAGACGCAAATCATGTGAACAATCATGATGAGTACCATCCACAAAACCGGCACGTAGAATTTCTTTTCTCTCAAACCGAACAATTCCAGCCCAACCTCGGGATCTCTGAAGTAACAAAAATCTTTCTCGCAGGACAACAACTCCCTATCCTGCAAAAGTCCGATGGCGAAAGCTTCGAACGCTTGGCGCGCGAAACTGCAAGTCATTGCAACTCTTTTGAAAAAGTTAACGTTGCCAAAATTTCCCATGTCGCAGACCGCCATTAGGAATTGATATGCGATAAACAAAGAGGCGAAGATCGCTCCTGTCTGTAAAACAACCCTGTCGTCAATATTTAGTTTAATTTATGTAATGTAAGTTTGGCTAACCGCTGGCGTCAATAAAGCACCTATAGCAAGACCAAGTGGCAAAGATGTCATCGCCAAGAGGATATTACTTAGGACATATAGAAGAAATCTGTTCACTTCTAGAGGTTGGCCAGTTAAAACGTATATTGGTATGGCATAAAGCAAAGCCGTTATGACCTGTGAATTTGTTTTTATTTTGAAAAACTATATTATATCACATATAGGCATACTTACAGTCGAGACCGATGATGTTACTGATAATGCAAAGTAGTAAGCATTGAGACTGTACCATCTATTGGAAAATTCTCGTCGAAATAGCTTTATTTCATAGGGAACTGTGATTCCAAGTTAATTTTTTCTAAATTAAATACTAAATTATTACTTACACAGCAAAGCTTGAGGAATGCACTGCTGAAATATATGATGAGGAATAAAAGTTGTCAACAAATTTATGTTTTCTATTAATTTGTCTCCGTTATTGCCCACATCTTGAAAAAGTAGGCCCACTGTTATGCCGAGTACGATAGGCGTGAAAAACTTAATCGCCAGCAGAATCTTATCCCTTTTCATCTGGGTGAAAGTTCTGTTAATCAACATAGAACTTTGTTCCCAAAATGAAGCATCCTGAACTGCTGATGGTAATTTGCTTTGTTCGACTTTCGGAAAATCATCTCTGCGAGACCGGACACAGATTTCTCCATTTTTTATCAAGTTCTTCAATTTAGATGTGCTTTCTTCATTGAAATAGACCAGCTCGATGACTGAAAATAATCATTGCTTCAGTTTTGCTTTAAATGATCTAATTTTTTCGTAAATTGAAATCTATCTACGCTAGTGCCCCTGACAGGCCAGAAATACTGTCGCCTGTTTGAATTTCCCGCATATTCGAAAAATTTAATAGCGTTTTCGATTCATCTGCACCGGTTGCACTCAGTGTATTTGCATCTTCATTTAACCTCATGTAATAAAACGAGATGAAGATACACTGAGTGCGCACTAGTGCAGTCAATCGAAAACGCTATAAGACGTATTGGTGCCTTTATTGGTACCACTAGATCTTGTGACGTGGGCTTGTTTTTTTTATTCAGTATTTTGCTATGATGGATTAGACAGTGATTTAGAAGCTTGAATAGAAATCCATGTTTATTAAGATTAAAATCGATTTACGTTGTGTATGAATTTAGTGACAACTTATCACTTTATTCCTGCATCGCCTAAATCATTGATTTTAATCTAACGGAAATGGATTTCTATTCAATCTTTTAAATCATTGTCTACATCCATCACAGCTAAATGCTAAACAAAAAAACACGCCCCATATTTCGTATGTTGTGGTTCAAAAATACGGAAAATGAGAATTTATTCTAATTTGTTATAGAAAAGATCGAATCTATACTGCGCCAAATTCAAACGGGACAGAATTTCTGGTACAAATTTACTTACTGTAATCAAAAGGACTGTAACTACAATCGCAAGGAAAATTTGCCTCCGAAAGAAATTGTACTAAACCACCTGTTTCTCCATTATAAATGCACCAACCCTCCGACAAGAAGTAAACCTAATTAAGAATGTGCATTAATGGCAGTCGGAACCCGGAACAACCAACGGATGATGATAAACTTGCCTGATCAAACAGTCGAAACATCAAATCCGAAGGTTGATGGACCGTGCAAACTATTGTAAAACCTTCACTTGCTAATAACTTTAATAATTGCATAAAATTTTTCGCCGTCGAGTAATCCAAACCGCTATTGGTAAAAAATAGATTAAAAACAATAAGGTCTTAAAAGTTAATTTCGTGTAGTGTCTACTGTGTACAATTTAAAATGTCCAGATTATTTTTTTACCTCGCCTTCAAATTTGAAAATTTCAGCTTTGAGCTCACTAAAAAAGTACTTTATCTTGCTCAGATAAATCTACTTACGTGATTGGTTCGTCTAAGAATAGTAGTGGTGGATTGCTGACGATTTCCATTGCGACAGATAAGCGTTTTCTTTCGCCTCCAGATAAGAACTCTACCCTTGTGTCGGAACATTTTTGCAGACCCAGTAATCGTATAATTTCTTCTACCTATGTGAATTAGTCCAAAAAGGATAAAAAAGTATCTGAGTATTGGCTTCAGATTCATTACCTTTGTCTCTGCATTGGTAAATTTCGACCCCAGTTTTAATTTTGCTGATATCGTTATAGATTCTGAAACACTGAAAAAAGGGCGTAGTAAGTCTTCCTGCATAAGATAACAAGATGATTTCCGGAAGTTTTCGTCCGTTGTATATTTGCCGTTCAGGAGAATTTCTCCGTTGACTCCATCCTTTCTGAATGCACAAATAAAGAAAAGCTATGTGGAACTTGCAATCTGTGCAGCGAGTTACTTACATCTGTCCGGCCAAGACATTTAAAAGAGACGTTTTTCCCGCACCACTTCCGCCCAAAATGGCGCTCAATTCGCCGCAAAGGAATTTCCCGCTTATGGTTTTTAAAACTGCTTTCTCTCCTGGAACAATAAAAAAAAGTCCAAGTTTTAAATTACAATTGAGGGACGTTTCTAATATTAGTGTCATAAATTATTTCGAGATAGAAAGTGAAATTTGGATTTGAAAAATTCTGGAGTTCTGGGAATAAACATTAAGGCCCAGTTGTACACTGGTGCGTAAAAGTATTCGTATGACCGGCGTGGAAGTTTACCATAAGGCTCAAAATCGAACGATTTTATTGCTTTTCACTTGGATACTTTTAAACATCAGTCTACAATACCAGTTTAAATTTGAGCTGAAACTTAAATCCATAACATCGATAATTTTAACAATTGTTGGTAAGGCCCGGTTGTATAATGCCTGTTTAATTTTAAGCCAAAGTTTAAATCCTTAACAACAATTGTTGAAATAACCGTTGTCATGGGCTTAAGCTTTAGGTTAAATTTAAACTGGTATTGTATAACTGGGCCTTAGGGTTTAAGCTTTGGTTTAAAATTAAGCTGCAATTGTACAACTGGGCCTTAAGGGTTTTCCCGTTCAATTTATCGTATTTATAATTTGTTTAATTACTATTATTACCATCATCCACGTTATTTTAATGAGTCAGCAATTTATAGTTAGTCGTCCCAGTTTGGTAGCAGTTTTATGGCCTTGCGAAAAAAAAGCGACCGCAGGTCGGTCTCTTTGAAGCTGTTTTTTATAGCAAGATCATAAAACTGATACAAAACTTGGACGACTATACATCAGTTCAAAAAACGCGCAATATTTGCAAAACAAATTATTATAGAAAACCAATATAATGCAAACGCAATTTAAATAAAACGTCGCAATAAATTCCAAAGACAGTAAACATACCTAAGGTATATCGCAGATTCCGAAATTCAATATCCATCTTCACACTTGCGCTTCCTCTTGTTGTTCGGAGACTGTGTTGCTTTCAGAGTTGGAAAAAAAATTATCAGCGAATGAGATAAAAAACGAAATCGCTTGATTATTTATTGCGATTTTGTTTTGCAGCAGTTTCACAACATCTTATCACCGCATACACTTTGAACGCGATAAAAAGGTTGAATGCTGTGCAATGGAAATGTAAGTGGAACCGATATTGAACTCAAATATGAACAAATAATGTCAATGAAAGTAATATCGCAGAGCGGAGAAATTCAGTCGAATAGAAACTCACTAAACAAAACACGTAGACCGAGATTTCACATGCCGCTCATATCGGTTGGTGCATTTAATTTTGGAATGAAGTTTTCGGAGAATCTAAATTTGGAATCAGATTTAAGGTAGGGATGTTAGTTGGAAAAGCAAACAATTTATGCATTTTCGAACGATAATACGCTTCAACTCAGAATTGAATAAAAAAAGTGTAAGGTCGGCCGAAATTACCAACATATTATTATTTTTTTTGTATTATTAAAATGTGGTAATGCATATACATAAGTTTTTCCACGATTAGTACTATAGCCTGTCATTTTGACATGTGTTAGGTTGCTGTGAAAAACATTTTCTCGACCCGAGGTAAATAATTTTATTATTTACCGGTAAATAATGAACATCAATGTTACGTACGCTTTCAGGTACAAATCTTTTGATTTTTCAGGCAATAGATTATTTGCCACTTGCCCGGCAATTTCCCGCATTTCAGGCGGCGTACAATTTAAATCGCCGTACATCGTTTACCGTACTTACTTTATTTAATTGACGATTTGGCAAAAAGATCGACGTAATGTTTGTGACAAATTAAAAAATTTAAATCAACTGTCATATCGGTAATACAGAAAACTGTAAACCTTTCGTAATTTGTAATAAATATTTGTTCAAATTAAAATTATCATTTGCACTAGTAGTGGAAAAAATAGTATACCGGCTGTTTCAAATTGGGTGTGCACTGAAGGGATCTCCTAAACCATGAGAGTTATAGATTCGGTTAAATGGAAGAAAAGTTGCACCAGTCATTGCTTAATTCGTATCCATTAACAGAATCAATTTCCTCTTAGTTGTTCTTGAAATATTGGTGAAAATGTAAAAATATCGATTTTCTTTTTTCCTATGTAACTCCCTTATTAAAAATAATTTAGAAATTCTGTCTTAACTTTCTACAGGTACTTTTGGATTCTGCTTCAAATAGGGGCAGTAGAATTGTGGTCACACGTTTCGTCTCTCCGCGACCATCCTCAGTTTACATTTTTTAAACATAACGTATACCTTTTTATTATCGTATTTGTTGCCATTATTTCTCCTGATTGTAATACCATCACACTTAATTGTTGATATTAATTTGAAGCTTAAATACTACAGATTTATATATGAAAATTTTATTTAATACATAATTTCAAATATTTAGTTCATTTTCTTAGGTATAGTGTAAATTTCAATGAATTATTTAATATCTGTCTCTTTAGTTATTGTATAATAAATTCTTTTAACGGACACTGATAGTGCACATTTGTAGTATCCGTTAAAAGAATTTGTTATACGAGGTAGTTGTTGACGAGGCTAATTTTACAAACAAGGGAATATTTAATAGAAATGTACATAGATATTGGTCCAGGGAGAATTAGATTACATTCCTCTAAATCATATTAGGGAATTGTAATTTCAAAATGATGGAGCACCAGCACATAATGCTGAAATAACAACAAATTATTTGAATCAAACATTTCCTGATAGGTACAAATGGACCTGTCGCGTGACCTCTAAGATCACCAAATATTAGCCCTTTGATTTTTTATTGATTGATTGATTGATTTTATTGATTTTTCCTCTTCCGACATTTGAATGTTAGTTATTAATATTTAGTAAGTAAAAAAATACTAAGGAATAAATTTACTTATTAAATAAATCATGACGAAACTGTATCAAGCTTCTTTTTTATCATATTTTAACTTTACTTGAAAAAAGTATTAATTGTTATACATCACTGCAATCAGCAGAAAAAATGCTATCGAATAGAATAATTAAAAGATATACGTTGTATTAAAAAAATCGAAACTGAAGATGGTCGTGGAGAGACGAAACGTTTGTCGACATTTTTACATTTTGATCAATATCTCAAGAAGAAATAAAAAAAAATTTATTCTGTGGATGAATACGAATTAGGCATTGATTTGTGCAACTTTTCTTCCATTTAACCAAATTTGTATCTCTTACGGTTTAGAAGATCCCTTCGGTGCACACTCAATTTGAAACAGCCGGTATACACCACGGTAGAGAAGTCTTATAACCCTCGGTCCTTTACATCCCTCGGCCCTAAGGGCCTCGGGATAAAGCTAATGAGGAAGCCACAAGTGAAAGACTGCATAATGAGCTAATGACGCTTTTTAGAAAAAATGCAATTCCTTTACATAATTTAATCGGCTTTGCATCTGACGGGTGTAACACCATGTTTGGCAAACACAATTCTGTTGCAAGTCGATTCTTCGCCCGGCACAAACTAGATGGCTGTCGTTATTACAAGTCGTTAATCGAATTTTAGAACAGTGGGAACCATTAAGATTATTTTTTCCGTCAAGTTATCTTGAACATAGAATTATAGCAAGTGAAGAAATATACCATGCACTCAACACAAATGAGATAAAATTATTTTTTATATTTTTACAGTGGGTACTTCCAAAATTTGTGGATCTTAATAAATATTTGCAAAGCGAGAAAGTAGTTATTTTAGACTTGCAAAAAAAATGATAGAAACTTATAAAGATTTATTGGCATCATATGTTAATCAGAATTATTTAAATAAAACAGATATTGATAAAATTGATCCCGCTAATAGCAGTTACTTTATTCCATCAAAAAGCATGTATCTTGGTGTCGGAGTACTTAAAAATATTGATTTGATAGAAGATGATTTAATTAAAGAAGATTTTTTTGAGCGATGCAGACGTTTCTTAATTACATCTTGCCAAGAAATTAAGAAAAGATATAACTTTACGCGTCCTGTTTTCAGCCAATTACAAATTTTGGCAAAACATAATATTAAAAAATACGAAACTTTAGTTCCTCTTATGAATCAAGTTTCAGACATTTGTAATCTCAGTAGTGTTAATGAAATGCAGAAAATTGCTAGCCAATGGAGGAAACTGAGAAATTATGAGTATCTTCCTGAAGCAGAAGAAATAGATACATTTTAGTACGAATTAAGTAAAGTAACTGATGCGAATAATGAGAAGGTTTTCCCAGATTT
This sequence comes from Dorcus hopei, assembly GCA_033060865.1. Classification (NCBI taxonomy): domain Eukaryota; kingdom Metazoa; phylum Arthropoda; class Insecta; order Coleoptera; family Lucanidae; genus Dorcus; species Dorcus hopei. Next base: position 45,697,481 of record CM065423.1, on the reverse strand, counting down.
ATGCAAATTTGTCATGAAGATTTTATCGTTACCTCATTCGAGTGCTAACTGCGAGCGAGTATTTTCAAAAGTTAATTTAATAAAAACTAAAAGTAGGAATCTATTACTGACGGACACTCTAAATGGTTTACTGTTGTCATCGCAAAAAATAAATCTTGAGAAAAATTGTTTTACTTTTAAACCAAGTGTTAAAATGCTACAAAGCATGACTGCGGCTAATTTGTATAGAAAGAAGATTACTGAAGATAATACTGAGAGTAGTAATGATGATGAAAACGAGATTATTTTTGAATTAACTGAATAATTTTTTTAAGGTAAAATTTGCACAAATACGTAAAAGTTTATTTGACATACAAGTTTTTAATTTTACAGGTTCAACTACAGGAAGTTAATGAAACAGTTCACAGCTCTTTCGCTGTTTTATTTTATAATTGGTAAGCTATCGTTACTATTAAGTAAAATTTTCTAGTTCATTCGATGGGTTTTATTGTCCAGTGTTACATTATGCTTTCAAGATTTCCCAAACTTTTTCAAAACTTTTGCTCATTGATGCTATCAACCTAGGGTGTATTCGGCATAAGAATCTCAGATTGGAGCAGAGTAACTCCCCAAGCAGCAAAGTGTCGTTATATTCACGTCATTTTTTGGTCCCAGGAGGTCGGCGACGTCATGTCACCAAAAAAAGACGTCGTATTTTGGGTAACTTTAAACGACATTTTATAGACCTAATAATAGACGTCGTTATATCGTGAGAATTTGACCATTTTCGGACGAAAAATGACTTTTAGTGCATTTTATATAATCAATTATTTTAAATATATTATTACATTGTTGAAGATTTTTTTACCAGTAATTAATTATTTTTTTATTGTAACATGCAATCACAGATCGAATTTATTGCTGAAACAACATGTGCTCGTGCAGTGTCGTGTATCATCGCCACACGTGATTACGACGAGAAGACGACACATCATTCTCGTCATCTGATTCTCGCCAATCTCGATGTCTGCTTTGTTCCGCTGTATGCGTAACATATAATGGTGTAGTTTGCAAAGTGTATTTGCTACAAGGTGCTGCAACACGTGAAGCTTTTTTTACACTTGTGTGGTTGCGACACGAGCCGTAGACGCAAACTCCACACTTGTGTAAAAAACGTAGCCTCACACAGTTGTTACACAATATTTTGCATCCCATTTTCGTCATGTAGGAACGGTACAAACGACGTTATTAATCGACGTCATTATAACGTTTCAGAATGACGTCTTTAGAGTGTGACATTAGGCCGTCTATTTAACGTCAAAATGGCCGTCAAACTTACGCTAAAATGACTCCAAAATGACTGAAAAATGACGTGAAATTAACGACAGTCTGCAGCCTGGGTCTAGTCATGTGACAAATCAATGAGAGCGTTTAGGGTTATTGGAATGAATTGGAGCACAAGTGGAGCATTTGTCTAGTTTTAACGGTTTTTCTATTTTTTAATATTGCAAACGTACGATGAAATGAGCGCAAAAGTTGTTGCTGGATTTATTGCGCTAGAATATGGCATATGTTAGATAGTAACGATGAAGAAGGAAAAAAGAAATCAAAAATATTGCTTACAAAGGTATCACAATTTACCTGACACGACGCAAAAACAATTTAAAGCATTTTCACTTATAAAATCACATATTATATAATAAAATATTATACCATCTTCGACATTTTTTGCTTTATTTAAATCAAAAGATTTATTTTACCGCCTTACTCTCTCTGCTCGCACATTGAAGTAGGAGCACATAAAGTACGCTCCGTGTAGTGCTCTGAATAAATTTGAAACATAATCGAGTGTGCGCCGAACGAATAAAGAAACAGAAAAAAGTAAATCGCGCACGCTTTTTGTACTCCGATCGCTATGCCGAATGCACCCCTAGTAAATTTGTCTCAATTATTTAATACAACTGATATTACTTTTCTCTTACACATCAGCAAATTTAATGTCAGTACGATATTATTTTAAAAAATACGATAATATGTACGATAAAGTACGATAATTTTGACAAATGAAAACGATAATTCTACTTTTTACATGTAGCAACACTGAGTATAAGGTACTAAATCAACACTCCGTACAGGTAACGCAATCCCATTCCTCTCGGGAGAAGATTAAGAAACAAAGATAACAAATACAATTGTCGTAAGTGCAATAAGGAAGACAACAGTTTTAGGGAATTCTGTTTACCGCAATGTCACTGGTTTCAATTTAAAAGTGTATTAGGTTATGTCTAGTTAAGTTATTTACCAATAAAAAAGTTGTTATTTTAAGAAGTGCAGAATGTTTCTTTTACGAAAAAGGCGGAATCATTAAATGTCATGCGATACAAGTTTGGAATGCGATATTTAAACTCAATTTTCTTAACCACCGACAGTAACTTTGACAAACGTCACTTCAAATAATATTTCGAACTGTTTTTTATCCCTAGATGAGAGGAATGTGCGACAAGGATAGATATAAAAAATGACTAAATGCCTTACCTCTATACGAAGTATGTTGATTTAGTACCTTAATGGAGTACTCCCCTCAGCGCTCCCTATTAAAGATACTACAAAATTACTAACGGTAACTTAATGACAACTGCAATTACTTAAAATCTCACAAGAGGCGCTGAGGGGAGTACTGTCAAAATTTTTAAAAGTCGAATTGAAACGGCCATACATACACGTCAGTGAATGTTAATGTAGCTGGCCATGGTAATGACAACAGCAATTACTTAAAAGCTCACAAGAGGCGCTGAGGGGAGTACCCGTCAAAATTTTTAAAAGTCGAATTGAAACGGCCATATACAGGTCTCCCAAATAGAGCGGCCTATTAAAAGTTTTCGAGGAAGGGAATATATAAAAATTCTGAAAATTAGTACACCGCCCTAAGGGAAAGCGATCTTTCAGATTAAAATATTTTCACTTTTATATCACTTCCGGTTATACCGGAAGTCGCCGTTAAGTTTCTTATTTTAAATGTAATCCTATACTTTTTATTATAAATTCTGATTCTACATTATTCTAAATAAAAAATGTTAAGGCTTCAATATACCTTAAGGCCCAGTTTTTCAGTTCATGGTTAACCAAAATATTTTCGGTTACCCTAGTTACTTATGATAAAAGATTAATTACAAATTGCGGTAACCGACATTTCTTGGATAACCATGCACTGAAAAACTGGGTCTAAGTGTAACCAATTTTGAGGTATCTTCAAATTTATTTAAAAAATTGTTTCGGTGACCTTTCATTTAAGACAATGTATTGTTTATTAAGTTTAATTCATTAACAGAAATCTTTGTACATAAGAATTTGTTGTTACACTGCGAACAGTTAAATAACAATCCAGTAATCGGGAATTTTATAATTTTTTTTGATTCGACTATTCGTTTCAGTATTCATTCGAACATTCCAATCATTCGAATATTCAAATATTGGAAAAGTTGCTAAGATAGTACTTTAGTTATGTTCGTTTTCAATGTCTTTTATTAACAAAATAAACAGTTTTTTTCCTAGTACTAGAGCATAAATTACAATCTGAATAGTATATACAAAACAATGCGTTTAAATGTAAAAATCATCTCACTTCTCTGACGTCCAAGCGTTCCCATTTTGCTGTAGAAAACAAAGTTCATTAAACTTTTTTCAGAATTGAATATTCATTAACGTTACCTTTGGATTGTAATCGAATTCTGGATTATTCTCAACGCCTATCAAGTCTGAGTCGCCACTTCCGATGCTGAAAATTTCAAAACGCAATATTACCTTCTTACATATTGTATGTAACGTGTTGATCCTACATAGTATTAGCAAGTTTCCAGAATTTTGATATTTCTATGAATTTCTATCAATATATTATTGTTTTTCAGACATTCTAGGAGAATAGCTTGTCACAATGATACTTTTCGAAGAATCTAACAAAGAAACCTACCACAGATATTGAATGTTTTGAATGAATTTTAAAGAAACAAACAAATGTGAGTAAGTAATTTTGTTAATTTAACTCAAGAAGAAACTGATGAAGCACATTTCCAATGTAGGGGTTTATAATTAAAGGAAAGGGACCGGTAAAATTGTTTCGACCAAAAAATGTGAGAAATTATTTGGAGAAAAAAATAGCAACAGTTTTACATGCATGAATCACCAGTTCTATTCACGATGCAGTTGATTTGATTTGAGATTTCCTGAACGTTTAATATAATTGTCAGTGTTAAACAGACATTGTTTTCTTCCACTTTTATTCGTAGATATTTTTTGGCAAAAAGGTGCCGTTTGTTTACCTAGTTTCATCAAATCCTTGAACCTTCTTTTCCACACTGTACACTGGATTTGAGCCTTCTATTGCATGCTTGTTGGTGGTAGGAGCTGCCTTCCTATTCAAGCCGGACTCCTGTGAGCCGTATTTCGTGACTGACAGTTTATTCAGTCGTTTCTTTAAACTGAAAGCATTTCCCTTTTATATGCGGAAAGACGTCCAAAAAAATTTACCTTCTAGTCTTCAAAATAAACGCAATCATCAAAATAATGATTAACGTGCCTAGAACTACAGCGACTCCAATTAACCATCCTGTTAATACAGCCTCTGTGTTGCTGTCTGGTTCAACCTCTTGAATAAAACTCAGCAGTACCAAGCCTTGTGTTAAGAACGTTTGGCGTAATCGTGAGTAAACATCGACATCATTAGCTGTACTGAAATTTGGAAAACGAAGTAGTCAATTTTGCACTTGAATTCAGAGTGTCATGTGCAATGGGGCAGGCAACATTTAACTTAACAATCGAAACGAGTTCTTAATAAAGCACAAACACTCACTTTTCAATTTCAGTGCGATTAATGGGTTCGTTCGAATTAGCGTTGATAAAGTGTACCCTGACAATAGTTTGGTCATTCATTTGCTCACCGTCCGAGTTGACGTCTCGTCTGGTGGTTTCTATGTTGCAGCGATACTGAAATTCTTCTTGCAGAATTTGTACAATCTAAAAATACACACCTGTGAGATTCGGTACGCGAAAACACTACGATTTTTTTTTTAGAAAGACAATATTATTTCAGCTTTATGCTGTTTTCACCCATGCTCTTTTTATTACCTCGACCCGTCTGTCGTTTACTGCCTCAAGACCGTTTTGAAAGGTGAATTCAACAGCGTGCAATTCGGTAACGATGTAAATTCTAACCACTGCCGTAGCGGAGAACACTGAAAGTAAATTGCTTACAACATAAATTAATTCGCAATGTACATTCTCATACCTCCATCGAAAACCACGACGTCGAATCTGAAATATCCATTCATGTTGGATAAAACCGTGAAGCTTTGTTGAAGCGTGCCAACATAATTATTAGATACCATAGTGAAGGGTTCATTTATTCCAGCAAGACTTTGATCTGAAATGAACAGACTCTCACGGTCTATAGAGAAATTTAGAACTGGATCCTCGTCTGCATCTTCAGCCTGAAATACTCATACTAAAGACGCTCTTTTATCCAGTTAATAATTTTAGCTCACCGTTACGCTTAAGATGGTCCTCCCTTCCTCGTATGTGGACATAGTGGTTCCGAAGTATTCTGTTTCTTGAAAAATTGGTGGATTGTCGTTTATGTCAAGTACCTAAAGTTATCGCTTGTTCAAGTCAAGAGTCCTTTTCGAAAGGTACACACATTTATACAGTAGTTTAATAAATTAATCACATTTAATTGAAATACGTTTGGGACAATATTGAAAGACTTTACGATGTGTGCCAATATAGTTATTATTTGAACTTACTTGGATTGTTATGATGAGGACGGACCTGTCGTCTGGAAGACTGTTACCAGTCGCAACTCGTGAGGCCGTAATAGTCAAATGATGCACGGCAATCTCTTCTCTGTCCAGCGGTTGCCTCAAACTAAGTTCATTGACTGTCATATTTGGAAGTATAAATGCGTTCGCTACGTCATTGCCGATAAAGTAATAAACGAGGAAATTCAGCTGTTCTCCGATTCCAATGTATTTTGCCCTTAGGAATTCCTTAATTATTTTCTCTTCATCCATCGTCTCTTCTTCAATCTGCAAAGTTATTTCTCTTTGCTCCGATTCATCGAACCGTGGATGCGCCTGTATGTCGATGAACATTACGCTGACTTGTTTGCTCACACTAAGCTGTTGTGGTGTACCGTTATCTGTAGCGGTTAAGGTAAACTAAAAACAAGATTCGAAAAGTCGCTTGAGCTAAAGATATGAACGAACTAGTTCACCTCATACAGGTGATTTTCGGTAGGAGTTCCTTGTACTAACAACCTGGCTTCTCTGCTCGATGTTTCCAGCGTTGAGAGGACAAAAGTCTCTGACACTGTAAAATAATCTCCACGTTCTCATATGATACGCAAACTTAACGGATAACATACCGTCTTGAATTGTGTACGTTATTTGCCACTTTTCTCCTTGGAGATCGCTTGCTCTAATGTCGGGAAGAAAATCTCCATTGTACATAACCAGTTGGGAATTCGGAATTGGGTCCTAATAGAAACGTAAAGTACTTATCGATCACTGTTAGCCTAAAGTCAACTGTTACCTTTTCTAAGTAAATGGTGTCATCACTGTTGGGAAAAATAAATTCTGGTGGATTGAAATTGAACTTCCCGATTTCGACATTAATGTTACCGGTGGACGTTTGGGGTTCACTTCCGAAATCGTTCATCTGTAACGCACAGTTTAACGTAGGCTTTACGAAAAAGCTTCATTCGCATAACTTACATGGACAATTATGGTGTACGTCCCGTGATAATCTCTCAAAGGGTAATTTGTGATTATTTGGGCCGTTCCTAAATTAGAATCTTGCGACTGTATGCCAAACAGCAATGGGTTTTCTGGAGGTTCTTTCGCACCATCGGATGCTCTCAGCACTTGCACTATCTCAAAATGAATTCTGCTATTGTCCGTTCCTGGCTCGTCGGCATCCGTGGCTCTTATTTGACCAACTGAGGTGTCCTGTACATGTGCAATGATTTTCGTTTTATGAGGAACTTGACATATTCGATTAATTCAAACCTTTTCAAAATCTTCTCTTCCCGACAAAGGAGGATCTGTGATGAGCACGGGCGCTTTATTATTAATATCGGTTAAGGTAATGGTAAAGGATGTTAAATCTGTATTACGAATGGATCCTCCACTTCCTGTAAAACTTCATCGTGTTAGACACTTTCGGGTCGGTGATAAACTACTCACCATAGTAGTTGTCGACGGCGTTGATCATAATAGATATTGAAGTGGAAGGTATTCCAAGGTCTCTGTCTAATTGTTCGTCTTCATTTGTATAATACACGGAGAAGACGCCTGTTCTAAGATTGATGTCGAAAAACCGCCGCGTTGCCGGATCAGGAAGCAAATTACTCCATTCAAAGTAAACGGTGTTGAACAATGCTTAAATGCACGAAGCCATTTTGAAATCGAAGCGTCACAAGTATTCTTTCTTACTTACGATCTCTGTCAGCATCTGTCGCAACGATAGTAAGTATCACAGTCTCATTCTTTGTCCATTCAGGAACAAAAATTACAGGACCTATGGAACTAATCTGAGGCGAATTGTCGTTAGCATCGATCACATTCACCGTTATCTGCAAGTAACGTAATTCAAGCACTGATAATGTGAGCCAGTGTAGGTACTTACGTCTGCACTAACACTTCTTTCGCCGTCACTAGCAGTCACGGTATAATTCAACGCATACAATGGAATGTCAGCATCAATATCACCTACGACTTCCAATTCTCCTCTGTCGTTTATATTTATTAAATTATCGAAAGATGGGTCATCTTTTTGTCTGCAAACACACGTTAGGAATAATTTTGATACAAATTAATCACATCGAATTTAATACTTAATATAAATCTAAATAAAATTTAATGATATGTAACAATCATCTTTTTTTGCATTAATATTTCAAGTGGTCTTGTAGTTCTTATAAGTTTTCTGTTTAATAAATATTTTCTTTTCAAATTTACAATTGACTAGCCGTTAGGATAACCGGATTGTTCAGCAGCCAATTCTAGATGTAACCTTACTGAGTAATTAAGGGATACTAGAATTGAACTAGCATAAAAATATCTGTATCGATAAAACTCAGAGGAGAACTAAAATAAATACACACAATATTAATTTTTTCTTTTTAAGTACAAATATTTTCTTGTTGAGAGTATCTTCCTTAGAATACCTTTCTTGTACTCAATTTTAAGGAGAAATTCTTCCCAAGAAGTAATCATGTGATAGCAAATAAGTAACAGAGCTTATGATAATCGATTAATGTGATTTTAGACATCTTGTACGTGTTCTATTTTATCTTACACCCTTGTCTATTAATTACATTAAACAGAAATGGGTTAAAGAATATAGGTATGCATTTTATTCAAACATGCATTGATGACGTGATGATAAAGATTCATTGGATAAATAATTTGTAGTAGTTTCTTTTATATTCTTAAATTGATGAAATGTTTGGTAACGTATTAGTAGTACCTTTGAAGTTCCTGCATAAGGGAGGCCATGTTTCTTCATCTTTAAACAGCTGTAACCGGCACAAAAACCAACAAGTTTAGAAAGATAGATGTCTTAGTTAAATTAAAAAATTCTACAATAAAACATTGCATATTCTCCTACTTTTCTTTTTCTTTAACAACTTAAACGCAAACAGAAAAAGGGTTAAACTGATTCGTAACAGAGGAGTTATAAGTGAAGCCTTTAGAGAAACACAATCACACCGAAAATTACTCAATCAAGGAAGTGTACAGAATTTTTTTTTATGTTATTTGTTGGATGGCTCTCCAATATGTACTTGGTTAAGATTTCGACTAACTGTGGACTCAAAAATTAAAAACATTTTCATGTAAGTTCTCTCTGTTTGTGCTATTTTTGAGTTCATGCAAATGACGAAAGCTTTAACAAGGGTGCTCTTCATAATGTAAAAATATGTATTAAGTATGTGCATATTATGTGAAACTGTTTGGATGTTGTTTATTTTATTTTCACTTCACTTACTTAGAATACTCTTTTTACTATGAAGACTTCCTAGTTGTCACTTCCCTGTTTTATGCAGTCGTATAGCTTGCAATCCTCTTATCACAGTGATTGATTTGAAAGAGAAGGAGTTCAATTTGACTCATTAAGTCAGATTTTCATACTTCAGTCATATTACAAGAGGATGCACTTACGATTTAAGCTGTGCTTGCTAACTTTTATTTTGAGCAATGGAACGCTTGACTTTTTTAACTCATAACTGTTACATTTTAAAATTACAAAAACGACTTTAACTGCACCATTAATTTAGGAAATGTGTAATTTCATCTTACCTTAACGAATAAATTATATTATCTCCATCCGCATCTCTAGCAACTATAGTTCCCACAACTACGTTCGGTACGTGTTCCGTTGCAGACTTTGGTGCAGTAATTGTAGCCTCTTCAAAAACTGGGTCATTATCATTGATATTGTCCACATATATGAGTAGAGTAACTAAAACAACAGAAATATAAGTAGAATAAAGATTCTCTTTGCAGCTGTATACGTACCTCTTTGAGAACCCTCTCCTTCTTCTTGCTTTGTATCAGTGACAATTAATGAAAGGTACATCACATCGAATTCCTCGAAATCTGGAGTATTGTTCGGTACTACATCGTTAATGGTTAGTTGCGCTTTAGCATAACGACGAACCCCTTCGGGTTCTTCATCATCTAAGCTTACGGTTTGTACCGAGATGCAGCTGCAAATTAGAAAGTGTAAATATAGATTCTTGACTACACAAATTTCTGACAACTATTACTCCCTGTAATTTGAAAAGCCCAGATATGTGCCTCCATTCTTTCCGGCAGATGAAGCATCCCAGTCGATGGAGAACACTAAAAATGCCGTCGAGTCTTCATCTGTTGCCGTAATGTTACTTTCAATTGGCGTATCATGTTCTAAATTTTCTTCGATGTTAATACTCTGTGTCACCTGTAATATTTATTATATTATTTCTCAGATCGATTGTTTTTTAATATCTATTACTTACCATGAATATTCTCGGAGTTTCATCGTTTACATCTTCAATGGTTATTGTCAATTGCGTTATGGCTCTGTTGTGAACACCGTGCAAGCTATCTGTTGCCTGAATCTGAACGATAACTTCCTCTTGAATTTCATAATCGAACGCGTTATCCACGCTTGTCCTTATTACACCAGTTGATGGATCTATTTGTAGAATTCTTCTGATTGCATTTCCCAGTAACTCGTGTCTGTCAAGAAATTACAATAAATTCTTAATTCCTGTATTAGCGGAAGCTGCTGGACCAGTCTTGACAAATATTTTAAATAATGTTATTGTTATTGATGCAATAGATGACGAAATAAAAGGTAAGTCATTGCTTGGGTCTAACAGAATCCAGCCTTTGAAGCGGCTGCATGTTTTTTTACAGCGTTGATGGTGGTTGATGTTAAACGACAGCGCTGCATACAGCAACTGCATAAAGCGGCTGCAGAAAATTACAGCCAAAAATTTTTCGCTGACTGCTTTTAAAGCGTTTTCGAGGAACAAATTTGTAGGTTATATTTTTAAATACGTTTTGTACCAGAGTGTTGTTTAGTATTGCAGGTCTTTTATATGTGCAGGTACTGAAAATTAGTTACAGCTGATCATTTTATTTCTGGTAAAGTTGCTATTTTATGAAATCCGCATTTATCGAAACTTCAGATTAATCTGATAAGGTTAGAGTGACGTCAGCGTTCACTTAAACCATGGCCATCAACATTAACATTCACTGACGTGTATGTATGGCCGTGTCAATTCGCCTAAAATTCGGTTCCAGAAAGCATGCCATGGAGTACTCCACTCAGCGCTCCCTATTAATGATACTACAGAACTACTGATAGTAACGTAATGGCAACTGCAATTACTTAAAAACTCACAAGAGGTGCTGAGTGGAGTACCCGTCAGATTTTTAAAAGTCAAATTGAAACGGCCATACATACACGTCAGTGAATGTTAATGGAGTTGGCCATGCTTAAACCGTCTAATACGTTTGCAGCAAGTCATTTGGCGCTTGAAGTCACATTGCTGAAACGCTGAATCCTGTTAGACACAAGCATTAACATTAAGAAATGTTTATCATTTAAAATGTCAACAGATATCGGTAATTTCAAACATGTGTCAATTTGGAAGCTATTTTTCTAATTTGAAATGTGAACAACTTTAGCCGCCAACCTAACCAAATAAGATTTTTTCTACTTTGCGTTCACAATGAACTCATTGTGACACCAAAAACAGTTTCACAATGAAGCTCATTGTGAAACTGTTTTTGGGGAAATTTTAGTCAATTTTTAATTGAAAATATTTAATAGATTTTACAAAATAATTCATTATTTATTTGTTACTTAACAGAATACTCACAATGAAGCTGGATAAGACAAATTAATAACTGGTTAATGTGACTTTTGATTAAAACGAAATGTTTTCAGTGTTGCTACGCATTACAACTAAAATTCCCCATATACTAAGGAGATCCAATTTTTGACAGTATTTTTCATATTTTTGTTCAATAAGTGACACAAAGTAGAAAAAATAGTATATTATACACGTTTCACAAGAGGCATTGTAACACTCGTTCCGTTGGGGCACTCCTAGCTCGCTACGCTTCGCTAGTCGTACCCCAACCCCACTCGTGTTACAATAAGCTTTCTTGTGAAACTTGTATAATAATATACTATTGTATGCTTGAGCTACTTTACGAAACCCAAATGGGTGTCATAATTCATAATGTAGCCGTTAAAGCACCAAAATAATTAGGAAAAAAATATTAAAAAAAACATTTTCACACTATAATTTTTTTTAATTTCAAGTGACTATAAAGCTAAGTTCACATGCATTTCGGATACGCAAATTTTTTATTGCGGATCGTTTCTAATTGGTTCATTATGTACATTTCAATCAAAATGAACCAATTAGAAACGATCCGCAATAAAAATTTTGCGTATCCGCAATGCATATGAACTTAGCTTTACTTTTTAAAGAATCATTTCCGGACAACGTTTATAAGAAATTTTTATCATTAATTTGAAGAGTAGGATACAGCGCTAAAGTTTGACCAAGTCATTCAGTGACATCCTGTATGTTTAAAAAAATAATAATTTTCTCATGACCTGTTACTTTCAGAATAATTTTCAGTTATAACCAAAGTGTCTACGTTTGAATCACTTTGATTTATCATGAGCGTACGCTTCGAAAGAGTGGGGTCGTAACACAGTGGGCGTTTTCCCGTTAGCTCTGAATTTTGCGCACTAAACACAGTTGAGTTTTAAACCCATGAGCTTCGAGTACAAACTAACAAACTTACGGGAACGTATTTGTAGAGGCGTGACATACAACAAATTGAAAATGAATTTTAAAAATTGTTTAATTAAGTGTTTTATTAAAATATTTGACAGTAATTATTTTTCAATAATATAATAATAATAATAATAATAACGTCTTTATTAGGGCGGGATTTCAGCCAAAGGCTGTTTTCATCCTACCTACAGGAGTAAATAACAATATTCAAAACTACAAAATATGAGATGTGTACAATGACAGAATAAAAAAAATACGATAAAATAATCAAAAGATAAATACATAAGTAAATGATTTCAATAATATGTATTTGTTTTGTAGTCATCTTGTAGACACCATATCAGGGCAGAATTCAACGGTGAGGGAACATGTGCTTCGAGCATAAAAATAATAGGTGGTGCTTGAGAGGGCAGGGGAAAGACATATTGAGCGTAAAACGCGAACATCGAAATGTCAACTGGAAAGTGCGCTTCGCGAATTCTTGGGCTTTTGGGCTCGTTTGCGTGCACAAAGTGGGTAACGGGAAAGCAGCTATTATATGATGCATAGATCATAGTGGGCGAGCTCGACGCCGCTCCAAGTGCACGGACCCGAACAATGCGCTACTGTATCAAAGCTTGCAAAACAGATATGCCGTCTTCGCTTGGTCGACTTATGCTCGATTTCTTTATCGCCTTATCTTGAGGTTAAATTTATCTGTCAGTTAGAATGTGACACGCATGCCCGATTTCACCAACGCGGATTGCGGATTAAATCTAGTGTCAACACTTAGAATATGACTTACCACTACGTTGTCTAACCTCAAATGTCACATTATAAACACTTAATCCGAGTGCTAGTGTCAATCCGCGTTGGTGAAATTCATCATTAGTATGTGTACGGGCAACTGTACGTCACATTCCAACTGTTAGATAAATTAACATTAGGTTAAACATGGTGAAGAAATCGGCCATTAGCGCACAAAAAACTGATTTAAATCTAGACTACTTGGTTATAATATAACGCTGGAAATAAAAAGAAGTTATGTTACTCACGTCACCTCATCTCCCACGTCAGCATCAGTTGCTAGTACCGTTTCAATATATTCTCCGGCTTTTACATTTTCTTTCACGGAGGCCGTGTATCCATCTTGTGCGAAAGTAGGCATTTCATCATTTAGATTTTCCAAATGTATATGGAATCTTACTGTATCGAAGTGAGTGTCACTAAATGACCCTACTTCTCTGGTTTCCAGCTGAAAATGTTTAATGTACGGTTAAATTTGGCGAAAGAATTTATTTACTATACTTCTTACATCGAAAGTAAACGATTGCCAGTCGGGGTTCTCATAATCAAGCAAAGTGGAATTTATTATGAACAAGTAAATTGGAACCTCTTGAAATCCGGTGCCGGGCACAACAGAAAATGCTGCACTGTAGCTGATTGGACCTTCGTCAATCAAACGTATGGTATATTGTGCATTAGTTATCTGTAATGTAACGTTTTATTTTTGTTTGCTTTCAGAGTGTAAATACACACCGCATCAATATCATTGGCGGAGATTCCGGATTCTAATGGTGTGATGGTACTTTCAGGAATTGTGAAGGTATTTTGCAGCACGGTCAAAACAGGAGAATTATCATTTTTGTCAATTAGTAGAAACGTCACATCCTGAGCTATACATTCGTTTTCATATTCAACGTCATAATTTATTTCACACGCCTCTATAGTAAAGGTATAAATTTCATTTTGCTCTGCATCTCTATCTATTGATAATACGTTTATGATACCGGAATTTCGCTCGATCGAAATGTACTTCGACCCTAAAAGAACAAAATTGAGATCATAATAATTTTTGCATTCTCATGTGAAAAATCACTAATAAAACTTAATATAAAGGATTGGCCCTTCTGCTTTTTAGAATAGATGTTCCATAATCTCTTCGACTTGTGGAAAATAATGTGTGCATCATAAAGATTTTAATTTTTTTTTACAGTCTTTGTTTTTCCCTTTTGTCAGATGTGTTTCCGAATTTGTCAAATGACTTTCCAATCTGTTCAAAGTATAGTAGGCCTGCGGATTGGAAAGTCATTTGACAAATTCGGAAACATAATTGACAAAAGGGGAAAACCAAAAGAAAAAAGACTGAAATATATAAAAATACAATTAGGAATTATTATTTCTCAACTTCACATTCAACAATATACCTAAAAAGTAAGTTACGAAGAAACCACTGAGAATGGCGATGATGGCAGAAATGTATGTACGTTAACAGATATTAGAGAGATATCGGTAAAGCGAATAACGTTATGCAGTATTTACGCTGCGCTAATTTGACATTTGAGATATGCGCGATTCGATTCTTAACGACGAAAACGTTAATACCGTTACCGCATGGAGTAATTTACGAGCAAATAATTCCGTGCGTTACTTGCATAACGTATAAGTCCCGCATGCGCACTGTTGTAACTTTTGACGGCAGGCTTTTGTCTACATTTGTTTACCACTTAGTTTTAGACAAAAAGGCTTCTGTTTTTGAGAATTTAATTAAATTTTTATTTCGCACAAATATAAAAAGTTAACTTAAAACTTATAAGATATCTTTGTGTATTGCGGTATTCAATGTTCCGATAACTGTAAATTAGGAAGTAAATACTGCAATACGTTTACACAATACTGCTTTGCGTAATTTACGAACGTAAGCGTTATACGCTTTACCGATATCTCTCTATTATGTAATTAGCTACTCAAATTATTTGAGCTTTATTATGTTTAATGTTCGGAAAATAATTCCACGCTCGTAAGAAACTAAAAGCAAATTTTTGCGAGATACCGGTATCTTTGTGTATGTATTCATAAGCATACCACTACATTTTTGCGAGAAAAGGTATCATAGGGGAATCTCAGATGACGTCATTATTGAGCGTCAAATAACATACCGAATGTAACACAGGTCGCGAGGTGTGTTACTTGCGGTATGAGTATAAAGTGAGGTTAGTTGTTAGGAACAGTGGGATACCTTTCGCCTCTATATTTTCTTTTAATAAGGCAATGCATTTTATTTGTGAAAATAAAATGAGGGGAATAATTAAATGTTTTTCTTTACGCGAAAGAACTTATAATAAAATAAAATTCCATTTTGATGCACTTACTTAACCGCTCTGTTTATGGTATGGTTCATTTTTAAGTGATTTTATGTAGTACAGACACAATTTTTAAAATAAACTAGTTCAAATTGTTACACGCGTCTGAAATATACCATACCCATACATACTTTTTTCATTTTCTCGAATCAAGCGGTAACGCAAGAACTTAGTAGTGGGGGGTTAAATTAATATAACCGCATGTAACCATAACGCAACATACCGGTATCTCGCAAAAATTTGCTTTAAGATGATAGCCAATGTTTATGGATTGCAAAAAATTTAATGTCAGTAAAAAACAAGGAATTGCTGCTCTCATAGTCGTTTTAATTTATTTGCGGTTTTTCTTACAAATAATTTTTTACAGCGCAATTTTACAAAATGTCAACGTAGGTAATATGTCAATGAGAAAAATAATTGCATATTACGTTGACATTTTGTAAAATTGCGTTGTAAAAAAAATTATTTTTAAGAAAAATTGCAACGTCTAAATTGAGCTTTATATACATTGTATGTACATATTTATGCGTATAGTCTGCCCGGATGTTATCTTTAATAACTAGATGTCGCGTCGGAGCGCTCATACGTAAGCTCATACGTGCAACTTTGTTGCCTATACGACCGGGCACCCGGACGCCTAGACGTTGCCTTAAACGAGCCATAGAATATTTGATTTTCAAATCAGAAATACACTTACAATTCGTGTTAGTTATCCTGTAAAATATAGGTGCATTTACTCCAATATCACCGTCGATCGCTGATACAGAGAAGACCTAAAACAGATATAAATCAAGAAATACCGTGCGATTGAATAAAATAAAATTTAGGGTAGACCATAAGCATAAATGCAGCTCCAGATTTAAGTGGTTTAAAAAATAGTGAATGTACGGCTGCAATTAAAAAAAAATATGTGACAAAATGACGTGACATGACAAAAGCCGCAAGGCTGTTTCACAAAGGTTAGAAGGAGATAGCTATATAAACGTTCTTTGACTTATCGATCGATTGATCGGCATAGTTGGAGTATTGAATTTACTAATGGATTTAGTAGAAATTCTATTAAATTGGCAACATTGGCCATCGGCCTTTCAGTTGGATGAATTAGATGAGATGTATAGTCGCGAGCATTACGCCATACGTACACGTCAAAATGTCAATTTTTTTCAGAAGTTAAAACATTACAGATAAATATTCTATCTTTTATCAAAAAAGTATCGAAAATAAATTAAATTTTTAAGAGCTTATTCCCAATAGGCAAAATTAAGACATCAACCTCCTTATTTTTAATAAAATACAAGTCAGGTACAGTTGCGGACAAAAAAATCGGATGTCACTGTCATTCATCTGACGTATAGGTACATAAAGGAATTTTTCAACTTTTACGTCAGTGGAATGACAGTGACATCCGAAATTTTCCGTTCGCTGCTATACAAAACTTTGACAATCAATGACGACCAAAATTTATTGCTCGCGACTGTACATGAAAATAAGAACCCATGATTTTGTTTTTGATGATTTTACGGTGACTTTACGAACGGTTTCATGAAGGTATGATTACAACGATCTGATGAATTTACGAACTCGCTCTGACATTTTGACTAATGGCATTATTTACATGTCAGTGATGTCAATTCTGAAGCTATACACTTTCTATAATCCATTCACGATCTTTTTAGATTCTAGAAGGCCACGCCTTTTTTTTTTTCGTTAAGTTACGTGAATGTATTTTGATGGAAATCAAAATCTGACGTGAAAAAAATTATGTGTCATGTCAGCTATATTGGCTGTGTTGCCAATATACAGATGGCCAATATATACATAATATACGATTTGTGACCCTCTAAATTAGGAATTAAACTCGGTTAGTTAGGAATTGGCTCACCAAATACGTAGCGGCGCTACCGCTACAATAGCAGAGTAGAAAACCTAAACCTGTAAATATAAATGACATGTAAACAAATTCTATAACCAATAACTAAGTGGTGTAATGCAAAGTTTAAAAGGAGAATTAACAGTGTATATTATAACCGTGCATTACAATTTCGCATCCTAGCCCAACTTTACACTTCCTATTTCTCTGTTATTAAAAGAGACATCTGGCGGTAAATAAGCCAATTGATCTTCGGAATTAGCAAATGGTTTGTGACAAATGTTCAGTTTTCGAATTTTGTTAAATACTCCATAGATGTCACTAGTACTTCTAGAGTGTCCGTTCGTTCCTATGTCATTGGCTATCTGGCTAAAGTAAAAAGTTGCTTAAATTTAATTGTTACAGCTGAAATAAAAAAAACGGGAAATGAAATTTTTCCAATTAATTGTAAATTTCGTTGTACTTGTCAATTAATTGTCTGCTTGATAATACACACTGTGATACACACCTTTCAGAAAAATGTAACCTTTATTTATAAACTGACGTGGCGTCAAATAATTCTAACCTATTTCTAATAAAGTCAAATTTTCACAATATGAAAATATTGAAAAAAATGTGCCAATTCTTTTTTGACATTTCCCGTTTTTATTGATTTCAGCTGTACTTAAATACCTATGTGTGTAGTACCTACTTTCTTAATGATAAAATAAATAATTATCAAACGTTTGTTCGGGACAAAACTTCTCGTTTTCATGGACGCCTCAGTCGAGCTGGCAACAGTGGCAGTTTTCAAAAACATGATTATAATATTAAAACTGAACGTCGCGTCGCGTCAATCAGATTTCTGACTAGTGATAGCAAAAGCAACAAAAATGTCATCTTAACATGGCCTACTCTAAGTCTGAAGAGATCGTGAATGGCTAATATCTCCTATTTTTATTCGACCACATATTCACATGGTGTATTAAATCTGGTGCAAATATCACACTGGCGCAAAAATCACAGTACCATGGCTTGCTTTTCTTCAAATTCCTGAGATGCAAAAATGTTTCTCCACGTCGGGGGCATGTCGGGTATGTCCTCCACCCTAACCACTATTTGCGATGCATCAGGTTCTGTGTCGCCATCCTACAACACATTCCCACGAATATTTAATCAGAATATTTAATCATCTTGCAACTTCATAAATAAAGCAAATGGCAAATTCTATCATGTGACATATTAAACGAAAGATCTGTCTCCAATAAAAAGGTCCGAATGTCTGAATGCACAAGCGCTTCAATGCGCGCCCGGCACAGATCGAACTACGGAGCTGGAGAATATTTTGATCAACTTTATCACATTTGATTTTGTTATTTGCTGTATCTTTGACAATCCGACATAATTTTAAAAGAAACATTTGTTTAGATGAAACACGGGTGATCAACTGAATTTTACCTCTAGTGGACTTGTTTGTAAAGTTGTATGAGATTAGTGCTGCCTTGCAATCACGAATTAAATATATCCAATCACCATCTATTTTCCGTCCGTTTCGAAAGTAACTTTCAATTATAAAAGCTTTGTGGAATACTGTAATAGTATATTACGTAACAAGTGTAGAAAAGTGAAGTTTTATTAAACTGTTTGGCTTGTTTAAGTACGAGCGAGCGTAGAGAGCGAATAACTGATACTTACGGATAACAAACAGTAATATTTATTGTTTGTCATCAGTAAGTATCAGTTCATAATTACGACCACTCAGCAAGAGTTTTAGTATTAGAAAATTGACATTTAAAAAAGTGTCCCGTTTTTTGTGACCGCGACTGTACAAGTGATTGACAATTGTTCCGCCAAATAAAAAAAAAAACATGTAGAGAACTACATATTTTCTGTGACAGCCGCCCTTGACAAAAAAAAGTTGCTTTGTTCAACTTACCGATACGATAAGGTTAATAAAGTGAAGGGTTACAGTTTCAAAATCTAGCATCTCTGCTCTTAAGTTGACGATCAACAGGGTTTGATCGTTGTTAGCGATCGGTCCTTTTTCAAAGCTGAATAAATCTGCCTGCAACATACGATTTATCTAGACGAAAAATAAATAGCGCTACCAATGTTACCTCTACTCCTTGAACTGTTATTGTTATATTCTGAAGCCAACCATCCGCGTCAGTGATTGTATACCCACAATAGGTTTGTGCTGTCTGGTTTTCCTAAAATACGATTCACTATTTAATGATGCAGATAAATTTTTTTTTCTTCCTACATTAGTAGAAAATTCAATTTTACCGGCTCATCAGAGAGGAGGAAGCGAACGTTTCCACGGCTAGCTCGGCAAAATGAACATAAATGCCTAGCCGAGAAAGTAATCTACGAGGCTTTACCACTAGGTGGCGCGACAATAATTTCAGGAATGCACTCTCATCGACATCAAAAAATTAAGAAACTAAGTTTTTTTTATTTAATTCCACTGGTATTTGGTTTTAAAAAGGATTAAAATTATCAAGAAAAAAAAACTCGGCAGCGGTGGGATTCGAACCCATGCTTCCGAAGAGACTGGTGTATTAAACCACCGGCTTGACCGCTCGGCCATGCTAGTACACGTAACGCTGCGTTTTAAAACATCTATAATAATTTTAATAGTAACTCAATTTTAATATTTTTACTTCGAGCAAAAAAAAACGTTTGTGTGATATTAACAAAATTAATTATAATGTTGTGTAGGAAAAAAAATAATATGTAAACCATGGCGGTAAAGCAATTTTCGAGGTCTCGAGAAGTGTGGCCAGGCTCGGCTTCTCGCCTCGCCTGTCCATATCTTCTCTCGACCTGGAAAACAAGCACTTTACCGCCTCGGTCTACAATATACTATTGTTGTTTGTTTTGCTCTTTAGACTGATTTTGAAAAATCCCGCCATACAGTTTACCGACGTTTCGGCTGAACCCTCGCAGATCGTTCAAAAAATAATAATTGATACTGTATTGTATCCGGCCATTTAAAATGTTACTTTATATTTCTAATACTAACGGGTATGTTGCAGAATGGTATCGACGAATAAAATATCGGTGCATTGTCGTTTATGTTTACTATGTCCACATACGTAGAAACTTGAACTCCGTCCGCTCGTACGTTAAAAGAGTATCTTTTACGGACGCTCTCGTAATCCTGCCTCATTGTAACGACCAGCGCCCATCTCTCTTGAATTCTTCGAATTTCCAAGCCCAAAAATTCGTTCCCATTCGAGCCCGGCTCGACGAATCCCACCAACGTGGGCGATTCTGTACCTGCAAAGTAAAACCGCGCGAATTTCTTCTGAAATTGCGAAAAAAAGGCTCGCTTCTTTACCAGTGTATGAGAAGTACGCGATGACAATTTCTTCGTCGATTTCCTCAAGCATAAATATGCTTTGTATTAGCTGGGGACCTGCGGGTGGTGGATCCACCCACGCCCTTTCATCTCCTCCGTCGAGGTAGAAAGGTGATGGCCAATCGCCTAAGACAATAAAAAATTAACTTTTGTGCGCGTGAAATTAAAATAGGCTTACCAGAGCACAGGAGAATGTTTAATAGGAATATTGATGTGAATAAATACACTCCCGATTCCATTCCTGCAGTATGAAATGAAATTATTGGTAGGTGGTTATTTAACAAAAAAAAAAAAATTAGAAACGAACTATTGTTCTGATATTGCGTGTTTCTTTTTGATATTGGTTGACAATAAAGTGATATTTCATAACACGAAGAGTGTCAAACTACGTAGTTTGAAAAGTATTGTATTTTTAGTGCATTTGACATTCTTAATTTACGAAAAAGTTCTCTATACTACTTATGTTGGCTTTTTTTTTAAATAAAAGTCAGCCTATTTAATTAATTATTTACAAGTATCGATAACAAAGAAAGCTAATTGACACTCTAAATTTGGCCGGAGATAATAACAAATATTGGAAATTTATTTTTCGGATATTTCCAGTCTAATGAGTACGACTCGACTCCGTAAACTAAGGGCAGTTAACAGTTGTGGAAATTTTTCATTTAACTAATTATATCGGCATGTGATGTGATTGCCAAAACATTCAGTATAGTTCAGTTGGATGATAAAAGATAAGATACGCAAGTTCCAATCCAATTACGCTCGTCTCGAAATGAGAAAAATATGTTACATTCTATTATTAGTAAAAAAAATTAATTAGTACGGAAATTTTGGAATTCGAAGAAGAAAATGAAATAGTTCGTGCGTGCATTACCCCTAAATGTGTAATAAATTACGCCTGGGACCCTTACCTACAACATTTATAATAAAATCTATTATTACTATTTAAAGGAAACACTCACTAACTGCACTCGCGAATATCGAATTTCGAAATTAATAATCAACTTTCACAGCAACGCACTCGCAGTTAATATAACAGAGGCAATTCGGAACTGATAATTTAGTGACAATAACGTTGATAACATATATTTGTTTATAGATACATATACGAGTTTTTTGTAAGTCCTCATCGATGATGATAAGATTACTTCAGTGAAATTATCAAAAATCGATAGCATCAATATATTTAGACGAGAACCTTCAATTACTAATCCGTTTAATGCCGAAAATGTTTTGATTTGATTTCATGCTCGTTTTATCGTGTTAAAATCTTTCGGTTTAAAATGATAGGTATTTATGAATGTAGCAGTAGCGTCACATGCATACGAAATTTAAACTTGGATGGCGAAACTCGATTAAGTATTTTAGACGAAAAGGAAAATTTATGATACATGGTTCTGTACTTCTAAGATGACATTATTATTTAAAAAAAAAAAGGAGGAAAAATATTTTAAAAGAGTTACAGAGTTACGGTTTCTGACACGGGAATTATCGTTCCCGATTTCTGGCGATTACGGGCTATAATTTATACAGATTGAAGACTTTCACTTTAGCAAGTAGAGGTTTCATGAAAAGCAACAAAGCGCATGCGACTCGCATGTACAGCCGTGCGCAGCTTAAGTGCTACAATTTGACAATTCTGTAAGCCTTGTACCACAAGGTTTTAAGGGTGAGGTTTGCGTGCAGGCGGTGCATTTTAGATGCGCATGACTGTACAGCCCTTGTTTTCTTAACGTGGGTACTAGCACTGGGCAAAATGTAGTGGAGATTATGTGTTACAGCGAAAACTGCAAATCTGTGGATTGTAATAGTTTCCAAAACAGCAACAAATAAATTAATTGTTGCTTGTACAGAATTTCTATTGCAATATCATTTAAGAATTTGAATCTTTCCGATGATATTAAGCAAAGATGTTTTATTGTTAATATTCATCTGTGGCTTAGATGCAACTGCATTAATGTTAATGCATTTGTGTAATCTGATCAGTGCCTTCCCACCTACATCGAAGAAAACATGCTACGCACACAGTATATCCACCTCTTTCAACCAATCGCATACACATGCTCTTTGTTACTATTCTTGAAATCATTTTTGGCTAAAGTGAAAATCTTCAAAGTATACAAAGTATAACCCGTAATTACTATCGACGGGTCATTTTAACCCAACGGTTTACGCAGTATGCCGAATTTGAACGATACGTGAGAGTGGAAGAGTTGGACATCTCGGTATTTTCTAAAGTGTACCAATAGCCTGAGGATATATCGCTTGTGTCCTTCTTGTTCGTTGTTTGTATTTTATGGATGTAAGTTAGTAGTGTTTGTGTTATACAAGAAACAAATTGGTAAATAACTATTCATACGCTATATATGAATAGTTACTTACCAATTTATCAATAATTTATATTTATAGTTTATTAATAATTTCTTTTGTTCTACAAAAAAAAAAGAACATTTTTCTTTCTTTGTTTTTTCTTCCAGAAACATGAGCAGAACTCCCCTTACCGATGCAGAATTAATGCAAATTATTGAAGATGATGAGTTCTGGAATGACTTTGAGACCGGCGATGCCTCGTCTAGCCAGGAATATGATGAAGGTATAAATGCAGAACGCAATGTAGAAGATAGGCAGATTTTAGACACTGCGGACATGAATCATGCAGATGAAAATGATAATCAAGAACATAGTGAACATGATACAGAAAGTGAGATCGATTGGGAGCTGGAACATCCAACTAATCAAGAATTTGCCGGAAAAGAAGAAGACGAGACAGAAGCAGAAGAAGAAGAAGCTGATGATGATGATGAAGAAGAGAGAAATGTGCAACGTCATCATGTGTATTATGGTAAGGACCGAACTAAATGGGCTAAAATAGCTCCGGAAAAAAAACGAAGAATGCAAAGAATATTTGTACAAAACTACCAGGTTTAAAAGGCCTAGCAAAGCAACATCCAACTTCCAGTCCCTTGAAAACATGGACAATTTTATTCTCAGAAACGATGATAGAAAAGTTGTTGGAACATATTAATACAAAAATTGAAAAAATGCAAGTACAGTACAGCAGATTCAAGAGACGTAAAAACTCTAGGTCGCAATTTGCTGCTTCATTGATCCATAAAACTGAGAAGTGCGAGGTTGAAGCATTTTTAGGTCTAATAAAATTAAATGTTTGAAGAATTGAAGTCCTTTTATTCTACACAATTTTTTTTTACAAAACTTGACTAATTTCGGCTAAATTGCTATCATCAGGAGTACATGAACGATCTTCGAAAATTTTGAGAAAATCGCAAAAGGACAATCACATAAACATTTTAAAAACTTTGATAAAATTGTAAAAGGACGATTTCAGTCGATTTCAGACCGCCGTACTGAATACTGCATTTAATTGTTAATGTAAAATTTTTTTAAAAATGCATTTGTGATTCGTCCTTTTACAATTTTATCAAAGTTTTTAAAATGTTTATGTGATTGTCCTTTTTCAAAATTTTCGAAGATCGTTCATGTACTCCTGATGATGGCAATTTAGCCGAAACTAGTCGAGTTTTGTAAAAAAAAATAAAATAAAAAATTGTGTAGAATAAAAGGACTTCAATTCTTCAAACATTTAATTTTATTAAACTAGTTCTACACTATAAAATGGATTTCCGTCAAGAAAATTTTTAGGTCTCATGTATTTACACTCAGGGTATATTTAAATCTAACCATGAGGATTTAAAATCTCTCTGGGCTACCTACGGAACTGGCAGGGACGTTTTTAGATGTTGCATATCCCTGGCTAGATTCAGCTTTTTGATATGGCGTTTACGTTTTGACGATGATCAATCAAGAAAAGAAAGGGTCAAAGAAGATAAATTATTCGCTATTTCGGAATTATTTAACATGTTTGTCCATAACTCAAAAGAGTGTTACACCCCGAGAATTTTCTTAACAGTGGATGAAATGTTAGTACCTTCCAGAGGACGTTTCGGGTTTAGAATGTATATGCCTAACAAGCCCGCCAAATATGGCATTAAAGTACAAGTTCTAACCGATGCAAATCAGAAATATATAGTGGTAAAAGCAATCAAACAACCAACCGAAAACTCTCAATCCCAACTGAAGTCGTTATTCGATTAGTAGAACCAGTTGCAGGGTCTAATGGTAATATTACCGCAGATAATTGGTATACTTCTATGGAATTAACATCTGAGCTACAGAAAAAAAAAACTAACTTATGTATATTAAAGTTGATTTAAATGATATTTTTATGTACTAATTTATTATTTACCCTTAATTAATGACTTTTGAATTTTTTAAATATTTTCCGCTGTCCCGGGAATCCCGGGAACAAACAGACGAGAATTTTCGAGTCCCGAGAAATCGAAAAAGTCGAGAAATCAGAAACCCTAGTTAAAGAGGATGTTAATGGCTGTAATCCAGACTTTTTAATGTATATAATCTACAGATTCTAAAGATTTTTTGTTCTGTCTTTGAAAATAACAAGGGGCCATGCACATAAAGTTACACTAAATTTTAGTAGTGCTATTAGTCATTGCATTCAAATGACTAATAGTGCTACTAAAATTTTTTTATGAGGACGCCACAAGTTTTTTAAGAAGATACATAATCGTGTATCCTATCACTTTGTACAATAGTGAAGAGAAAATGTAGGAATTATCTTTGCATCAGATCTACGAATTTGCCTGACGAAATCCGTAACTATTTAAAAATGGAATTTCATTAAATTTATTGTTATTATTTTTGATAAATTTAATTGTAATGAATTTGATTGCATACTCGTTGGTTACTACGCCAAAGTTGACTTTATCAGAAAGAAAATAAAATTAATTTACTTAAATTCAACGCAGGGAAGATAAAATTATTTATTAAAAGTATTTTTAACGTGATATCTTGTGTCCCAGTTGAAAATTTCTTTTCGGTACAAAAATGGCTTCACAAAAATTCCTTGTCTGAAAATAAATTTGTTCGAGTTACACTTTAAATTGGAGCTAAAAAACAACAATTCTCGATAAATATTGTACCTCCTAATCCATGTTTCGAGCCCCTTGTTATCATAGGCCTGGGGCAGGGCAGCTCAATCTGGAGTCAGGTCATGGGGCATCAGGCCTGATACGGATTATACATTTGCATCAAGAAACTGTACGAAGTGAGGTTTCTTTCACCGTGGTGTTCTTGGCGGATAAAAGTAAGTATTTAACTTATTTATTTATTTTTTCACATTTTAAAAATTTGGATTCAGCATCAAAGTTTATTTGGAAGTTAGTAGAATTGCCACAATTAGAAAGTGATATTCAATGATTTTAGGCGTATTTTGTTACATAATTGAATTTTAAACTACACTATCATTAAGAAAAACAATAACGTTCAAATTTTATAAAGTGCAAATTACGACGTATGTACCTAGTAATTAATCAAGTTGAATTTTCTTTTGCTTTCAAGTTGCTACTTGAGATTTGAAAATGCCATACCACCGGATATCTAGCAAAATTTCTTTAAAAAACAATTTCTCCTGAGATAAATTTTATCTTATGAAGTTCTACATAAGTACATACAATGTTAAATAGTTGTGATATGATGTCGATACACCGTGAAATCGTACACCAAAATATGTCTACATCTGGTATTTGCTCTTCCTACACTTATATTTACGTTTGAAAAGTGTTTTATAGAGTACAAATGTAGATTATTGCAAGTAGCAATAAACTTGAAGAATGTTATAATTAAGTGCGCACATTATCTTGAAGCAGAGGAAGGAAATCTGTACTTATCTACTGAGGCAATAATGAGGCCAAGTCAGTAAACATAAATCACATTTTGCCAAAATGTGACTCACGTTTCCTTTTTGATCACATCGGTGATATGAGAGCTATATGTTTTTAAGTGTAATTTTAAAATAAGTAATGAAATTGTTAAAATACTATAGTACAGGTATATTTATAACTGTAAGCGAAAAACACTTGATGTTTCGCAGCTAATTTTTATTTTTAAATTAGCTAGGTTTATCTCCCAGGATCTAAATGTGTAGGATAATTTTTTGAATTATTTGTGCAAGTCACACGGAGAAAAAGGTATTTTTACCACAAAGAATTATGTTTATTTGAGCTTGAAATCTTTGAGTGAAATAAATATATTTTGATTCAAATTTACCATATTAATGTAGTATAAATGATACTGAATGATATATACATTGTATGTAATAAGTAGTGTGGCAACACTGTGTACGCATATACACTAATGTACGTGATCTTAATAAAGTACATACAGTAACTCGTTAGTTATTATTATTGTTGCTCGTTAACAACATAATACATGGTGTCAGGTGAAACTAGATACCTTTAGTGAAAAAGGCACGTGTAAGGCATAAAGAGATTAGAAAGGTAAGGCACCAAATTCTTGCAAAAGGAAAGTTAACCTAAAAAAAAAGGCGGGAAAAATGGATATGGTGATCAAGTTACCTGAGCCAATAATATTTGATGCTAATGTTTCCAATAGCTGGAAAAAGTTTAAACAGAAGTTTAAAATATATTTAGAAGCATCAGGCGAGTCAGAAAAACCAGAAAGCGAAGAAGATTGCAATCTTATTAACCGCAATAGGTGATGATGGGTTAGATTTATATAATACATTTACATTTAAAGCTGGAGAAGACAAAAATAAGTTAGAAGTAATTTTAGAAAAATTTGAGGAGTACTGTGCACCAAGGAAAATGTAGTCTTTGAGAGATTTGTATTTAATAACATAGTACAAAAGAAGGACAGTCATTTGATAACTTTTGACTGAACTAAAGAAAGCAGTTAAATCATGTGACTACCATGATGAAGAAAGTCTGGTACGTGACAGAGTAGTGTTAGGCATATACGACAAACAGACACAAGAAAGGCTACTGCGAGAACCCGCAAACCTAGATCTACAAAAGGCTGTGAACTTCTGTAAAAGCAGTGGAATCCAGTAAAAGGCAGGCAAAAGCAATGCATTCAGAAAGTACAATTCATGCTGTAAAATGAAAGAAAAAGTAAATGACAAACATGACAAACCATGTGGCAGCTGCGGGTACAAACATGATTATGGAAAATGTCCAGCTTATAAGAAGACGTGTGCTAAGTGCAATAAGAAAAACCATTTTGCGAAGATGTGTAAATCCAAAGTTGAAAAGGAAGGTTAAAGGAAAGAAAGTGAATGAAATCGCAGGAAATGGAAGGACTAAGTGAAGAAGTAAGTGAATTTTATATTGACTCTGTAACAAGTGCAAAAGAGCATGTAATGAACAGTGTAGAACAGGTAAAAGAGAATGTGTGGTTTCAAAGAAATCAGGTAAATGGAAAGACTGTAAATTTTAAGTTAGACACGGGGCAGAAATAAATGTGTTACCATTAGACATACTTAGAAATGTAGGAAATAATGTTAAGATAAAAAGGGTGGAATTTTAACATAATAGCTTATGGCAATGCGGACTTTAAAATAAAACCATTAGGTATAGCAAAATTAGAGTGTGCTTCTAAAAAGGAAAAGAAATTGTTAGAATTTGTAATAGTAAATGTTAAACAACAAGTACCATTATTAGGTCTTAAGGGATGCACGGAAATAAAGTTAGTTAAAAAGAGTTGATAGTTTAAAAAGTTAAGTTTAATGATGTGAGGAAATTAAACAAAGGTATAGTCAAGTATTTGAGGATTGGGCAAGTTTCTAGTAGTTATAGCATTAGTTTAAGAGAAAATGTAGTACCACATATTCAACCAATGAGGCGTCTACCAATATGTTTGCATGATAGGTTAAAAAGCAAAATTGGAAGAATTAGTAAAATTAGGTGTCATTAGGCCTGTAGAGAAACCAACAGAGTGGCTGAATTCTTTAGTCATTACGGAAAAGAAAAATGGGGATTTAAGACTGTGTCTTGATCCAAGACCACTAAATGTTGCAATTAAGAGAGAACAATTTATCATTCCAACAGTTGAAGACATTTGCTATAAACTAAACAAGTCAGAATATTTTTCAGTTCTTGATTTGAAAGATGGATATTGGCAAGTACCAATAAATGATGCAAGTTCAGATTTATGTACCTTTAGCACTCCATTTGGTAGATTTCAGTTTTGTAGACTTCCTTTTGGAATTAACTCAGCTCCTGAGGTATTTTATAAAAAAAACTATGAATTGTTTGGAGACATCAGTGGAGTACAGATCTATTTTGATGACATTATTGTAACAGGGTCAACAGAAGAAGAACATGATTACAATTTAAAAAGGGTACTAGATAGAGCACTGAAGTACGGTATTAAATTTAATTTTCAAAAATTGCAGTTTAAGAAAGCATCTGTAGAATTCATGGGATACATATTTTCTAAAGATGGAATTAGAATTAATGACAAGTTTTTAAAAGCAATTCTTAACATGCAAACACCAACAAATAAAACAGAATTATTGAGAATTTTAGGAATGGCCAAATTTGTAGCAAAATTTATTCCAAATTTATCAGCTATTACTGCTCCATTAAGACATTTAACCAGATCTGATGTAAAATGGATGTGGAAACCGGTGCATGACAAATCTTTAAAAAATTTGAAAACAGCTCTTGTAGAGGCTCCTGTACTATCATATTTTGATACAAAAAAACAGATAGTAATACAATGTGATGCATCTAAGGATGGATTAGGGCATGCTTGTTACAAGACCAACATCCAATTGCTTTTGTTTCAAGAAGTTTAAATACTACAGAGCAAAGGTATGCACAAATAGAAAAAGAACTTCTAGCAATTGTCTTTGCAGTAGAAAAGTTTCACTCTTTTATTTATGGACATCAAAATATTGTTGTAAACTCAGATCACAAACCTCTTGAATCAATTTTTAAAAAGATTTAAATAAAATTTCGGCTAGACTACAAAGAATGCGATTAAAAATATTAAATTATGACCTAAAGGTTCAATATGTACCTGGCAAATTATTATACATTGCAGATACATTATCCAGAGCGTTTTTAAAGATGAATTTCAAGATATAACAGATTTAGAGTTTGAAGTACATACCCTAATAAGACAGTTACCGATATCAACAGAAAAATTAAAAAATTAAAAGAAGCTACCAATGAAGATGAAGAGTTAATGAACGTTATCCTGTTAAGCAATCAAGGTTGGCCTGAACATAAAAGACATACTGAAAAGAAACTTCAGTCTTACTGGAAATTAGAAATGATATTAGTGTTTTTGATGGATTAGTGTTTCTAAATAATAAGATAATAATACCTACTAAGTTAAGAAATGAAATGTTAACAAAAATTCATGATGGCCATTTTGGGATAGAAAAATCTAAAGCAAGAGCGAGACAAAATTACTATATTGGCCAAATATGAATAATGACATTGAAAATTTATTAAGAACTGTAGAATTTGTGAAAAGTATTTAAATCGTAATCAAAAGACGTTAAAAATCATATGAAATTCCGACAAGGGCATGGAAAGAGTAGCGACAGACATTTTCTCATATGCTAACATTAGTTATTTAGTTGTAATGGACGCGTACTCAAACTGGCTGGAAATAGAAAAAATTAGAAATAAATCATCGACAGAAGTAATTTACAAATTAAAGGAAATATTTGCAAGGTTTGGATGTCCTGATAAATTGATATGTGATAATATACCATTTGGATCAGAAGAAATGAAGAAATTTGCAAGTGAATGGAATTTTGAGGTAATTACAAGGAGTCCAAATTATCCCAAATCCAACGGTTTGGCAGAAAAAGCTGTAGGAATATCGAAGAAAATGTTAAAGAAGTCATTGGAAGGAGATAAAGAGATTTGTAGTAGTTTATTAGAATACAGAAATTCACCTTTAAAACACATAGAATTATCACCGGCTCAGTTACTAATGAATAGAATCTGTAAAACAAAATTACCAATTACTGTGGAATTATTGAAACCTGAAATTCCCAAAAATGTAAAAGAAAAACTAAGCTTCAGGCAAGAATGTAATAGAAGAATTGTGACAAAACAGCTAAAAAACTTAAAGAACTTGAAATGGATCAGAATGTAATAGTATATGATCAAGTACATAAAACTGGTCACCAGGAAAAGTGATTCAACAGTTTACCACTCCAAGATCTTATTTAATACAGAACACAGAGGAACATAATAAGAAGAAACAGAGTAGATTTAAAACAGTCGACAAATAAATTAGAAATCAAAAGGTCCATATCAATACCAAGAAGGACGAAGAAGTCCAAGTAGAGACGAAAGAAGCCCAGAAGAGACAGAAGAAGCCCAAGAAGAGACGAAAGAGCAAGAAGAGATGAAAGAAGCCCAAGAACAGACGAAAGAAACCCAAGAAGAGACGAAAGAAGCCCAAGAACAGACGAAAGAAGCTCAAGAAGAGACGAAAGAAGCCCAAGAACAGACGAAAGAAGCTCAAGAAGAGATGAAAGAAGCCCAGAACAGACGAAAGAAGCTCAAAGAAAAAACAAAAAGAAGAAACATGTGACACAGGAACGAATAGACAATACAAAACAAGAACAGGTCGTATTATTAACAAACCAGTTAAATACAGGGACTATGTAAGGGGAGATGTAGTATAAATGATACTGAATGATATATACATTGTATGTAATAAGTAGTGTGGCAACACTGTGTACGCATATACACTAATGTACGTGATCTTAATAAAGTACATACAGTAACTCGTTAGTTATTATTATTGTTGCTCGTTAACAACATAATACAATTAACACTAATGAAATCAGTTCTTTTCAATCCAAATAGAAGTTTCTTTATTTATTTTCTTTGAACGAAATAGTATTTCTTTACAGCAACCAAATGTTTCTTTAGATATGTGTTTTTGAACATAATATTTGTTTAAAACAATGATTATAAGTATTGCTTCGGTTCAAAGCATCTAATGTTATACTAAAACAAAAATTTCTTTGTTTGAAAGAAAATCAAATTTAAAGTAAAAAATAAAAGCGGCTTAATATTTCAGCTGTTTTCGTTAGTTTTCGGAACTATTCGATGCACATGCGTTTTTCATTGTTTCACAATACATTTACATCGCCATTTCGGTACATTACAAGAACTGCGTAGCTTTGCAGATTCCTTGATTGGAGTTTGAAATTTGTGTTTTGTGCAATGGATTTTTCTGGCGTACAAGAATTATTAACAGCGTGGGAGTTTCCCACGTTAATAGACGTATTTGTCGGTAAGTTTTTTTTACGTTGAATTTAACTGGTATTGATACAATACGTGATCATTAAAAACTGCGTCGTTTTTATTATAGGGTGAGTAATTCCGTCCTAACGGTATATTTTTTTTGCTGTTGCAGAGAATCAAATCGATTTAAACACTTTTAACGACTTGAATGACAACGTTATTAAAGAACTCATACCTAAAATTGGTCCAAGATTAAAGTTTTTAAAAAAATATGAATATAAAGCTATCTTAAACAGTCCCATTGTTATTGAAGTTGATCAAGAAATTGGTGCTTCAACTTCTACTGCATCAGATTCAACTGATACGCCAAGTCTCAACAGCCCTTCAGCTGCATCAGCAGTAAGTATGATTTTTTATTTAAAAGGCCATTCCAAATAACAGTCTGTTATACCATTAGCATTAAAATTATATTTTCTGTCTGTTGGTAATTACACTAGACTCCATTGTAACATATTCACGAGACTAAGGCCCGATCTTTCCACATCCCAATAAAGTTCTTGATAACCAATTTAAGTAGCGACATCTTGCAATCGCTTTTTGACCTAACATCGCAGTAGGATTGACAAATCGAAGCTAGTTCGCCACATAATAAGTCATCCCATCCGAGGCGGCCATGCTTGCTGTCAAAGCATATGAGAATTTTAGAAAAATTGTGTGCAAATCGGTTTTGATTGCACCAGATTCCTCGAGCAGGCTCTGTACAGCTGTTTGAGGCCTAGTTGGGCCTTCATCAGCAGAACCGTAGCTCGAGAAATCCACTGCAAACCAAACCGATATGTCCGAGTTATTCGGCGAATAACAATTGCACACAATTTTTCTAAAAGTTCTTGATAACGTTATTTGGCAAATAACTTGATTTTTATGAATGGTTTCCATGGTGATTCGTAAAGTTATTTGTTGAATAAATTTATCAGGAGATGGAAAGATCGGGCCTTAAAGAAGTATGCATCATAAACAGTAGTATATTAAAATACAAAAGAAAGATACGTTATAAGCAAAAGTATTGTGAGATTTAAAAAATTTTTGATAGAAGGTCTATTCGTTTGTATTGCTCGGAGTTACTTTAAAAGTTATCAAATGTAGTTTTCAGTCAAATTTGTTTCTTTCGGATCAAAGAAACTTCGAATTTGACTGAAAACTTCATTTGATAGCTTTTAGAGTAACTCCGTAGAGTAGCTTTTAGAGTAACACAAACGAACAGACCTAAAGGGAGGCCGTGGAAAGGAAAATGTACAGCATAAATTAACTTGTACAGAAATTTTGATGAACACCACTCACTCTGGAAATATGATTCAATTATAAACGCATTTGGAAGTTTTGTAAATGTCAATTTGAATAAGTTGTTACATTTGCTAATTTACACCATACACTTTACTTTCCAAGGCCTCCCTCGATCTAAAAATTTTAAAAAGATAGGGTACCTATTTTATATCCTGGACAGTAGCGGCCGATGCATATGAATAGAGTGGGCACAGGACAAGGCCGAAGCACTCTAATTCTGATAAAGCTACAATTCAAAGATAATTTGGAATGCAAACTAAGTAAAAACCTGAGATGCTATGGCAGTAGGACCTGCTTGAGCATCCAAAAAATGTCTGATTTGATATTTAATCAACTAGGTTGATATTAGATTTTCCTCTACAAAATTGCATAAGTACATTTTGTTTGGAAGTTCAATCAGGATGCATATCCATGACATCTTAGAAAAACACGGTACCATCTACAATTTATTTTCATCAAGAATGTTTACCATATTAATACATATGTAACAGTAACATTAATCTATCACATAGATTAATTATCATCCCCATGTCAAAAGAAAATTATGAAAAAGAACTAAATACAATAAAACACATAGCAAACAACAATGGTTATAACCCCGTAATAGTAAAAACATATTAACAAAAAAGCTTTATGATAAAGC
The DNA here is from genome assembly GCA_033060865.1 of Dorcus hopei. NCBI lineage: Eukaryota > Metazoa > Arthropoda > Insecta > Coleoptera > Lucanidae > Dorcus > Dorcus hopei. The sequence continues at coordinate 45,663,699 of CM065423.1, read as the reverse complement.
TATTTCAATGGTCTACCCTTGCATAAAAAATAACACAATTAATAAATATAAAGCGATAACATATATAAGCAAACCTACTGAAAAATTGTCAAAACTTTTAAAGAAACAGAATATTCAGTTAGCCTACAAAACTAATAACACTTTGTCCAAGTATATAAAAAATAACAAAGATCCAATTCCAAATAATAAAAAATCAGGAGTCTATAAGTTAACCTGTGATGTGTGCCAAAAGGTATATGTTGGACAAACTGGAAGAAATTTTGATACTAGAATAATAGAACACAGAAGGTCATTTATTAATAATAAAACAGATTCATCTTTTGCTAACCACCTAATTGATAATAATCACTTTTCAAACTTTGAATTCAAAATCTTACGTACTGAAAACAAAGGTAGAAAATTAAATTTTCTTGAATCTTTAGAAATTAATAAACTTAAAAACTCTAATTATTTAATAAATGACCAAACAGAATTAAATAATTCACCATTATTAAGTTTATTTCGTAATTGAACTTTTGTAAATATGTAATTTAGATAACTTGTTGATTGTTTTGTGCATTTTTTTCTTTTTCCGTCTAATTAAGTTTTAGATTTTTCAAATCCCTAGTTTTACACAGAAAAATATTTTACACAAACCACCTCTGTTAAAAATAAGTCCGTGTCACTGCATAATGAACCCTTCAAATATTTTTAGATTTGCCAACCCAGTTTCTTAGTATAGGATAATTGTGGCAGTAGGTATAAATTATCCTTCAGTAAGTAAATTAACGCAGATTCAATACACATCTGACGAAGACACTGTGTGTCGAAACAATTGTCATGTTTTAAACTAATAAAATTTGTGAAAATTCGCTATTTTAGTGTTTTTATTAAGTGTGATAATGAATTTTCATCAAGTAAAGGCCGAATCAATCCAAATCATAAAAAAATAATTTTTAAATAAAATAAATGTGAATTTTTAAGTAATAAAATATTTAAAGAGTCTACTAAGTAATGGTTTGTTAAACATTATTGTTATTAAATTTTAGCGTTGTACAATTTTTTTTTTATACAAGCTGTTATATTTTTCGCAGGCATCCCAATTTAATTGTACCCCGCTCTTCACCAGTTACAGCGGAGTCGCCTTCTTCCTCAGGATAAATTTGGATAATAATAATATTTATATACCTATTCATAATGTTTCAAAAAAAATAAAATAAAATTCATTCTTACATTTTGTTGTTATATTCCTTTCTACGTTATTTATTTTAACAATTAAAATTACAAACATAATTAGATATATAATTACAAGTTTCTTTTAATTTGCTGGTTTAGAAGTTCACAATATGATAAATCAATTTTTTATAATTTTTTTCTGTAATTATGGGGTGTGAACGATGTGATATGGTAATAATTTTTTATAAGATAATTATGCTAAATTAACAGAGAAATGACGAAATGTAACTATTTATATTCGTTCACAATTTGGTGGCGATTAAATAAATTCAGTTTTTTATGGAATTTTAACTTGTGAACGATCCAAATTGTAACTGTAAATTTATGGATAAAATTTGGTATAAATGTTTACCAATATAATCATTTTTATGCATTTTCAAGGGAAATTAATGAGGTTTTACCCAAATTTTTGTACCGTTTATGGACTGTTAAATTGTTAAGCACTATAAGTAGTTTTGACCTCCAAAAAAGAGGAGAATAAAGCTAAATATGGTGCTTCACAATTTGGTGGTCCAGAACCGGCGTATATTAGACTACTAAAATATAGAGTTTTTCACAATGAATTGATGATTTTAGTGTGTATTTTAGGCGTTCACGAGTAAAAATGACCTTTTTTATGATTTTTTGTTAAAAATTGGATAAATTATAGATAAATTGTATAAAATCAAGTCATTTTTATCTAAATATGACCATCAACTGCTTCGCGAGCCAGAACCCGCGCTTTATATACTACTACTTTTAATTAATTTCTAATTACTTCAAATCAACCGGCTAAAACACAGAGTTTACTTGAAATGAAAAATCTCGATGTGTACTTTCATATTCTGCAAAGAAATATGCAGGTGCTTGTTAATCAGATATGAGCGTCTAAACTGACTATTGTTATATGACCATGAAAGTATACTTTTAATTAATTTGTAATTAATTGAAATCGATCGGCTAAAACTTTCCAAAGGCATTATTGAATAGATATGGATGTTTACTTTATGACTGCGTGAAAATTTTCATTGAAAACAAATTTTTTAGTGTGTTACATGAATAATGACTCATACTGATTCAAATAGTGGTTTTCAACTTAATATCAAATACTTTTTCAATTTCTTGGTACAAGGAGAATGTACACATTATACTCTTTGCAATGTATCAATATTATTGATCTGTGATCGTTATTTTAGCGGCGACAGCGTTTTCAAATTTTATAATTTTATTGCTAATTTCTCATCGGTCCAAGCATTACGTTACATTAATTATTATGTAAATCAGTGCTATTCTGTAGCGTGGTGGTTTACATTGGCTACTGACGTCAGTGGTTAAGTGAATTGAACCACTGACATCAGTAGCCAATGTAAACCACTATGGCTACAGAATAGCACTGAAAATCACGAACATTTTATAATACTTAATGATGTTTCATTATATCTTGCAAAATTTGTGAATTGATACGAAGAAACTTCCTACTTAAAATACAAATAATCGAAAATATGCTATATTTTTCTTCAAACAAGTTAAGTATAAGTTTAATTTTGTTGAGATTTATTTTCATCTGAGGTATAATTTTGTAGATGAACGCAATTCAGAGTGCTTAGATTGTCTTGCAATTCACACTCAAATCAATGTTACGTGTAGAACAAGTCACGTTTCGCAGTTGACATGATAATGTACCAGTGTTTTTCTGCTCGTGATAAAGTAGACATTCCCCCGCGTGATATTACTCATTTTTGTTAAATTTACTAGACGATCAAAGTGCGTGGTACGAAAGAAGCGGTTCTCATTAATCGTAGAATACTAACACAACACAAATAATAATGATTCTAATTGCGACACTCTGACTCACAGTTTGACTTTTTTCTTTCGCCTTTATCGCGATTTCAATCCGGTCTAGAGGTCGAATGTGAAAATAATTAATCATGAAATTTCTAAACATTAGTGGAAACGGCGAGTGTAAAGTCAGCAGATTTTAAAACTTATACTCATAGATTTCTTAATAAAATATAAAATTAAATGGACTGAAAGTAGTTTTACTTTTAGGATGTTTGTACACTTTGGCCCATTGTAAAGACAATTGTTTCCGTAGAAATAAAACGAAGCTTAAAATTAAACTCCGAATGAAATACTGAGCCCTTGTCATGTTAACTTGTTAACAGAACGTACCTACTGTACATACACCTCGGTAGTATTATCGCTTTATAGAAAAAAGCCAGCAGTTTGCATCGACAACAATACTTTATTATCTACTTTATTTAGTTATCATCTATGAGGCAGGAAGATATCAATGGTGTGTGTGCGAATATGGGTCAACGCACATGATTTTCCAAGCGATTTAAAGGCTTCAAATAGAAGGAATTTAGTAATAAATCCCGATTGCTGCGCAAAAATTAATTCTTAATGCGACGGAAATTAGCTTTTTTTGTCGTCCGTACGTTTACCACGTACACGAATGAGCACATGTATGCTTGTTGACTGAGAATAAGGTCGAAAATAACTCGAAAGGTTATCGGTTTTAATCGCTTGGTTTGACGCTCATCGCAAACACGAGTTAATTAGCATCAAACTGCATTATATCATTTGCTGAAAATCGGAAAGCTTCAGTAGATTTTCACGTCTGTTCGCGAGAGTGGGATCCTATACGTTCTGCAGAGAAAATTCATAAAAATAGCTAGAGAGGGGCATCATTAGTAAGTATAAAATTATTTTACTCTTCTTAAGGACGTTTTCTTCGATTGTGAATTCATAGTTTTTGAACCAAGTCGTACAGGGTGTCAACGCGAGAATTTCCACCTTTAACTTTCTTATTTTTGCGTTTGGAAAAAAAAAACAGAATTAATTTAAAGTGTGCTGACTGCATGAACGTATTATATTTGGATTCTAAATCAAATTTCAGTGACATATTAATTGTTCATATTAATATTTGTCTAAAGCGAATAGGTTCTCATATATTCGTACTTAATTTCAAGTTCAATTCTGTACGTACCTAAGGAGATGTCCCAAGCTATAAATTGTACAATTATTCTTCGGATAATTTCTATGTTTGGAAATTTATTTGAAGAATAATTATGTATTATATTTTGTAAATTTCAACAATACACTACATTGAGGCGAGGGGATTAGAACCATAAGGATCTAAATGATATAACGCTTCAACTGACATTCATACCATACCGTTTTTGGAGCTAAAACGTTGATGCAAATTATTCATACAGTATATTTGACAGTTTATAGATGACATTACATGTTGATTACATGGTGTAAAAGCAATTTATTGTTTCGTTATCAAATTAATTAGGCAAGTTCATTTTTTATTTATATGCCGATCGTACGAGTATACGAGATCTGAGTTAAGAAAATATACGACGAAACGACATGACATGACAGAAGCCGTTTCACGAAAGTTAGAAGGAGATAGCTATATAAAAGTACTTTAACTTATCGATCGGCATATAGTAAAAAATGACCCCTTTCAGCACTTATGTCAATTCACAAAAAATTGCACTTAGATTCTTATGGTTCTAATTCCTTCAAATGTAAATTTTTCTATTTTTTTCTAAGCTGATTGATCAGTTTATAAAACATTCTAAATGCAATCCAAATCATATTTACATTTCTCAATTAAACATGTTAAATAAGAAGTGACATACTTAGAAATGTAGGAAATAATGTTAAGATAAAAAGGGTAGATTTTAACATAATAGCTTATGGCAATGCGGACTTTAAAATAAAACCATTAGGTATAGCAAAATTAGAGTGTGCTTCTAAAAAGGAAAAGAAATTGTTAGAATTTGTAATAGTAAATGTTAAACAACAAGTACCATTATTAGGTCTTAAGGGATGCACGGAAATGAAGTTAGTTAAAAGAGTTGATAGTTTAAAAGTTAAGTTTAATGATGTAGAGGAAATTAAACAAAGGTATAGTCAAGTATTTGAGGGATTGGGCAAGTTTCCTAGTAGTTATAGCATTAGTTTAAGAGAAAATGTAGTACCACATATTCAACCAATGAGGCGTCTACCAATATGTTTGCATGATAGGTTAAAAGCAAAATTGGAAGAATTAGTAAAATTAGGTGTCATTAGGCCTGTAGAGAAACCAACAGAGTGGCTGAATTCTTTAGTCATTACGGAAAAGAAAAATTGGGATTTAAGACTGTGTCTTGATCCAAGACCACTAAATGTTGCAATTAAGAGAGAACAATTTATCATTCCAACAGTTGAAGACATTTGCTATAAACTAAACAAGTCAGAATATTTTTCAGTTCTTGATTTGAAAGATGGATATTGGCAAGTACCAATAAATGATGCAAGTTCAGATTTATGTACCTTTAGCACTCCATTTGGTAGATTTCAGTTTTGTAGACTTCCTTTTGGAATTAACTCAGCTCCTGAGGTATTTTATAAAAAAAACTATGAATTGTTTGGAGACATCAGTGGAGTACAGATCTATTTTGATGACATTATTGTAACAGGGTCAACAGAAGAAGAACATGATTACAATTTAAAAAGGGTACTAGATAGAGCACTGAAGTACGGTATTAAATTTAATTTTCAAAAATTGCAGTTTAAGAAAGCATCTGTAGAATTCATGGGATACATATTTTCTAAAGATGGAATTAGAATTAATGACAAGTTTTTAAAAGCAATTCTTAACATGCAAACACCAACAAATAAAACAGAATTATTGAGAATTTTAGGAATGGCCAAATTTGTAGCAAAATTTATTCCAAATTTATCAGCTATTACTGCTCCATTAAGACATTTAACCAGATCTGATGTAAAATGGATGTGGAAACCGGTGCATGACAAATCTTTAAAAAATTTGAAAACAGCTCTTGTAGAGGCTCCTGTACTATCATATTTTGATACAAAAAAACAGATAGTAATACAATGTGATGCATCTAAGGATGGATTAGGAGCATGCTTGTTACAAGACCAACATCCAATTGCTTTTGTTTCAAGAAGTTTAAATACTACAGAGCAAAGGTATGCACAAATAGAAAAAGAACTTCTAGCAATTGTCTTTGCAGTAGAAAAGTTTCACTCTTTTATTTATGGACATCAAAATATTGTTGTAAACTCAGATCACAAACCTCGTAAGAAAAACAAGTGGAAACTTTTTTTTTTAAACGTTAAATAAATTACGTTTCCCCTCAAACAAGTTTTAAATACGAAACGAACATTTCAGAAAGTAATTTAATGTATGTGTTACCGTTAAAACGTATAATTCCGGTATTCCATGAGATAACTAGTTATTCATAAAATACCGATCTGCGGTAGTTAAATTATAGAATAATTTTGCTATTAGTACTTTTCATACAAACTGTCTGAGATTTTCACACACGTCGTTTCGCATAGTAGTAAATTTACAAATATTGAATTGGAATTTTACTGCAAAAATAATTGTCGTGCCAAACAACGTCTATTATCCTGCATTGGTGTACACTAGTGTACACTTTTTTTTACGAAATATGCTTTAATGGAGCCTGAATTCTTTGATAATGTGTCAAAACGAATCATACTCATTCATACTGACATACCACACAAACATTTCAGGTTGCATTAAAGAGTATTTTGCGAAAAAGTATGCATTGGTGTACACCAGTGCATGATAACAAACAGACCTATTTTGTTTCTGGAGCTACTTATTTGAAGGACAATTCCGTTACTTTTTACTACAACTTTTTCTCCGTGGAGACTTGTGGGGTAAACACGGCGGATTACTCCTTCTTGCACCTATTTTCATGCATTACGTTTACATTATCTTAACAATCGCAACATAGCATCAAACTTAATAATAAAATCCGTGAGGATTTCATTTCTGTGAACTCTTGATAGGAATTTAATGTGAAGAGGAGACCCCTTAATCAAGCTGAGCTTGTTTGCGACCGATTACATAAGCGAAGTTATTTAAATATTATGTCTTCTCGGTGACCGTCTAATTAGTTGGTTTAAAAAGCCAAACGTACGGATGTCTTTATCGCGTCCATTAAGCGGCCTTATCACTAAATTCGTAGACAGCAATGTTGCTGTTTGTACTTTGCTGTGCGGACTTTGATTCGGCTATTAATAATATATAGTAAAAGTAGGTAATCGCTTTCGTTATAGGCCCCATACACGATCAAACAATTTGCGCAACAAAGGGTGTTGTGCAAACATTTTGATTGTGTATATTCGTGTTCGAGTTGTGCAACTGTTTGCGCAACAGATTTGAGCGTGTATGTAATAATAATAATAATAATAATAATGATTTATTGGTGATAATAAGTAAAAAAAAAATATATATAACACCAAAAGGATCCCGGTTCAGTAGCTAGCTTCAGCAAGCATCCTGATCTTCCACCGCGACCTGTTAAACTACAACTAAACTAAACTAAACTAAATGTGGATGTGGAAAGACCTTTTGCAACAAACTCAATAGTGCTTTGTTTGGCGGACGGAATTTCAGTGTTTTTTTTTAATTGTACGTTTGCACAAACTCGCACAACATGGTCTTGTACAACAAGAGTTTGCGCAAATAGTTTGACCTCGTATGGGCCCTATTACGGCTTTCATAAACGCTGTAAAATATTATCCAAAAACTAAATTATATTTCATATTATGCAGTGACCGCCAAAAGCTTGACATCAAATGGGAAAAATTTTTATTTTTCATTTTTCAAAAAAGCTTTTTATGGCAATAAAGAGAACGCAGAACGTAAAAATGCAATGCAAGATTTGGGGGTTCGGTTCCATTTAAAGTAAAGTTAATGCTCGTCCAGTTTTTGCAAACACCCTGTGGTATAAAAAAGTGTCCTGAAAAGAGCAAAAAATAAAATAAATTTGACGGGTTCGAACGTTGTTTGGAAAAGTTGGTGGTATTGAAAATATCGAATTTATCCGTTATTTTATCACAATCTTTTAAGTATGTACAGTCGTGGCATCAAATTCGTTACGCCTGCATGCTAACCTCGCCCTTATTGACCTGCAATGAAAACAACGACTACCGTCCCCCCACTCCGTTAAGGGTTACGTGTCCTTGGAATCGTAACGATTAACTTGGCCACGCCTGTACATACAACCTGCTTTCAAATGATAATGTAGTTTATTGCAAACATAGGAAAGAATTAAAAGCCTTAATTAATAACAAATAAGTTCGCTTAATTCGTTTTAACCACAATTGTCAGGTTCTTTTTAATATTGGTTTTACTTTTTTTAGTGACGGGCAGCGGGGCGAAAAGGGAACTGCGTTTACCAAGATTAGAATCCGTTGACCGTATAACAAACATACCGATAGTGGAAACGGGATGGAAATATGCAGAGAACGTCTACAATCGAATTAAGGTACTTAATGAGGTTTTTTCCTCACCAGTGTTTCGCTCTCTTGAACATTACTTTTCAGAAATCAAACAACCTAATTCATTGGACGTTTGACCAAGCAGAATCTTCTATATACACGGCCATAGACAAGGCTGCGCCCGCAGTTTTTCTATTCGAAGCTCCTCTCAGCGCTTTCGATAAGGTCGTCTGCCGAAGTTTAGACATTGTCGAACAGCGGGTTCCTTCTATTAATTTGCCACCTCAGATGGTAAGCAGTTTGAACATTTTAGTTTTGCTTTTCTTTCATGTTGAAATAACATTATTTTAGATATATTATAATACCAAGCAGTACGTGAGTGACGTGGGAACGAAAATAGTAAGACCGGTATTGAAAAGGGCGGATTCCGTGAAGCAGATTGGAAGTTCGGTTTTATCCAGCAAGTATACTGCTTTCGCCGCGGATAAACTCGATGATGCATTAAACGTCGCCGACAAATATGTTGATAAATACTTGCCCGCCGATGCTTCCGACAATCAAAGCATCGATGGTAAGCATTATGATAGAATGCCCAATCTCTTGTTCTCTGTCCAAGCCATCAGCGGCACCTTACTCTACCTCGAGAGTATCATCTCATCTATCATCAGCAAGCCTCAATTCTTGCACAACTCCTTCATCACATGTCATTGCAATTCATTACAACACTCGCGAGCCAGTCTACGTAATTAGCGCGTTTAACCAACACGTTTACCACTCCGCATCTACCCGGAGACTGCCCGCTATTTTCTTTCCTTCCATCCCTCTTCCTAAGACGCACCCCATATCATATTCCAAACCATAAGATAAAATAAACAAACGTGCTCGTGTTTTACGGATATATTGAGAATGCGTCAACTTGATTAAATTCTAAACTTGATAAATTATACAACGACAACATACACGATTATGTACTGTTCTTTTACAAGAGTTATGCACTGACACCATTTTGTTGCGTGGTGTTAGTGTCGCCAACTTAAATAAGTACCTCACATATCATGAGGGGAAACCCTAGAAAGTCCTACTCCGATCTTCATAATACATATTTTTTAATAGTTATTTATTGTATAAGTGTTTTAGATAGTATTTTCTTAAGTGGATAAAATGCATCTAAAGCACGCATGCAATACGACGTTTTATCCACAATCACCACATTTATGGAATCAGAATGAGCGAAATTTAATTAAAAAATATTCGTATTCATAAAATGAAACGTGACAGGCTTTGTCATACCTACTGGTTGCTATGGTACGTTGTTTATTATTGTCCACTAGTGGAATAAAGTAAGTTTATTTCACCAGTAGATAATAGGTCACTTAAAATGCTTCATAAGCGTGGATAAAAAGTCCAATTATAATGTGATAGTGGATAAAATATTATTAATTCTTCATTGCAGAAGTTGATTCAAAACATGCTGACGGGCCTGCCGGCAAGGCTATCAAAACGATCCACCACATGGACCGTTTCTCGCGTAAACTTCAACGCAGACTGACCAAGCGCACTTTGGCGGAGGCAAGAGCTCTCAAAGAGCAAAGCACAGAGGCCATCCACGTGCTTATCTACGTCGCAGAGCTGGTACGTCGAGAAACGCTTCGCAGATGAAATTCTTAAATTCTATTGTACGATTGCAGATGGTCACAGATCCGAAACTTGCACTCCAAAAAGGTCGCGAATTGTGGGCATCGCTGAGCAAAGACGAACCGGAGAACCAGGCGCGTCCAGAAAACCTGGAACAGCTAATAGTTTTACTGACGAGAGAATCCGCGCGCCGCATCGTTCATCTTGTCAATTACACGAGCGCCGGCGTCAGGAAACTGCCGCGTCGCGTCACCGTTTCCGTACGAAATGCCACGAACAATTGTCTTCAGCTCGTGGACTCTCTGATCAAGGTAAACGCGCCCCTGTACCTATACAAATAGAGTACGTTTCGATCTCATTTTCGAGAGGGACTCATTTTGACATGACGTGTTATATTTATTTTCATTTCTGTACTAAAGTATTTTTCATAAGAGAACTCTGCGTCATAAATAAAACGCGTCTGACGTTGCATATAATCAGACATAAAGCATAACTTCATCCATCTTTCTTACTCGCCGATGACAAAGAAATAATACTGAAATATTTGTCGGTTATTGTAACTTCGGCGATTGATGACGCAGAGCTCAAGTTCCGCGAATTTGATATTAACAGAAACCTCATTAGAAATTAACAAGGGTTAATAATATTCAGGCCAATCAATGATGGTTTTCTTTCTAGCTTAAAACAGACAATGCAAATACTAACAGAGGAAATCATTTACACATAGTACTCAATAACGCTTTACGGATACACATGAACATAATCGATCGCTTCAGCTTGCAAGGGAATCATAATTGAACTAGATAGTGATAACAGTTATTTCGTAGACGGTACACTTGGACGGCGTTCGCCAGGCCTTATTGGATGGCGCCAAAAATCGTGCGAACCACCTGACTCAGCTACTTAAGCAACTCAACGTTTACACCACTGATATGCTAGTAAGTCGTCAAAATTTAAAGATAACAGCAAAAGCAAACACACGTTCTTTTACCGTTCACTTTTAAATATAACATTTCGACCAGTATACGGCAGTGTGAATTGCTTTCAGGAACACCTCGCCGAAATTCTCGCGAAACAAGTACAACAACCACAAAACAAACAAGCTCAAGCCAAGACCTCCGGAGCCAAAACGGCCAATCAGAATTTTCAATCCAGGGGACCTCTTGAAACGCTGCAACCGCCCGTTACCCCGAAGATACAAATTCGAGCCACACACGTAAACGTGGCGAACGGCGTCGAAAACGTGTCTTCCTAATTTGCTTTTATTTTATTTTTCTTTAAAGTGTAATCTCTAATATCATACGTAGTTATACGTTAAGTTATTGCTTACTACTGTTTTTATTACTTCCTTTTTTTTTCAGTTAACTATCTATAATTATAATATGTAGTTATAATATGATTACTATATTTAGTACTTCTTTAAAGGGCTACTAAATTTTTTTTGTAATTTCTGTAAAGTAAACTTTTTTTTACCGTAAACGATTTCAAGACTTTTTTTAAATTTACCTCATGTCTTCCCTATAAGGTAAATACTATTACTTATAAGTTCAACTAAGCTAAAAGAAAATTTGTGAATCTAAGTGATATTTAATTGCGCTTAATTAATAATACAAAAACTGACTTGTTACATTAACTGTACTGCTACAGAAATATGTGTATTACAATTACAAATGAATAACAGGGATGCCTTCTTCTAATTATTCCATTTCCATCATTGACTTGCTTATATCTCTCTTAACCGTGCGATGCTGGTTACTTATCCAGGCTTTAACCTGTTGCCATGTTCTACTTTGCAAGCAAGGTTCTTTTAACAAACACTGAACCACCTGTTGTTTAGTAGGGTACGTGCCCATTTCTATCAAATCAGAGAAATGTCTTCTAACAGCAAATTGTTCAATTGTGCTCCACGATCTCCTCACTTGTTTCTTTCTTGAAGAACTTGGCGTGTCATCTTGATCATTCTTTCTTTTCTTTTTTCCACCTTTTTCCTTATCGCTTTCCATGTTGTCTTCTTCATTTTCTGATAATGTTGTTGGCAATGATGACATTGATTCAACGTCAGAATCTAGAACAGGAAATGTCCTTTATCGATATTACCTGAAAAACTTTTTTGCACAATATTTCACTACTAAACGTAGAATAAAAGAATAAATTTATGGTTTTTCTTTTCGGCAGTTTTCAGTCTCTTAAGCAAATCATATAAGCAATTATTCTTAAAAGTGAAGATTATAATAGTTTTTATAATTTTATAGCAAAACTCGTTCAATTCAATATTACCTTCATTTTGTTTTGTTCTTTCTTCTTCATTAATGTTTTCTAGTGGATCTCTGAGAAGCTCTAAAAAAGAAAAAAACAATTTCTAATAAAACTGTACTAAGCAAATTAAAGCAATAATATACAAACCTTGTTTAACGACCAATAAATTTTGATCACTGTCAAGCATATCCATCGATGTTTGCATTTCTGTAGACTCTGAAACTTGATTTCACCTAAACAATGCACTTTTCAATAATAACTGGCGCACTTACTTGGTACATTTATCGCCACATCCAAAGGATCTCTTTCCTCGCTCGTGATTTCCCTTTTCACTTTTCGACTACTGTTTCGAAACTTCTTTCCGAATTGAATGTCAAACAACTTCAAGTAATTCATAACCGTTGATCTTAAGGTTTCATTGCCCCGAATTATGGCATTTGCTATGACTATATTGGCACACTTTTTCAGGCCAGCGCCCAATCCTGCAGCCAGATTATATTTCATGTATGTGTCTGTTTCGCTGTTGTATTCTGCTATATCATCTAGTGCTGCCATAACAACATCGATGTATTTGGTGTCGAATATATCCATCAATTGTGTGATGCCACTGTTTGTTTTTTTCATAGCCAGGAGTAGTCTCGCTATTTGCCTTATTAACTTCCTTATTCTGATCTTGACCGACTTGCGCTTTATATCATTGCGAATGCACAGTTCGGACCCGTACATAAGAATCAATGGATCAGATTTGATTTGCTTCAACACCGAATCAGATCTTATCAGTGGCAAAATACATGTGGCAAGTATCTTGCTGGCAGAAAGCTTGTTCGTTGGAACTTTCGTACTGGAAGTAACGGTGCGACGTGTACTCATGCTTTTCTTCCGACAGTTCCTCATGTGATTCATGAGCATTGTTTTCGAATAGTAGCCCAAGCAATCAGTGCAAGGAAAGTACTCGACGGAAGCAGCTTGCTTCTCCGGCTCCTTACGAGCAGCACTTAGAGCTTTTGTTTCTTTAATTCGAGCATTGTAGTTTCCCTGCCTCCTGATAAGTCCTATGATGCTGAGCCGCTTCCTCGACCTTGAAGGATACTTTTGGAATTCTATAACGTCATCCTCATCCGGATGTACAGTCACCAAGTGTTTTGGAAGCGAATCGACGTACTTCTTGCAATAGAGACAACACATTCTTCGTCTTCTTGACTCGTTAGCCTTACTATGATCATCAGCTGGAATTGCATAGATTAAAAAGCGTTAAAAAGTCATCAAAGATAGACAGGGCGAAGAAGAAAGGGAGAAAAGGAAGTTCATAAATGCTACAGCATAAAAACTGCAGTTTCTAGCTTCTGCTTAAACACGACTACAGTTAAATACTGCAGAGTGAGAAGTCAATTAATTGTGCAGAGGCAGTTTAGGTTAAATTGCAGTGGCGGCCGTGTATATGAATAGAGTGGGCACAGGACAAGACCGAAGCATTATATTCTCTCTTTGTTATGTAATAAACACAGATAGCGCTTAGCAAGTATGTCGTATGCCCCGCTGAATCAGATGGACCGGCCGCCGCTGTTAAATTATAAAAGATAAGAAGTTTACCTGCATCTTCTGACACATCGTCTTCGTGAAATTTGACAACTCCTGAAATTCAAAGCTAGAGAGTAGAATGGTCATTGCAGCCAAAACATTTTTAAAAAAATTATTCATATATGTAGTTAAAAAATAAAACTGAATGATATACATGTACAGGGTGTTTCATTGAAGATGCACCAAACTTAAGGGACACGTTTCTGACATTATGTCAAACAAAATGTCTTAATAAAATTTTTTAATTGGTGTAACTTGAAATTTGCATAATTTGGAGCCGATGTTTTTAGAAATACCGTAGCGATTTAAATTTCTGCAGCCGTGAAACAAGACGAGCGATTTAAATTGTTTTATGAATGGCACGCGCCTGCAAGAAGACAGTAAATAACTATCGTAAACGAAAAAATTTATGACAGGCTTTTAAGTTTGGCCTTGACCGCAAGACGGTTAAAGACGAACACTTTGAAAAAAGCGTGCGTTTTCACCGCACTAACATTTATGCAAACCGTAATTACATCAAATTTGCCGAGTCTTAATAATGTACGATAAATAATTAACGCTTGTAACGTTTTTATTTGTCTCTGTATCCAACAATTACTACAATTATGTACAATTAATAAATTGGAATTGTTGCTTCCGCCACGCCGCACACAGGCGGAATTTCATAAAATCCTGGCCAAAACCCCAAAAAATAAAGTCACTTAAAACAGTGCCCACTATTTTTTTCCTAAATGTCGACATTCCGTTCTAACCAATGACATGATTACTTTTGATCACATGACCATCATGAACCAGTTACAACAGAACAAAGTGCATGTTTAAACGAAGCGAAGCATTTATTCTTATTTACCGAATATTACTGCTCTTACGAAAACGTAAAGGTTTATTTTGTCGTGTATTCATTATTATTTTCAAAGTGAAAACAAAAACTGAAAGTAAGAATCTATATATTTTTGATATAAGTAGTTTTGTTACTTTTTAATAGGGTCGATTTGGAAGATCATATAATCAAGACTCAAAATTATATGTTTTGTTACAAATTATGTTTCGTCATGCTTAAAAGTTCAGGATTCATCCCAATCAGACAGCTTTATGAATTTTTTTATAACGGTATAAGTGTAAACTGAATATTGGAAAAGGTTAGAGTTGCTAATATGTGCTAATGTACAGAGTGAGGCTTCAATAGTAAAACTATATACAGTGACCGGCAGAAAGTTGGCCGAATATGGGAAAATTCTTTATTATTATTTCTCAGAAAAATTTATTCTTTATGAAAGTTCTTGCATCTTCTCAAACTTAAAATGCATGCATCAAAGATTGAAAACCTCTTATAGTATACAAAGGGAATCAAAATATTTGAAATTGACATAAGAGTAAAGTACCTTTATTTTCCATGGTACGCGCAAATTTTATTTGAAAAAGTTATTCAGAATTATTATAAGATCTCCAATATGAAATCATGGCTGTCTACGATGGAAAAAAAAATTTCACATATTTTTCAATTTTTCTCATACCAGCGTGTGTAGCGTAGAACTTTGAATGTGTATAACTGGACGTTTCTTCACGTGTGACATGTGTATGCTTTCTAGAGGATGGACACCTTTTCTAAGACATCCTTTATATGATTAACATTTATGGAAAAAGCTCAGAACATATGCAATTCGAAATTATTCTTATTATTATTTCGCTATTCAGATGCGGCTTAGGTAATATAGACACTATAAAATTTCTATGCAAAGTACGTAGAAAAATATATTTTTCTGGAATTCGTAACAAAAAGTAAAAAGGGTTTCCATCTAAAATTAAAGAAAATATATTTTAAACTTTAAACAGACACTGTTAAAATGGTAGGAACGCTCAACGTTTCACTATCGGTTGATATAGCTCCCGACGAAGCTATCAACCGATACGTTGAGTGTTCTTTCTAATTTTGAGTGTCCGTTTAAGGTTTAAAAAGCTATTTTCTTACAATTTTCATCGAACAAGAGTCGACTTCAGTTAAAAAATTTAAATTATTTTTGTACCCCAACGGTACGCCACTGTACAAATAAACGAACCACTCCAAAATATGGTAAATTTATACTAAAAATGGACATGCCCGAACGTTTTTACAGAAAGAAAATGTTTTAGAAAATATTTAAAGTACTGCAGACTTTTTATCCACGCTGTATAATAAATATGTAAGGTTGTTAAAAATTAATTATTAATTAAACCTTAAATCTCAATAATAAGGTTTCTTTTTACTTCCTGAAGTGTAGTCAATCGTTTTACACAATTATTAAGTTTTGGCCAGGATTTTATGAAATTCCGCCTGTGTGCGCCGGTCTGTTAAATTATTTGCCTATCAGACTGAACTTGATCACATGAGGAAGAAACAATTTCGGAAGCGGGCGAATTACGTAAATGGCAATTACCTTACATGTGTTCGAATAATCTGCGTATTCTCGAAATGTGTAATTGCCCATCGCACCACCAACACACCCACACACACACTTACATAATAAACTTAAAAATGAAAAGTATAAACTACACCAACTAATTACTCGCCACTACAACGTTAGTGAACGAACGGAGTGAACGAACTAAATGTGTTTCATCATATCATCTGAGGCGCGACAGTTTATGGGGTAATAAAGTAAAAAACCGAACGTTAAGGTAGGTTAAGAATTCGGGCCGCTCTCATCTATTGTACGTTTTAAAAATATACGATTCTCCTTTCCCTTCGATTATCTCAAAACTTATTCATTTAAAAAAAAAATATTATAGGAAACTTTTATTTCTTTTCACGATATCTACCAACATACCGAGTTTGGTGCATCTTCATTGAAACACCCGGTATGTATGTAGTCTGAGCAACAAAAAGGCACAGTCTAATATCTCTTAAATGCAGAGATGGGTACAAGAACATCATGAATGAATTCTTAATGATATCTTATCATTTTAAAATGAGCGATAATTATACAGTGCTCCATAGATATTGCAATTACCAACTACTGGCATTCATTAAATGATCCCCAATTTTTATTATGTCTAAAATTATTAATGGAATTAATTAATGGAACGTAAACATTTTGAATTCAAGTTGGAAGCCTGGAAGAAAATTGCCCATTTTATTTGTCTCATTAGTTGCGTTCGAAAATTATACGTCGGATGCATCTGGAGCATATGATCTCATCTTTCTCAATCACGATTTTTAACCTATTTTGTATCTCGTTCATCCATTTAAGAAAATCTTGTGTTTATAATATTTCCATGACAACAGGCGATCTTTCACATCCCACATTTAAGAAGGGTGTGAAAAGATCGCTTGTTGTCATGGAAATTATATAAACACAAGATTTTTTTAAACGGATGAGCGAGATACAAAATAGTTTAAAAATCGTGAGTGAGAAAGATGAGATCATACGCACCAAATACATCCGACGTATAATTTTCGAACGCAGCAATTCAAACTGATCTTTTGCATTAAGTTGAAGTTTGTATCTTTATAGTTTCTCTGTATAAAAATGTAATAAATTTCAAATACAAATAAAATATAAGTACCAGCAGGTTCACTACTTGTTTCTGAAAGCGACCGATCAATGGAATTTTCTCGAGAGCAGGCACTGACGTCTTCCTTGACTAAAAATTTTTCCTACAAGTAAAATCACATGTGCGTACCTAATCACATCAACATCAAATGTAGTACGCACCTGTCTTTCGGATAGAAATTTTCTTAGTTCCACATCAGAAGATTCGCATAGTTTCTTGAACGTGTAGGAAGTATTCAACTGGCAAAGGCATAAAGTGCAGATCAGCTTGGGAAGGTCGTCATTGCGGTGAACCTTTAAAAAACAGAATTGCAATACGGGGACGACGAGAAAGAAGAAGTTTCCACTAACCTTGACTGCAGTACACTCACTTAACCTCTTTATAACGTCCGTCTGGTGATAGAATTTGATGAGATCGGACCGTTCGGATAAACAAAGACGGCAGATCTTCGTAAAATTTTCAGATGTGACTACCATCGTCGGAATAAACGCTCAGAAAGTATTTAAATAAATATAAGCAAATATGACGCGCATCACCAAACCAACTTGTATTTTATTTACATACAGGGTGAGTTCGCGTTTACGCTTGCCGAGCGTTCTGATCAAAAGTGTGAGGGAGAGCGACTGCGTTTCACTGCATGTAAGAGTGAGAAAAAGAAACACTCCGGTCAATCCGAGCGTAAACGCGAACTCATCCACAATGACATGATAAGTAGCTAGACGCTAGAGTAACTAGACCCACCGTCAGTGTTGCCAAATATAATTTCACGACGGCGCACGCGCTTTATCAAATGTCGCCCAAAGGCAGTGTTGCCAGATTTAGGGACTTGTTGCCAAAATGGCGACAATTTTAATTTTTCGGAGACATTAATTCTAATCTGGCGACTGGCGACCAAATTGGCGAATTTTTAAAAAATTAAGGCGATTATTGGCGATCTCCATTTTATTTCTACGCAAGTTCATATTCTGTAGCTTTACGTCTGTTTTGTCTTTTTCTATCTTTTGTCAATCTTCATTTTTTTGTTAACATACATTCTGTATATTTCATTTCATTTTTGAGAATAAAGACCTTATTATTATTATTATTATTATATGCATTTATTTTTTCGGGTCTCATATGGTTTCCTCATGTCAAATGTCAAACTTGTCATCTCTCAAGTGGTAGTGCTAGCTGGTGTCTTGGTGTTCTTGTGTACTGTCGAAAATAGTAAATTGGTGTCGTGAAATACAACCAGCATTATCTGATCGCCACCGCCACTACGAACGCAGCACCGTACCGCAACACATGCAGCGACAAGTGTGCAAGTACGCATTTGTTTCAACGGGTCGAATCTGACCACCACCGCCACCGCTACCGCTCTGACCGCGTATATGTGTCCTCCGCTTTACGACTTTCGTATCATGATCCTTAAATAGTTAGTGAAAGAACACGCCTCTAACCACAGTGTAATTACGTAAAGATGTTTCACTAAATTTTAGTAGCACTATTAGCCATTTGGATGCGATGGTTAATAGCGCTACTAAAATTTAGTGTGACTTTATAAGCATGGCCCTATGTGTTTATTTAGCAACCGTGATTAGTTGTTTATGCGAACGATATATTGATACGTTATTATAGACTTCAGTTAAAAACTGAATGACTTTTAGGTTCGTTTCAGAATTTTTCGATGTTCAGTGGCGCATCAAGTGTAATGTAAGTAAGCTTCTTTGAAGTACTTTCATTCATAGAACCCCAGTGTATAGAATACAGTTGACATTTCTCGAATCTTATTTAGTTAAATTGAATGTAAGGTACATGTACCAAATAACGCCATACTTAATTTAATTGAATCTGGCACCTATACCATTTTCAAAATATTTCAAATTCTAACCTAACTGAATCTATAGACATAATAACTATTTAGAACAGTACATAGAGCAAATTATATGTGTCTGACAATTAACTTTTAGAAAATGAAACTTTTGTGTGACAGTACAATTGGCGTTATCGGGAACATAGGTTCTAAATAACGCCAGTCTTAACATGGTATTTTATTGAATGTTTTAATTTAATAAAAACTTTTATATAGGCTTAACTACTTATACGTAGTACCAAAACTACGGTGACACCAACAAACATAATGTTTGTAACAGATAAATAAAGATATTACTTCTTAAATATTCATTGACTTCTGTTAATTTCGCGACCGAAATCATACGTTGAAAATAATCACACCTTATGTTTGAATAAAACAGTTTTATATGCCTAGTTTATATGGTGCGTTGTTTTTTATGGTAGCAACCTAAAAGGCTGCAATGAGCAAATTTTATATTGCTTTCTTAGAAATCAAAATAATGGCGCCTGGCGTAATTGGGGGACGTGGAATTATTTGGCTCACCTACCTTAGTAAATGTGTTATAAGCAATGATGAACCGTTGGTTTGGGGACTTTCCAGAATTTTGTAAAACGCTTGTGTGCGCCTATAACTTACCGCGGCCATATTTGGTGACCAGTTTAGGTGGGAAACTAATGTTAGTATGACTCTCCCCAGTTCCTCCATGACAAATTCAAAAACTGAACATTAGTCACTCACAAATCATTTGGTAATTCCGAAGCTGAATTGGCTTATTTACCGCCAGATGTCGCTTTACAGTAACAAAGAAATAAGTTTAAAGTGGGGCCAGTCGGTCAGGGTACGATAATATGACGTACGGTTATAACACAGTATAAAGATTACAGAGTAGCGCGACTCTCATGAAAATATTCAGTTCGCGCATAACATCCCGCGCAAGGTCTGAGTCACAATCTCGGGATGCAGAGCTCATTCATTCACGGCTCTGGTACCGAATGGATCTTTATAATTATGTTAATACACATTATTTATGCCTTGTTTTTCTTTTACCACGTCCACTAAACACTGCAATCCGGCCCTGGTATGTGGGCACGTGTAAATTTACAATTTACAACAAAATCGCTCACACGTAAAGCAGCACAAACAGTTCGACACGCCCCTTTAATCTACTCGAGGTCAATGAAAATCCTGTAAAGAGATCAAAGTGTCGACAAGCGAGTTGCGCTACTATATTCTTTATACTGTGGTTATAATATGCAGTTAATTCTCCTTTTAAACTTTGCATCACACCTCTTAGTTATAGAGTTTGTTTAAATGTTACTTACATTAGGCCCAGTTTCATAAAACGTAGTTAACCAATCGATCAAGTTAATTGTGCGGTTAAGCAATATCATTGGAGGACATTTTAACTTTCCTCCAATGATACACAATCAACTTGATCGAGTTAAGCAATATCATTGGAGGAAAGTTTAAATTGTCACCAATGATATTGCTTAATCACACGATTAACTTGATCGAGGGGTTAACTACGTTTTATGAAAGTGGGCCTGAGCCTTACAGGTTTTCCACTCTGCTATTGTAACAGTAGCGCCACTACATATTTGGTGAGCTGTTTCCAAACTAAACCGAGTTTGTCTCCAAATTGGCGCGTCAAATTTAGAACATTTGATAAGCCATCTGTCTAGTTTTACTGGTCGCGTTCAGGTAGAAAATTAGTAGCAGCGTTGCAGCACAGCGTAAAGTTGAAGCGATTACAAGCATATTTTTTTCAAGATGTCAAAGCTTCTGAATTTCTCTTAGGACATGCCAGAAAAACAAACATAATGTAAATAACTTTTTATTCCAAAAATGTGTGTACTTTTTTATTTTGTATTTTATCGGAAACTAGTTGAGTACTTAAATCGATGATTACGACATATATTTTTAGCAAGCAAGGTCGCAGCACATGGTTTAACATTCACCTGCGATAAGTTCCCACGTTGTACCTTCGTTTTTTTGAGCACGTCACTTCTGGAATCCACTTTGAATTATTCATTGATGAATATAACGTCTGATAAACAACTAAAAGGGATCTCGAATCCGTGGCTGATTGCGAGCTGAAAAACGAAGACAAGGACTCCGGAGCCAATTTAGCAACCTTTTGTTCCATTGGGAAGACGATTAAACATTACTGACAGGCTGGCTAAGTTGTTGTTGCAATCGTAGGGGATTAACTTGCATACTCGTGTAGTTGTGAAATCGCGTATTTTAATTGTTGTTATTATTTTTCCATGTAATTCATCTGTGCTGTGTTTATATGGGAACGTGCGTTTTTTCTCATGTATTGTCTGGATTTCGCAGATATAAAAAAAAACAACTTTCTAAAGCCTGCAATGATTAAAAAAATTATAATTGTTATAAAAAAAACGAATGAATTTTTAAATGCGTAATCTTTCTTGTAAAGAACATTTAATAAGTTAAGATTTTGATTATTTCCTAAGAAAAAGTATGAAGAAAGAATTTACATTTCTAAAAAACACCATTATAATAGAACTAGAAATTCACTGACGTGTTCATCAATGAGTTCATCGATTTGCTCACCGATGTTGAGTTTACTTAATAAAATCTTTTTAATTTTTAACGGACCCTTTAAAAATCTCAGAGTCGCTCAACGTTTCACTACCGGTTGATGGCCTTGTCAGGAGTAAAGCTATTAACCGAGAGTGAGATTTTTAAAGTGTCCGTTAAAGATTAAAATGAATTTGTTATACGAATTTTCATCGGACAAGAATCTATTTACGTTAATGGTGAGTTCAGTGATGGCTCATCGTTTAGTTAATCGGCGAATTCACCGATAAATTTATGCACTTTTGATCAAGCGAACATCCAGTTCGTAAAACGTCGAGTCGTTTAATATACATTTGCTCGATCTAAAGTCGTTTTATTTTCCATATTGTCGTTATTTATCGTTATTAGTCGGTGAGTTCATCGATGAGTTCACCGATTAGATCATCGATCAGAGATTACTGAAATTTTTCAAATACGCCTCTTAGTATTTACACAACAATCTTATTTATAAATTTTAATAAACGCATCCAATGTTTTGAAAAAATAAGAATCACTCGTCAATACTAATTAATTGTTTCCAGTGCCAATTGCCTAACAAGGACGAAATCAGGATGTGACACTATTATTTATAAGACAAAAGATAGCGTTCAGGAAAAATAATACTTGATTTACATGACCAACAATTATCTTGTGCTTACTAAGTTTTTTTTCTCTCTTTCTTCGGTCCAAGGCGCAGCTTCAAGGCGATACTAAATTATATTTGCGTAAGATGCATTTCAATTTTGTTACGTTTTTATAATACATAAAATAAATTATAAAACCAGTTTCAAAAATCACGTAACATTACTTAATTTCCTAATTATGCACGTATTTGTAAGTAGGATATAAACTAAAACTAGTGGACGTCAAAGTTATGTGTTTAATTAGTAAGTAGGATATTTTCTCGACAATTGTATACAGTTTCTTAGTGTCGTACAAACATTCAGTTTTCGATCGATATCCTTAAGTTTGTGGAGGTTTTAGGTAGAGAATATTAAAGAGACAATCAAAAACTCTTAACGTAGTTTAAGATATTAATTATTCATTATTCGGCAATCCAAATTTCTCAAATAATTCGATTAAACCGTACTATTAGCGTGCTTTGCGTTACTTTATCCATCGACTTCATGGTCTATTTGCGTCCATGCGGCGTGAAATATAGGGATACGTGATCAACAATCGCCGCCTTAAATGACCACGGCTGTCGTTTTAAATAATTGGCTCTCCAATTTATTATTATTATTATTATTACTGTTTATTTCGAGAAAGCGATTGCTCGTGTTTCGCCGCACTTAGAGAAAATCGATAAATTCTTGCTGCATTAACGCATGGTATGCCACGGAATGTTGCATGAAGTGGATCATCGTCGTGATGCAGTTGATGGAATCGCTAATCTCTTTCTCTAATTGTGCTAGATAATCGTAGAAGTGGGAATATCTGGGTGATAATGGGAAAAGCAACTTAATTTGAATTGTGAATTATCAGACACATGCGTAAATAGAAATATTTTGTAGGTATAATTTTTATAAATGTTATTATAAATTTCGGTTAATTTTTTTCAAAATAAATCTTATATTTTATCAGTGTTTTCTATTATTGACTCGTAGAAAGCTTTTAGAATAAAATAAAAGAAATTTCGTCCCTTTTTATCATATAACTTAAAATTAACTGAAATTCTTTTATTTACCATTTTGGTTAACAATATCGGTAAACATATTTTCTAAACAATTTTAACAACAAATTCGATCATTTAAGGTAAGTTTTGGATATGAAAGTAAAATAAGAGGTTTTTTTTTAGAAAAAGATCCCTTTCTTGTTGTCAGATTTTTTTCCTTTAATTTCAACACGAAAGTCCAGATTTAATCATTATATTTCATTAACTGCAGACAGTTTTCAAAATCCCAATTAATATCATTCAGAAAAAATTAAAAATTTTAACTTTTACTTCATAATGCAAATTATTTCGCTTTAGTAGAGGTACGCAATTGACTTTTTTATTTCAAAAAGCAATTTCTGTTTCTTTTTGAACATTCTCGAAATCAGTGTCGTATGTGACGCTAAAATAGTCGGCAACGTTTCAATGCAGATATTGCTCGAGGGGAAGTGTCGACTTTCCAAAGGCACTACCAAGTGCCCACCTCCGCGAGTTCGCCTCTTCATCAAAAGAGAGAAAACTCGACACACAGGAGCCAGTGCGACGTTGGTTTTCTTCGGGTAGTGAAGTGCTGGGCTAAAGTGATCAAAATGAGGAGTGAAGTGTACGTGATTGCAGTAGCACTTTTCGGTACGTAGAACAATCATTTAGGTATATCATTTTTACAATTACAAAAAATGCGTTACCATTTATTTTAACAACAATTCAGAAGGAGTCGTATGTTTTTATACTGTTTCTGTCCTAATTGTATCAGATTTTTTTCTTGAAAATGATATTCATAGTGACTTTCTATTTTATTTTTCAGCATTCTGATGTGCGTATTATTCAACGAATTAAATACAATGTTTGTTGATTGTATAACTAAATTTTGAAAGAAATATTGAATACCTATATAAAAAGTGAGCAAATAAAAATCAGATTAGAGTAGGCGGTGCAAAGAAAATGTATGTCTGTGATTAAGTGAATTAATTAATTAATGTAATACATTCATGAACTGTCAAATTTATTGACTTTTCATTTAATCACAGACATACATTTTCGTTGCACCGCCTGCCCTAATCTGACTTTTAGTTGCTCACAGGTTATATTTTACCAGATCTATTAAATATACAAATTTTTCTATTAAATATACAAATTTTTATCTCAATTTGAATAATACCTAAGACGACGATGCATCTACAGTAAAATTAACATTTTCCCAAAATTTAATAAAGGAATTAGGTACAATTGATTATATCATAGTATTGGAACTAATCATTGATTATAAGACCATATTAACAAAAATAAATTTTTAACAGTCTACGTTAAATGAAAACTAACTAAAATATTATCGCGCTCAAAGTCGACTTAAAAAGTGATGAAGAACAAAGAATTAATTTATATTTGTTTAGTTATGTTTACATAATGTCGAAACATGAATAATATAATAAATTCCGGTCTTATACAAATTGTAAACTGTTGATTTTTCTAAATTTTTTAAAATAAGTAATGGAGTTTTTAAAAATTGTTATTAGTATATTATTCAACGACCGAGTAATGATGGCTATTAATCACGAGAATAAAAGTTTACAACACTCGCTTCGTTCAAGTTGCAATTCATTCGAGTGATTAATAGCCATTACTCGGGAGTTGAATACTATACTTTTTTCACGACTATTAATGAAAATTTTAAATATTTTTTGACAGCACGCGGTCGAAAACAAATCTGACGTTTATAGACAGTGCATTAGAAGGGAACCTATTTGATTGTTTTCATTCAAGGGGCCATTGAGTAATGAACCTCATTACTCAGTGGAAAAGTGTTGAGTAATGACAATATTATTAAATAGTCGTGGAAAAAGATATTTTATTTTATATGACATGAATTATGGAATTATAACCAAACCAATATTGTATAATATAAAAGGATTACTTATCATTAGATTTATATACTGGTGCTTAAAAGCATCCGAATGTAAAGCAATAAAATCGTTCGAATTTGACGCTTATGGTAAACTTCCACAGTGCCAGGCGATCACACCGGTCATCCGGATACTTTTAAGCACCAGTATACGTGTAGTACATCGTAAAGACACTGTTGGAAAATGATGATGAGGGCGATTTACGCTGTAAATTTTATTGGAACCTTGAATACCTATGACTTTTGTTATTTACAGATTTAAAAAAGAAATTGATTAAAATATCTTCAGATTATTTCCATTACTCCTATAAGAATAAACTGAAGATTAAAGTTAAACTGTGATCGAAAAACCGGGCCTAAGTCACATTTTCTCTGAATCACCTGTATAAGCAGCTCCTCGTGAGGGAATAAATATTGTACCTAAAGTCTGATGCTATTTATCTTTATTTAAAAATCATGAAGCTAGTATTCCCAAATGATCGTGTATTTCATACACTACAAGAATTATAACTCATTTGAAATTATCTGTCGGAGCAATATGGGCAATAATAAACATCAACATTGATTAAACGCTAACTCACACTTCAAAATTTCGACTCTACTATTGACGAAGTATTTTTTAAAAAGTCACAACCGGTTTCGTCTTTTTTGACATTTTCAGGTGATTTTGGTTAAGCTTAAATTAAAATAGTTTCAAATTATAAGCTCACGCGCTTGCGTGAATCTTAGTTGTTAACTTTCGTATTTTAATATCTAAACTTTAAAGTTTTCTAAGTAAAGAATTTAGATTAATTTTTTTTGCAATTTTGAATGAGTCGTAAAAGCTCGTTCGGTTTACTCGCTCATTCCGCCATTAAAGTCTCCAAGTACAATGTCGCTGCAATCACAATGACCACAACTTCGCAATTCGACACTCATTTTTAACCGTGAAATCCAGTTCATTGCTCGCGGAGGACCACCGAAAAGGAGCAACAAAAAGTCCAAGAATGCGACTCGGGACCTTGAAAACGTATTTTCGAAACTTCTATTTTCGTCGATGTCTGAAACATTTTTTCCGTTGTTTACCTGGCGTTTCGGCGGCGAGTTTGTCCGGTTTTCGGACCGGACAACTTTCGGTTCTCGGTCCCAAAAAGTGCAGACGCCGAAGATAAGTCCAAAAGGAAGAAGTAAAAACGTCCTTCGGTGTTAATTAGGTAAAGGTCGATTCAGCGATGACCTAGTGAAATATTATATGGCTTTGTGTAATGTTTATTTTATAAAATTATTTTAGTGGAGTAGAGAACGGGCGATGCAATTATTATGTGATCGCCGCAGACGAGAGTAGAAAGTTACGGGAGAAAGTGGCGAGTATATGAGGCCACACGAAGATAGATGTAACTTGCAGCTTCTACGGAGATTTCTTAAGGCGCTTTTGTTGTGAGAGGTTATATATGTTTGATTTGCTCCTTACGCCTTAAAGAAGTAATTAAACTTATTGAATTTTACGAAAGAGATTATAATTATTTAGTTTCACGTGCCTGCAGACTTTTTGAAAACTATTTAATTAGCAGCAGTAGCAGTCATTTAATTCATTTATTGACTTAGATATGATCACAGTCTTCTTAAAAAAATAAGTTTAAATCTACTCGTACATTTTTGGAAAATTTTTA
Source organism: Dorcus hopei (assembly GCA_033060865.1). Taxonomy (NCBI): domain Eukaryota; kingdom Metazoa; phylum Arthropoda; class Insecta; order Coleoptera; family Lucanidae; genus Dorcus; species Dorcus hopei. The sequence goes on along the minus strand of CM065423.1, from coordinate 45,636,604 downwards.
AACGAAATCTACGGTAATTCCAATTAGAATTACCTATAGACATAAATGAAATTGGAAAATTAATGAAAACGATTATAAAACAGCAAATGAATTTAAATACTTAATTTAATCGCTTCATTAAGGTATTTGCCGTTTCTCGATATTAATTGATCGTAACTTTTCAGAAGACACAACTAATTACCTTATTTAATCGATGCGTTATTAATTAAATTACTAATAACTCTTTTCGAAAACATACGTAATGCTTTGTTAATTTGAATATCTCTTAATTAAGATAATAGTTCGTGTTCCTCCTTTTCTTCGAGCTTTTACCCAGCGGTAAAAGTAGTAACATTGCGCAATCGGCACAGAATTCGCTAAACGCCGCGCCGCTACGCCAATAAATACAAGACATTGTACAAGGAATTCCACCTGAGTTGTTTACGCAATCGGTGGCTGTGTTTTCCTCTATTTACACTTTTACCATTGTGGTTAACTGCATACATACTTACATATTGCATATTGTAGGTACAATGCGCGGACCTCTCGGGGCAAAATTTACTTTAACTTCTGCGTTAGAAGCAAACTAATTTTTTACTTTTCCGTAAATCTAATAAATTATGAAAAGTGAGGACAAGTGAACGAATCAGATTTTAAAGCTTTTAATGGGTTCGTTCAGATGACGGAAAATATCATAAACGGTTTACGATTTTTCGTTTGAACGTTTACGCTCCAAGGATCGCGTTAAAACATGTTTAAGGAGCGGACGCCATTTTTGGAGTGATTCGATTTTACGCTACCCTAGCGAAAACGTGTTTAAAAACATGGCGTCTACAAAGAATGAAATGATTTATACAATAAACGGTTTCCAATATGAAGTGTTTGGTGATAGAGAAGTTCATGAACGATTAAGCAGTTTATTAATTCTCATTTCGAGGTTCATTTCTGCTCTGCAAATTTTGCATGGGTTCCCAGAGGTTTATTGCGCCCAAAATAATTATCGTTGGATTCATTTTTATTTAATTTAGCTCTTAGATAAGACTTACACACTAGGCACTAGAATGTTTATACATATTTAATAAAACGGTCTACGCTACCGACGAAAACTGTACATGCAGCGTAAACTGTTTATGATTAATCATAAACTGTCTACGATATTTTCTTCATCTGAACGAAGCCATTGACTTTTCCCAGGTTATTTTGTAGTGTCTGAATATGCTATTAAATTATCACATATAATTAGGTTTTAATGTAGGTATTTGAAAGGTGGTAACCATTAAGGTGCGTTTACACTATGTAACAAATTATAAAACTTTAACAATGTTTTACGACTTGTTAAAAAATCAAATAAAAAATGTTATAAAACATGGATGTTACACGTTTTCCTGCCAGTGTCGGTAAAGATCAAAGAAAATGTATGTAATCAAATTAATGAAGTACTCGGAATCCCTGGCTTGTCATCCGAATAAAGCTTTTAAAATTGTCATCAGTTCTTAATTCTCGAGTCAAAAGGTCATGGTCATTACGTTCAAGATCATTCAAAAGATTACTTCTACTGTATTTACTTCTGGCGACGCGACGTGGCGACTAGAGATGGTCGAACATAGATTCGTCTTTTAGCTCTATTTTTCTGGCTTTTGAAGAACACTGCTGTAACTGCAGCTGCAAGGAGAACCTCCTCGTCAAATGCCGTAATGAATAGGTTTTATAATTTGTTATAGATGGGCGTTTTAGATAATGTTTTACAACAAATACATAAATGTTATACAAATGTTGTGTAACATGCATATAAATTATAATACTATAACATTGTTATATAGTGTAAACTCACCTTTACAATGCTAATTAATTTCCGCTTCACAAAAGTTTAGAATTTTCTTAATACTTCAAACTATTAATTATTTTATTTCACTTATCACCTGTGAAATTTTCATGCGGAAGAATTGCATAAAATATGTACTTCTCACACAGCGAATCTAACGTGTGAAATTAACTAATGAAACGTTATTCTGGAGTTGGCTTGAGGTAACATCAGTAAAAAATACATACTTAATGATTTACATTCAGCATGAAATAAGTTTTGGTTAACGATTGCATTAAAATTTCACTGTTTTGATCGTTTTAACTGATTTTAATTTGTTTAGTAACTTTAGCTTTAAAAGGGCTTGCCGAAATGAATAAAAAAACATTAAAGATAGTTGCAAATCGTTTCAAGTTTTCGCCTTATTTCTGCTTTGAGATTTTCTGTTTCTTTTGCTATCTCTGAAATTCGTTTAGGTTTTCTCTTTTTATCCATTCGAAGGACTAGTGCTGTACCACTCATTTTTTAATTGGTTCATTTTATCACTCTCATCTTTCATGGCTTAGGCCCATTTCATAATAGTGCTAAAGGAGACTTTAATTTAAAGCCACTTTAAGCATAGGAAAAGTAATGTATTTTTATAGGTTAAAGTCACTTTAAATTTAAAGTTCTATTATGAAAACGGCTCTTAGTTTGTTTGATAACATTTTTTTTTTTTAAATTTTTAAATCGCGTCGTTTCTTTCGATATCCCGTCCACTTCAACACCCACTCTTTGACGAAACAAAATAATATTCCAGAATTATCTATTTTCTAATTTATTTGGCGCTGTTGATCTCCTGCTAGGGCCTCTGAAAACGATGCCTGAATATTTCTGAAGGTGAAACTAAGCACGACTTCGTATTAATTTACTTATGTAACGCCCACCGTCTCCTGGAAACTATAATTAACTTACGGATTCATTTTTCGATGACTCCGTAATTGTTTAGTTCCAGTTATTGACTAGGTCATCTGGCGCGTCCTAGGGACGAAAAAGTAAAAGGAATCGGATCCGCTTGGCCTTGTAGTGCGTTACGTAACCAAGTCGAAGTCGTCTTCGTTCATGGGTAACAAAAACCGTGATTGAAGACGTAATCATACTGGAATTTTAAGTAAAATTAGATTGATGATACGACGTTGCCGAGGGCGATCTTTATGCGTCCAAACATATAAAGGGCAGAGCGGCAGGGGCATTACTTAACCGGAAATTAATGTTAATCAATTAATTAATTGTCTTAAGATTATTCGCCTGAAACTGCAAAATACAAAGCACAATTTATTTCACGTTGGTTGTAGGTATTTACAAAAATGTTCGTTTCGGAAGTGTACTGGCGTGCCAATTAACAAGCTGCATGGTTTGAAAATAACTATTTCTTGTTTATTAATTGATTTTATGGGCACATGTTATTCTATGAAGTATTGGTCATCGCAAACGTTGAATGCAGACAAGAATTTCATAACGAATAATTTAAAAGTCATACAAATCTTAACGTTTCGCTAGCGTCCGGCAGCTTCTTCAATAGTGAGAAATAAATAAACAAGGTTGTCTATTTACACCTTTACTTAATTATAACCGTTGCCAGTGATGAAGAGATATTACTGTTTCATGTGTGACTTATTTATAATCGGAGGTAATGAGTAAGAAACGACCTCCACCACAATAATTAGAAGTAATTAAGCACTATTACTTTTATCTAATTTCACATTAATTTTTCGCGCATAATGATTTTAGCAACAAGTTATCAACCTATTTAAGCTATAGCGAAAGATGTATAAATACGTCTACAGCGGCCGAAGTTGAGGTTTCTCGTCTGCTGCATCCTTAAAATCTAACGCGAAGTTTAAATTTATGTCTTTATAGCGGGCATACAATTTATATTTCACAATTTTAAGGCAGTATGAAAGTAAAATAAAAAAGAACCTCAAAAGTGTTTCGCTAGAGTATTTTCTGCCAGAAGAAATTTCTTATGCGGTTTCCGGTTTTATTTTCGTAGCAAGTCTGTATTCAGTGTTTTATTAACAGTCGTTCCACTTCTTCCTTTTCCGTTTTGTTGAATTTTTTTGCACGTTCATGAAGTACCTATGTCAATTCTAAACAATTTTATAATACATTACGTAAGTAAATCTTGATGAGACCGCGCGTCAGCGAAAGTCACGCCGAACTTTTTGTTTAACATCTACACGCTAATTGATTTCTTTTTAATTCCTTCAGAAACTTTCGCCCAGCTAATTCTGCAAGAGATCGCCAGTAAAAGATCTGCTGGAACTTTCTTGGTTCGAACCGACGACGTGTGTATGATAAATTTACCGTAAGTTCTAAGTAGGTACGTGTGCCGTGTGTTAACCAGGTGAAAAACTATGTATAATTATTACTAGTAATAATGCGGGGAATTATATAAAAGGCTATGTGAGTATGACAGGGCGGTGACCGCTGAATAATTTCGTTAATTTTGTTGGCTGAGCACGTAGTTTCATATTTGCTTATGACTTATGATTATGACTGTTCGGAAACGATGAAGTGGAATGTTATTTTTTTCACATCCTGTATGTGCTGTTACTGTTAGAAGCGGGCGCTTCTTGATGCTTGCTTACCTTTCTCTTGACCTTTACGTAACACATGTGTACATAAATGCAATACAAGATTTGCTAACGTCGTCGTGACCAAGTTGAAGTCATTTCAGTTTGTATTTTAAATACATATTTTCTCTTTCGCTTGTTCACAATAATTATTTAAGGCCGAATAGTTAAACTCTTCAATAAAAACAAATTGGTTTTGTCTGCGATAAGCGCAACGTCCTGTATTTTGCCTTTTTTAATAACGTCTTATTCGAGTGCAAATCAAATTAATTTTTAGTTTTATTAGCTCAGTCGTTATATCTATTATGAAAAACTACAGGTTATAAGTATTGCACGATTGAGAATAAACTAAAGATTAAAGTTAACTAGTGATTAAAGCACCGGCCTTTATAACTACGGATATATGAATATTGCCAAAGAAAAATTAAGCGAATTTATTTCAATATAAAAATGTTTCGTTTAATAACTTGTTAATCTTTTACATAGAATTAATAGAGATTAAAATTTTATGAGCATCTGTGCATCAATTTTAGAAGATCAGTTATTTTTTAAATAACACTGCAATTCTTAAATGTGAAATGAAATTTCCTAAGCAATTATGAAAACTTTCATTTTTTTCTTCAAATTTCTCCAATTCTCCTCATCTCACCGAGCAGTATTCATTAGCCTACATATCTTAATTATTCCAGAGAAACTTTATGAGCCAGAAAATCACCTACTTTTTAACGAAGCAGTATCATTAAAAAACACATCGCCGTTTACATTCAGCTTAAAAATCTACACGACTTACGCAAATAATAATTTTGTCGTTAGAGCGTTCATGTAATACGTTACATACGTGAAAAGCTGCTGAAGAAGAGTTAACGAGGGGTGAATAGAAAATTCACACATCATAAACGGGAGATGTCAAAGTTGAAAGTAAAAGTTGTTGTGCAAGAACTATCTAGGTGGGACTGTGGCTCCAATCTCGGTTTGTGGAGATCGTTTCGTCACACTAAGAATAAACAAAGCTCAATTAACATATCATTGTGTATTCGTAATTACGTTTCTGTTGGAAACTTTTTACTTCTTGGGATTTCTGGATACCAAACAACCGATGCTTTCTAAGTGATTGTCACTACGCACGCTGTATATTCTAACTAATGTTCTCGCTGTATATTTTAACTAACGTTATCACTGGATTAAAATACAAAAATAATTTCGAAGCAAGAAAACTTTACGAATAATTCTTAACATTTTCATGGACGATTTCGTAATATTCATATGATAACAAAATGCTAGCAACCTGCAAAAATAATGCGACTTTATATATATCAGGGTTAAAAGATCTGTTCTGTGCAATAAAACCAAACACCATTATTTTATAATTTATATATCTCAAAAATAATATTTCTGCCAACTTGTAAGTCAAGGTTCCATTAGGTGTACAGTTTTTAGAGCACTTTTAAGGTTTCCATTTGACTCTGCCTAGTATTTTATTCTAACAAATTTAGTTTTGTTCTTTATGTCCGTTTTAAATTGCAATATGTAGCTCAGCGTGTGTAATTTTATTGCACAGAAGTGTATATGTATAAGTAAAAGTGATAAAAAGACGTTAATTATAAAAAGTCACGCATAAGAAGTCATCTCCACGATTCCAGAAGCAAATATTTAGTGAATCGAAAATACTGTGCGTGGGAAATCACGATGAGCAATCGTTGAATAATTTCATTCAGCAAGGTCTATGAAGCAAAAAAAATAATAATTGCGCCCTCGCAAATTCCCGCATTCTCGTCCGAATGGTCAATGACGACTCTATTGCTTAACTTCGTGCAGAATGAACGGATTTGGAAAAATCTGCATCGTTATGCAACACGAACGATCGAGGCCGTTATGTGTTTACGCGCATTTACGTTCTCCGGTCTACGATTTAGCTTTGCCTTAAATACTATTAATTTTTTAATTATTAAGTTACACAAGCACTAATAGCGTTTGGGGTTTCGTAACTCTCAGGTTGTTTGCGACGACGACGTGGAGTAGTTTCCGCGATCATCACACTTGCACTTTTAAAGCTTAGCACACTACACGTTTGGAAACATTTTTGGTTGGAAGTTATTGTTTTCGAAACGTCTTACAGAATTTTTCATACGTAACCCCATAATTGAAGAGTGGAAATTCACAAGGGTCTAAGTAAAAAGTGACACTGAGATACTACATAAAATATGTCTAGAACATAATAAAATTAAAATCTTTCTTGAAAGTTTTATTAAGTAAAGAAAACAAGAATAAATGAACTAAACACATTGTTACACATTTAAAAAAAGTTGGCACATAGACCCCTAAACAGGCGTTGCCTGAAATTTTTTGGAAATGGCACTTAAGGTAGGTTTTCCAATCAGCGTATTATTTCCGACGCGGAGGACATAATACGCCGACGGTGTCGCATCATAGACTCGTGCAAGTTAAAATTAAAATTCGTAATCCGTCTTTAAGGAAAACGGAAATGTACTTTTCCATTGCACGAGTCCATGATGCGATCCCGTCGACGTGTTACGTCCTCCGCGTCGGCAATAATACGCCGATTGGAAAACCTACCTTTAGACCCTTTTGAATTACAAAAAGCGTAAATTCCAAAAAATGCATTATTAACATTGGTTTAAATTGTCATTAAAAATTTGGACGTCTGTCTTATTTTTAAGCAAACCTCTTTTAAGTCTTAATTACTTTATTCTTGTCCAACTGCAGGTTTCGTGAAGGCGCAAAAAGATATACAAGACGACCCATGCAAATCCAAATCGAGGGTGGTTCCCGATGAAACATACTGCGACAGGTATTGGGAATGCGTAAACGGCCAACCGGAACTCTACGATTGTCCAAATGGACTCGTCTTCGCCGGCAAAAACAGAGGAGTCACAGAGGGTTGCGACTACCCATGGAGGTCAAATTACTGCGAAGACAAACAACAAGCCAGTAAGTTGAACGCAACAACTTCTCTCGTTTTGGTGTCTGATTTTCTTTTTAATTCAAATCTCAGATCCACCAATTGGCACCGACCATTGCGATTGGTTGTATGGAATTTTCGGACATGAAACATCTTGCACGAGGTACTGGACTTGTTGGAATGGCACGGCAACGGAACAACTATGCATAGGAGGCCTTCTCTACAACGAAAGATCTCACTCTTGCGACTGGCCTGAAAACGTCGAGGGTTGCCAGAAACATCGTAAGATATTGCTTTCAGCTTCGGAAATACACATTTCTAACTTTTCTTTTTACAGCTCTCTGCAATGATGATGCCAACGGAAATGTTCCGCTGGGTAAATCCTGCAATAGATACTGGCAATGTCAGGGCGGATACCCCCGTCTTCAGAGGTGCCCTGCTATGTTGGTCTTCGATCGCCGCTCTCTTCGCTGTGTGGTGCCTCCAACCGAGGACTGTGATGTCCCGACGACGCCTCCCACTTACCCGCCGGAGGAAGACGTTAGCGAAAATATCCCTCAAAAGGGAGAACTCAATTTACCACCTGGCGCAATCCCAGTACCTAACAAATCTAGAAATAGAAACTAGTTTTTTCACTTATTAAACGAATAAATCTAAGAAACAACGAGATTTATGGTGCTACCATTGTGAAGCTGAAAACCCAAGATAAATTTCAGAATCGATCAATTAATTATAATGCTCTTAGTATTATTGTTATTTATAGTACTTATCTCTGTTAATTTTATTATTTTTCCGAATGTCTGTGCCAGTATTACATCTGTCGTGAACATGCAATTTTTCATTCCGTCGATCCTATAATGTAAAATAAAACGCAAAATGTTAACGTTATGTGTGTATACGTTGTAAGTTTTATAATAAAATTTATCTTCTTAAAATTTGGCTTTGTATAAGTTAAATCACAACTAAAAGTGATATTCGAATTTCCAACGTTTGTAAGTAAATTTTATTAATTAAGTGGAAGAAATCCTACATGAGTGCATACTAAAAAAAAGTTTAAGAATTTAGAGACAAAAGGAGTAAAAATTACGTTCTTGTATTATTTTTTCCTTATTTATGCAAGTGTATACATTTTTATATCGTATTATCAGCGACTAATTTATTTCTTTCTATTTTTAAAAATGTTTTGATATTCGGTTTCATTAAAATTAATCCAGAGGTTCCCTATCAAAATAAGAAACTTTATGATTTTTTTGTCGAGATGTAGAGCTAAGGAAAAAATGCGATCGAAGAAATGCTATTAATAAATCCATTTAGAACAGTTTGTTATTAATACATGACAACAAACAAGACTTGAAATGTGTTAGAAATAAACAATATTAATACATATTCATTTGAATAGTTAATAGCAATTTTGATAATACAATTCGCGACAGAAACAGAAAGTGATTTTGTTTTTTTCATTAATATTTATTAAATTTATTGTGTGGCAAATATTTACAGTACATATCTAAAGATAACTGCATTACCACAAATACAAGTCATAATAAACAGTCCATTACCTACCTGAAAAAAATTATCGTTCTACGTTATTATTTTTTTACAGCGACGTTTAAAATTAAAATAAAGAGATAATTTTATCTTTATTACACTCTTCAAAATAAGTACTTATAATGTCAGGAATTCTGGTTAATGAAATTATATCTAAACATAAAAAATAAATAAAAGCAGATGACTTTCATGATTGAATTAAGATTTATTCAAAATTTAATTTAAAAAAATGGCTCTGAAGAAACCACTTTAAATCAAAATCATGATTAATAAATACCAAGGTCCCTGAATAAAAGATTTTTCATTGCAGCAAGTAATGAGCAGCCAGTACAATTCCTAGCTTTGTGCATATTCAAGAGGATTTACAGAGGAAATTGTTTACATAGTTGCATGCACAAAACCAATCTCCTCATAATCATGTGACAAATATCTGTTAATGTAGAAGAATCATTTAAATATGTTTTTCTTATAGCAGATTGGTATGGTGAATAAATAAACATTAATCAACCAAGAACTGTTAAAAATAGCAAACTGATACTTAGAGATTGTTTACGTAAATGACATAACATTTGCAGTAATTTCTGTAATGGCTTTTTTATTTACAATAATAAATAAATAATATAAGATCATTAAGAACCTTAATAATTCAATGTAACTTAAACATATATCGGGTTTTGATTAGATGACTGCTTACATACCCTAGAAAAAGAAGAAAACATGAATAAAATTGCTATTGCTGATATTCAAAATAATAATTAAAGCAGGTTCTTGTCTGATGAAAATTGTAACACAAAATCTTTTAAACGGACACTAAATAACTTTACGCTTCGCTATCGTTTGATAGCTTCTTTTTCAGAAGATTTTGTGTTACAATTCAAAATAATATTCAGAAAAGCAAGCAACAAAGAAATGAGGTAATCGAAAGGGCAACTTGTCAGTTAAGTTACGCTTTAAACAATATCACTGCAACATATTTTAATGAACTTACATGTATTAAATTCAATATGCGTTTGGAAAAATAACGTAAATAGAAAATTGTAATTGAAACTGTACTAACGTCTATAGGAGAATTTCGTTCCTGTGACACATCCATTTCGATTTCGTCTTCATCTTCCTCGTCGTGACTTTCTGATTCTTCATCGTCTTCATTGTCGTCTTCATCATCTTCTTCCTCTTCCTCTTCTAAATTCTTAAGAGAAAAGAAATGCAATATACCAGGTATTAAGGAACTTTTTCCAAAAATACGAACTTCAAGATCAGATTTGAATATTAATTTAGAGAATTATAAGGTAATAATCATAATGTACAGGGTTGAATGACAATTGTACCGACAAAAAAAAAATGCATAAGAGAATCGATGTCACAGAATACGGGAAAAATGTTAAAAAAATTCTTGTGAACAGTTTATAATTAATACTTGAGTAAAAAAAAAGGGGGAATGTATATGCTGTTATTTTGAATCTTTGGCTACCTTTTCCATGCTTTTCCAATATTTTTTTGATAGCATTATACTTAAATGGGATTCTTTGTTTGTTTCGTAATGGATTTCCGGGTCATTTTTGAAAATTGCATTTTGCAATAATTGACAACTAAATTGTGACAAACGAAAATTTGATTAACAAATAACAAAACCATGAACAAACTTCAAATGCAATGTCAGCTGATAGTAAAATGCTCGTCTCGTTGTCACACGGAGACAATAAATCTATTAGGATACAATCTGTTGTCTTAAACGTCGCTAGTATTATGCGTAATACTAATTGGTAATAAATAATTATCGCCACAAAAGAATGATTAATAGATTACATTTGCAAAGTATCGCTTAAACGAATCGGTTTTCTCTGAAAATGTGAAACGATTTATTAGACCTGAAGTTCATCGCCGACTATTAAAAACTTTATTACGTACGACGTTGGTGATATGCGTCCAGTTTCTAATTAAATCGCGTACTGAATGAATGTAATAGATTACGGGATCACGTTTAAAAAATTCTAAGGAATAGTTCATAATTAATTAAGAATTGAATTCAAAGTGAATAGAACGAGGAACGATTTACAACCAGAATTACAAACACAGAATGTGGAGTTGTAAACGTGTCTTAAATTTGTTAAACTTTTAATAAACTTGTGTTAATAATTCCTCACACACAAAACGAAATTATAATAATTAACATTCGAAACAGATTACGAATGAGTTTACTGATTTATTTGTTTACCAGGTATAAAAGTGTTGTATTTTTTGCGTGGAATAATCTATTTCAGTTAATTTGCTGCATGCATTATTTATCAAGTAAATATTTTCGAGTTCGTATTCACGTCGGGCGTTGACCTAAAAACGAAGTTGTGAAATTCCACTTAAAGGTCAAGTTCATGAAGCCACGCTGCAGTATCATAAATCTATAAAAAGAAACTTTTACGACAGCATTTATTTTGTTCATCTGCTCCTCGATTTTTTCAACAGGGGCGCATCGTCAGTTTGGGGCTAATTTTTGATTAATTATGTCTTGAAAACTAAAGTAGAAAATTTTTTTTTAACATTTTTCCCATACCCTTGGACATCGCTTCTTATCGAGGTTTCATTTTGTCGGTATAATTAATAGTCACCCTGTATATATGAAGCAGCTTTCCTTTTACATAAAAGAGCAGCTTTGGTTTCTCTAGGAGTTTTCAGCTTCGTGTTCCTTTACACAAGAATGTGACAGTGAACAAGAGCATTATGCTTTAAGATCACCTTTTCCTCCTTTTTCTCTCACCCTTAAATAAGTAGCGGGTAGAAGTGTCGAGGTCTTTTCTCATCAATGGGCATCAAGGATCAACAAGCGCTTTATAATACTGTGGAGCAAATATCTCAAGCAATTCTGAGCTGCTCCAGATATTAAGCCCCGGGGCATCACAATTTTCGAAATAAAAAGCAGCCACAGAATAAAAGGAAAACTAACCAATACTAACCTCAGAAGCGGTCTTCCCTATCGGAGTCAAATCACTGTTTCTCTGTGCAATGGAATTAAGCTGAAATTAAGTAGCTCAATATAGGCTTTCGAAACACTTAATAAATACTGTACGTACCCAAGCTTGATGTTCTTGTTCCAGCTGAACTACTTCGTTCTCGTCGTCGTACGGCTGATCGACATTGAACCAAGACGAATCTATTAACTTCGGCGTGAGTTTCGGAAATAACGGAATTGGAATGGTGTTCATTACAATAATTCAGTTAAAAATTATAAATCATTCATGGAAACCTCTTCAAAAATTCTGGAATGTTCGTAAAGTTAGCCGCAAACAATTCCTGACCAGAGTTGCCAACCATTGACAGTCGTTTCTCCCTCACACTCACATTTGAGACAGAAATTTCCTCTAGGTAGACTGGGCAAGCGAGCTTTAAAATGTAGCTAACAAGTTCACAGCGGTGTTTACTAAGACTAACTTAGTGATTGGTTACTTTCAAAGTGCAGTCGATAATTTTCGGCGAATGTCGTGTAACGCAAGAGAACTCATAGGCGTACATACTAGTTTTATTCCGTGTATCTGTATTTAATGAATTAATTCAATATAATTAACTAATTAATTAAATTAATAATTCTATTTCGTAATGTATAATCTATTATTATTTCAATTAACAAGTATATTTTTTGTAATATTCGATTTTTACCTCCACTTAATGAACGCCGCCTATGTGCATTAGGGATGAGTAAACAGTACCCCACCTTTCCTTCCCGCCGCAAGATCTGTTGATGTTGCCACAGAATACAGAAGGGACAATAGCTTGTCTTAGTTTTCGTGCGCAAACTCGGATCAGCCATGTTCTAAAGCTGTTGTTTATGTTTTGATTTGAGGTTATGAGCGTTGGTTAAGGGTTTCTAAGATTATTGCTGTTTGTTATTAAATTGTCTCTTTTGTAAACATAGTAAAAACAAAAAAGAAAAGAACATCGGCTTCACGTTATTGTGCTGAACCAAGGTTACAGCTTCTTTTTCCTTTCCAAAAGATAAAGATCGGTAAGTACTAACTGCTGTACATTTAAACTAATTTAATATAATAATGTATTATTGTACATACAGAGCCTTGAAATGGATTTATAGTTGTAAACGAGATCTTTTAAATAGAGATTTGTCAAAACTTACAAATACAACTTATGTATGTGGAAAACACTTTGAAAAACATAAATGTTTATTAATATTTTCACTCACATGCTGTTCCAACAGTATTTGAAGAAACTGCATCGAAATCAGGACATTCACTTGAAATGGAAGGTAAGAGCAACACATGGAATTAAATGAAGCACAACAAACGAAAGAATACATGAACGCCATCAGTTTGTTGTCAGGGTTTCGACGCACGTTGTTTATTTTATATTTACTTAGAGTAAAGCGTAAACCTGATCGAGTCATTGCCTGCAGCGCTTTCTTCAAGCGGCCGCAATAATCAAGCATGGTCTGTATATGCTACATTACAGCGTAATGAATTTATAACCCCTATGACAGAAAGCCAGTACAGGTAATTTAGAGCGCTACAAGCTACAACTTTATGCTGTGCTGTAACGCTGCAAACATCTTTTCTGCCTGAACGTGACCATTTAGAAAATAAACAACGTAAATTGAAACCCTGACAACAAACTGATTATGTGCATGAGTTTGTATCTTTGATTTTTTCCGTCTGAAACACATTAAAACTTTCAAGCCAAGTAATAAATCGTAAGTTTGACTTCACAAACATTCGTATAGGCGTTCCTCTTTCAATCTGAACGAGTGATTCTGTAGTGAAACTACATTTCAATAATTTTTGATTTTAGCTTCTCAACGCATTGGAGAGAAAAGTTCCTCAAGTGATAAAGAAAATATACAAACATCAGCAAGTAAGTTTTGTTTTTGTAATGTTATTGTTTATTTATATGTAGTAAATAAAATTTGTTTTTTAGATCTGCGTTTTCTTTCTAAATATTTTCATTTATTTCTTATTTTTTCATACAACTTAGTGTGTAGATAAATTATCACCAAAAATAACATTAACGTACTTTCGGATATTGTTTTACATATACCCTACCATTTTCCTTCTGTGAATCTCAAGTAAGAAAGATAAACAAAAAAAAAAGATTTTTTTTATTATAATGCAAAAGTTAACAATTTTTTTACAATTTAGAAATTTTGATTAGTCAGAAAGTATTAGTTACATTATTTGTGTATTGATTGAACATTCAAAATTTACCGCTGAACAGCTTTACAAAATGGCGCAAGGTCATCAAAACTGGGTACAAGAAGATCAAAGGTGCCGACGGCTTTTGTCCTTTCTGTTATTCTGTGATGTTGCTTTCAAACAAACTGTCCTAGTTTGCAGTGACATTACCATTCTATCTTGATTAGCCGTCGACGGTTTCCACCGGTGGAATCATGGAATGTACCCACAATGCACCCGCTGCATTGCCAATTTGCCTATATTCATATAAGAAATAAAAAATGCTTCAAAATGATACCAAATATAACATATTTTGCGCGGATTATTGCTGTAGGCACCATGCACATGCGAGGACAGCGCTACCAGTACCAAGTGCGACCAAGGGCCATATCAAGGCCATACTGTCCATTAGTGTTACGAAAACACGGTCAAATATTATGTACTACAATTGTAAATTGTCATAAGAGTGATTTATTTCCATGCAATGAGTTAATCTCAAGAAATGTTTTCATAACACTAATTCACAAATCACCGCCAGGCGACGCTGAACGCAAAGATCTGCATATGTTGTTCAGATTTTAGCTATAAAGCTTTGGCTTAAACTTAAAAGTAACTATTCATCACACACAGCGTGTAAAAACCTGTAAACCACTTGACCACCTCTAAACAATAGCAAGAAAAGGTTATATTTCGTCCGCTTTGAGCGGGAAATTTAATTTTTTGCATGCACCCGGTGTATTCATATAGTACCTGGTGAATACACCCGTATGGGTGTTTTCAATGCACCAGGTACATTGCCTGGCCCATTTCTAATAAATATCAAAGGGGGAACATTGGGTGAACAAAGGGTGAATGCAATTACATTTGACAGAAGTTACCATTTTGCGGTAGGTCTGACGCAAGGTTACTAAAAGACAAGGTTGCCTGGTAACTTTCAACGTCACCACAACGTCACTCAGTAGGCCCATTTAATGCATTTACACAAATGGATGGCCTACTGGATGACGCGTCACTCCACGAGTTACCAGGCAACCTTCTCTCTTTAGTAACCTTGGGTCTGACGGTTTATTGATCTGCGCGTAGTACGAATCTATGTGCTTATTTAGCAACTGTGCTTAGTAGTACAGGGAAATCATAAATTACTCCAACGCACGTGACCAATTTGAATTAGGATTTGTTTTCTAGAAGTGGCAACACTGAAGAAAGTGAGGTTACTTTTACAAATTAGCGTGGATTAGGGGAAAGTGTTGTACCTTGGACCGTTTGTATCTTGGACCTGTCCCGGTATTTCTATTATAACTACATTGAACTACAGAATTTTTTATATGTCTAATCAGTATCGCTAACACTAGATGTCGCTACCTCCAATTTTCTTTGAAATCGCAAGAGTTCGTTGAAGAACAACAATTTAATGCTTGAAACTAAGTGCTACAAGTTTATTGTTTTATATAGTTGCAACGCGTTTAGACAGGTAAGTTTGTTATTCATTTTTCTTTAAGAGTACATCACTGGCCGAATCGAGATCATGAATTCAAAAAATTATTTGTTGGATATTTCCCTAACGTGTCTGACATGTACCTTGGATCAACGAATTGTTTGTACCTTGGACCCGTACATGGCAATCTGTATTTTTATTTTAATCGGAAAAACTGTAAAAAAGCAAGTTATTTTTTATTTCCAGAAGATGCCACGCAGTAAGAGCGGAAAAAAGCGAAAGCCAGTGGATAAAGATAAGTTAAAAACTGCAGTAGAAGATGTTCTTTACTTTTCAAGCATTTATTTCAGTTCTGTGTTAGCTGAGGGATTCTTATTTTTCGTTTTTCTTTTAGATAATAAAAGTTCTTGCACAAGAATTTATGTCTAATTATTTATTCTGTTGAACCAAGGAAGAATCAGGTTTGGTTCAAGGTACAACCATTTATTGTACCTCAGACCAAATTACATTTTTATTTCAACATTTTTTTAAACTAATTTGGCATATCACTTCAAGTATTACAGATTAACAAATTAGAAGTTTATAATCTACAGGAACATACATATGCATAAGCAGATTAATTATTTATTAAACGCTTTCCCTCAGGTGTACGGCCTTCAAAAAAAAATTGGTCCAAAAGGTACAACACTTTCTGAGAAGATTAATGTTTTTACACAGAATATAATTGCGTAACATCAATAATAAAAATTGTGTTTCGTTATTTGAATTTGAATAATATTTCAGATACCTTGTAATCAAAAAATTTAGATTTATGTGTGGTTTCTGAACAGTAGAATTTTTTGTAAAGAATAAATTTTTTGCCTAAAATCAATAATAAAAACATTTGATATTATGTGCAATATGAAATTAAGAAATTTGAATTTTATAGACAGGCTGTAGTTAAAAATTTAAATTTAACCATTGTTTCTGAAGTTCCTTGAGAAGCAGAACCTTTTGTAAAGAATAGCTTTTTTGCGTAAAATGGATTTTAAAAAAGTTTTTCCTCTTGTCGAGTCGATCCGTGGACACATTGGGTGGTATGCATAAAACGAAGTAGATGCTAATACTTCTCAAATTAGTATATTCTTCGAAGTATCTTCTATTACATAAAGTACCTACTGCAGCTCTGAAGCATATACTACGAAAGCAAAGCTTATACTATAGCACGTAGTAAATACTACGCTGCAGTAGTATTTACTATTAAAATGAATCTGAGGCTTTGAAGTAGATACTACAGTAGGTGCTTCTACAGCGAAGTAAGAACTTCTATGTGCTCTTGTGCTCTAGTATCTACTAGATCGCATAGTAAATACTACGTTATTATAGTAGGTACTTCACTTTCGAAGTAGGTGCTTGAAGTATTAGCATGTACTTCGTTTTATGCATACCACCCATTGTATGCAGTTGATTTCAGTTACGGTTTCGGTTAGGGATTTCCATGAATTTGGGTTAGGGTATTTTAGGTTTTCAATGGGAAAGACAAGTAAATACATTATGAAAAAATAAAGCTTACATTTTTAAAAATAATCAACAAAATTTTGAAAAAAGGAAATTTCATCTTTCGAACTCTTCATTACCCTCTTTTTAGACTGTTTTAATTACCTCACGACATTGAAACAGTTTAATAAAATTCCTGAAATTCATGAAAAATTCATAAGTACCTACATTAGCTTTTGTCAACAAAATTACAATGGACAGCATAAGTGCTGACGTCAAAACTTTGCCAAATAACAACGTTTGCTAGGGTAAACAGTAAAGTGACAGTAAACATCGAAGCTTTACCCCTTTATTTTGTTACTCATAACGAGTTAACGACATCATTACATAACGATCATCATTAAGGCCCAATTGTAACGAGCGTCTAAATAAAAACCTGGTCAAGTGGGTTGTGATCGAGAATTTATCCATTGCATTTACATAGCAGAATTACTAAATGTAGCCTACTTGACCAGGTTTTTATTTAGACACGAGTTACAATTCCAGCTTAAACCCTTAACAATAATTGTTGGAATAATCGTTGTTATGGGTTTAAGCTTTAGCTTAATTTAAACTGGCGTTTTACAACTGACATATTTTTGATCAATCAGTACACAGAAATGCTTTGTATCTAAGTACTAATGATTGGTAAAAATATGTCACTTAACGATTGTCGTTATATAACGATGTCGTTATGAGTTACAAAATAAAGGGGTAAGTCTACGATTCTTGACGTTTGAGATTAGATTTGTGTATACATGGTGGTGTACAGAGCTGGGCATTAATTGAATTAAAATGCTTGAAAAAGTAATTGAAGCGTTTTCATTAATTGAATTAAAATATTTCAAATACTTTTGATATCAGGTCCTGATAATTGTTATTTCAATTATTTTATTGAAATGCTTGGTATTTGAAATAATTTTATGTTATTTCAATTACTTTTCACTATTTGAAATACTTTTGAGTAATTGAATTACTTTTAAGTAATTGAATTACTTTTGAATAATTGAATTACTTTTGAGTAATTGAATTACTTTTGAGTAATTGAATTACTTTTTAGTAATTGAATTACATACTTTTGAGTAATTCAATTGCTTTTAAGTACTTCAATTAAATTTTAATGATTGAATTAGATTTAAGTATTTGAACTGTTCTTGTATATTTGCATTATTTTTAGTATTTGAATAATCTTTTATTATATGAGGTAAATTATATTTATTGAAATTTTTGACTTTCTTCGGACAAAATGATGCCAATAAGTATTTTCATATGTTATTTTATTAAATGAAACATTTTCCGTATGTGTACTACAATATTTATTGATAAATAATTTTGAAATATAAAAGTTAAAAAAGTATACAGGTTGTCCACCGACAAAATTCAAAAAAATTCAAATGAGCTAAGATATAACTCAGTCAGCTCTATTTTATAAAATTATTTTTGAGTGTACAGAGTGTTCAGTAACTGAGAGCCATATCAAAAACCAAGGAGAAAGGTTATCAAAGATCCACCTTAGACTCATTAAAGCAAGCGCTGGAGAAGCTGAAAACGTGCTGAAAACCCATTGTCTAAATAACAAGGTTGTTGGAAAACTTGCAATGCCAAAGTTAGGGCGTAGATTTGATCGATTTTATTGGACTAAAGTAAAAAAAAATATTGGATGCGTGTTCAGTGGAACAGAAATTGAAATTGTGATTTATGTTTTGGATACCAGGAACTTTGAGAGTAGTCCAAGACAAAAGCTTAGATCGGAGCGAGTACCTTTTGGACTTATCCATGAGAGAACCTACAGAAGAGACACTTTAGTTCTTCAAGAAATTCAGAGACCCCAAACGAGAAGTGCTGGTCCAGCAGAAGAACATCCATAGGCAGTGGCGTAGATAGAAACTTGTTTCGGGGGGGGCCCCGAACAAAAGAAAATCTAACGAGTACGGACTATTTAACATTTTATTTAAGAAATGTAAAACGGCGAACAAAAAACAACGTCATATGGAAAACTTCTTTAGTATGAAATACGCAGAACATAATATTTTAGAACCATTTCGGGGGGGGCTCGGGCCCCCCAGGCCCCCCCCCCTATCTACGCCACTGTCCATAGGTGATGTTAAGGCGTTTGACCAGATTTGGCCGAGATTCAAAATCGGAAGAAACCGAGTAATTTCCTTCCCAATTTAAGTGCTTATTTATACAGCACAATTCTATTTCTTTCTCTCTCTCAAACAACGTCTCTACCAATCATCTGAACGATATTTCGAAATCCTTGAAATTCCCTCCCTGTTCTTCCCTTTGATGGCAATAGTCATATTTCACATATCCAACCTCTGACCTAACAATACGCTGGTGAAAGGTCAATAAAAAGTCAAGGAGATGTCGAATCCATAAATGTTGGAACCAGACAAGAATGTTAAGGACCCATGTCAACTCAAAGTACAGTTCGACTCAGAGAGGAGTCAAACCGAGATGACTTCAACGTCAGTATCTTTGTAAGCACGGATCTATCCAAGGCTGGAGAAGTCAACAGCACCGGACGGTGGATCCATGACAAAGCCAGGCCGAGGTTGGGCCACTCCCTGATCACGCCAAAGAGAGACATTCTAATTCGTGAATAGTCAGGTAGTGCGTCTAATTGTTATGTAGCCGGGTGGGACCAATTAAAACCCTTCTAATTAGTTATATTTGTATTACTCTATTGTTCACTACAGTTTTTATATAATAAACGATACATAACACACAAGCACATGGCATGCATACATTGCTACCTAAATTCATGTTACTTCCCTCAGTGTTGCCACTCTTCAAGTCACTTCTTATACACAACACTAATAAGACAGATGTTGTCTCCTTGTATGAGGCATTATCAAAGTATATATTTAGTGTTTAATTTAGGAGAAGAGCTGCCTAAATTGTCAACTCTTTTTAAGTAAGGGGGAAGGGATGTAAGAAATCGAGCATTTCATAATCATTAAGCTCATTACATAAATTAAACTCGATACAATATCGTCTAAGCGAGCGCGGGAAATATGTTCACCTAAAAATTATGTAAACAAACACCTTGCTTTGTCAAAAGCTCCGCCAATATGAGTCAGGGTTGACCTTTGAAATGAGGCCGAGATGACTCATCAAGAAACCGCATTATGTAAACATAACTAAAAGCGAACGATCCCGGACTGGAATTTAATTTAATTTCCGGTTTAAAACAATATAAAAAGCTATGGCGTAGCACGACGGATCAGACAGCCAGTGCCCGTCTTGTCGAGTGTAACTCCTCAAGTCCGAGGGCCTAATCGACATTTACAATATGTCATAGTTGATCTCCAAAAATGCGTCCGTCTCTCTGTATTTAGTGCGATGGTTTAGGGTGAGAATTTATTAATTGATTTTACCATTTTGGCTATGCTTTTAGAAACTAACATCTGCTTATTTAATTATAAAATGCTGTTTTTCTCGTTATAAAAATCATTTTGAATTTGTTTTATATTGTCTCGTATATCATTCTGAAGTAATCTATAGACTTCAGACTCTAGAGTCTAGACTCTAGAAACTTCACCATTACTATCAAAAAAATTCTTGCCGATAAGGCATACTATTCAGTCGCTGAATTTTTCGCTGACGACACCATGACCGATAACTTGTTTTAGTTATTTAGTATTTTAATTTGTACTCCTTTTGTAAATTTGTTATTTTGTATTGTCAAAATTTTATATTCTTATTTTAAAGTATGTTACTCTGACGTGTACATCCATTTTATGTATTTGGCCCAGTACAATAAAAGATATTATTATTATTATTATTATTATTAATTGCTTTTAAAATTTTGCATTTGTTTAAGTTTGTCATCTCTAGTAATTGGACTAGATGCTGTATGTATGTAATCAGTTTTAAAATTGTCTAAATCAATTTGTAATTGTTTCTACTTATTCTGAATATATATATATATTTATATAATTTATATAAATTTTGTCTTTATGTTTAATTAAATTTCACTTGGAAGAAAGAACGTAATTTTTCGTCAATCCCGAAAAATATAGTATGTAGGTAGTGGCGGGCAAGGGTTGAAATCTCATTCCGTATAAAGGGGGCGTAATAGCAATATGTGGCTGAAAAGCTCAAACCAGATAGGTACCTACAAACAAAGAAATTGCTAGTTGGGTCCTTTATGGTCTGATTAAAATTTCAATAACAGAGTGAGCAGAAGAAGTGGAAATTGTTGATTATTGTGGAGTAATAGAACTTCTCTCTTAACTCTCGTCGAGACATCTAGAAGCACATAGTGTTTCGACAAGGCCTTGTAAAAATTGATAAAGTTGAAAGTAAAGGATAAATCATCCCCTTTCTGTTATCATTTTTTAACCACCCGTCCCTCACATTACGTTACTTCTATACTTGATTAAAACTTCATTCGTTAATCTTAAATACCAACAAAACAAAGTGGTTCAAACTATAAGAAGTACAGCTCTTACTTAGTTACTGTGTTGATCGCTTACTGCGAATTTAAATTATTGTTAAATGTGACGTCTGAATTAAGTTTATTAATGTTAGGCATATTGAATCGATTTACATTAACACATATTTAACATTCCAGGTTGTTTTTGATTGTTTAAGTGCCTATCAACCAAGTAAATTAAATTTACATTTCTATTTTTAACTTTTCTTTGTTCTTTTATTTACCTAAAAAAATTAAAATTATAATAAGACAATCCCAGTTAACGTAGACTTACATCGCCTTATAGTTTGTGACAATTTATGCGTCTCTCAGAAATAAATTGTTATTTACAGTCTTACCCAACAAACTGATAGTGGTCTTCTCAGGGGCACAAATTACAAATTTTTCGTTTTTATTTTTTAAAAAGAAAGAATATTAAAGGAGTCAGTGGTTTTAGAAGCTATAAGAAATGCTTTCCTACCTACCACAATTAGTTTATATTCGGAAAAACGTATTTCGGCAGCTGTATCTTCAATAGACACACACACACAAATAGAAGCATTTGGAAATAGTGGAAAATTTTCCAAAAAATATTTTTGCTGCAAAATTGCTAATTGGTGCATTGTGTACGTTATTGGAATTGGAAATTTTGAAATTTCCCAGTATTATAAATATTTAATGGCCATCACTGTTACATATTCAGGATGACCCCCACTTAAAAAACTACCTCCCCATGAATATAATCGTAAATATATCGATGTGCGTAAGTATATACGACAAAGGTTATTCAAAAATTAACGCATTGTATGGTAGTATCTGCAACTGTTGACAGGTAAGCTTCATTGCTATTACACTCAAAATGTTTCCTAAATGAGAACGTATCACATCAAGATAAGCCATTAGATCCAAATTGCATTTAGATCCAAAATTTCACTTTGTTTAGAACGTATAAAATATTTATATTATGCTGCACTCTAATTCACTAGCCTGCGAAGGTTTGGCGGATGACATAAAACTAAGTTTATGTAGTAGATTTGGTGTTCCTGGGTTCGAAAAAAATGTAATAATTTTTTCATCACGTCCCATTTTTTTTAATACAATATTCCAAAGTACATTTTTCAAACATAATTTTCAAGAAATTGACTGTTTTTTCCCATTTTATGGGCAAAGTATCGGCTTGCGGAATACTCCTTGTAACTTAGGCTCTAACTACTAAGGTCATATGGCCAACCCCACTAGAATTTAGCCGAATTACTCTGTATTTCGTGACTCCAATTTGAGTATGGTTTCTGAGATTTGCCGAGAAAATGAATCTTTTTATACAGAATGTACATGTAGTCAAAAAACTTAAATTTATGTGTGGTTTGTGAAGGTGCTCGAACAGTAGAATTTTTTGTGAAGAATATATTTTTTGCGTAAAGTCAATAATAAAGACGTTACTTTGATATGTGCAATATGAAACTAAGAAATTTGAATTTTATAGACAGACTGTACTTAAAAATTTAAATTTAACCATTGCTTCTGAAGTTTCTTGAGAAGCAGAACTTTTTGTAAAGAATAACTTTTTTACGTAAAACTGATATTAAAGGAGTTTTTCCTCTTGTCAACTCAATCCGGGGAGAATTGTATACAGTAAGTCTAGTTATATTATAACGAATCCAAAAAATGCACCAAAACAGGTTCGTTATATCCAAAGTATGCTATAACCGGTAAATAAATACGAAGCATGTATTTAATAGGTTTTTTAATTGCTCGAAATATAGTACGTTATAACCAAGAGTTCATTTCAAATGGGTTCAATATAGCCGACCTTCACAGTAATTTCATTTTTTTTTAAAAAAACCTGACGTGATAGAAAAAAACTAATAACAGATTCTTCTTTACAATGCCAAAATCATTCAAAAACACCCACTTTTATCTCATCCGCAAAAAAAAATATTTTTTTCGCAGGCTAGTGTTATTACTAGTTGCACCAAACACTTAAGCTCAGTTTAACTTTCAGTTTAACAGAAACAATTGGTCTTACAATTGTTCCAAAATGGGAATAAAGCAAAGTTTACAGTTAAACTCTAATAATTGAAAAACAGGGCCTATGACTTACAACTTACACAATATTGTGGAACTTCAAACGTCACATTATAAACACCACTCACTCCAATTTAAGCTCACCTTAAATGTTTGATGCAATGGGCTATAATGGTCATGGTTAAAGGAAAGTGGGTTATTTTTTTAATTAAATTAATTAAAATTTTCAAGCATTTAAAATTGGCAACTCAAAATTTGCTAAATCAAGTAACAAGTTAGAAAAAGAAAAAAAAAATTATTTGGATCTTAGCGACACAAGAAATACAATAGCATCTAATAGATTCGATCTATAAAAATTATTTAAACCACCTATTCTCTGTCCATAATTAGTTAAACTGCTCGATTATTCGACAGTTTTGACTCGATAAATATTTATTCAAAAACAGTTTAACACAATTACCGTATTAACATAAAAAAGAAGCGATTCATATTCATTTTCCTCGTCGAACAAAGAAAACGCGAAAAATTAAATTATGCATTCTCTCGTTTTCAATAGAGGTCAACCGGCCTAGTAGATTTTTCTTTGTTATTTTCGTCTTCGCTTTAAAATTTCAAATTTCGAAATTTTACATTCGAATTATAGGAAGGTTATCGAACGAAGGGGTGAATTGAGGCCCTGTAAGCTCGTCAAACGACATAACCCTTACATTCGGAGCGAGAAGAAATCGTAATTAAGAAAACATTACAGGTTCGAAATGGTCCCCAAAGTCTTACCTACGGGCGTTCTTTTCGAAAATGATAATGACGTCTTGGCGGCTGAATTGCCCGCCAAAATCAAGCCCGAAGAAAGAAAACTGGAACTGATTTGGAGGAACATTATTTTAATGGGAAGTTTGCACATCGCCGCGGTTTATGGAGTTTATTTGATGTTCACGTCCGCAAAAATACAGACTTCTTTATGGGGTACATTTTAAAGCTTTATGATTTTTAAATTATGCCAAGGTTCCTTTCGAATATGAAAGGCCAGTTTATTTTGAGCAAACATATGATTGAATGATATAATAATATTTTCTCTTTGAACGATTTAGGCCCAGTTGTACAATACCAAGCCGAAGCTTAAACCCTTAACAATAATTGTTGAAACAATCGTTGCTATGGCTTTAAGCCTCAGCTTAACTTTAAACTGGCATTGTATAACCCAAACACTTGAAAAAAAAACTATCCATTTATTGCTCCGAGTATTCTATGCTATACGTATAATTAAAGTAATTAATTAAGTTTAATGATTATTCGTTTTTAGCAATTTTTATGTATCAGTGTGGTGGATTGGGAATTACAGCAGGAGTACATAGATTGTGGGCCCACAGAGCGTACAAAGCAAAGTGGCCGCTTGCTATAATGTTAGCATTCTTTAACACAATTGCATTTCAAGTAAGTATTTTTGGTTATTATTTTTATGCAATGTCACAGGTATACCTAAGAAGAATGTTCGAATTGAACTAAATTTAATTAACGAAACTGCAGTAAAATAGTTTTTTAAATAAAATCCCGTATTAATTTTTCTTTGTGGTTTAATTGTCAATAATAGTAATTACTGCTTATATTTTTCTGCCATGTATCTTGTTTTAGGTTTTCAATTTGTTTATATTTTAAATACCTAATTTTTAACAAAATGTACAGGATCCGATTGCTCATTGGGCTCGTGATCATCGAGTACACCACAAATACAGTGAAACCGACGCAGATCCACACAATGCAAACAGAGGCTTCTTTTTCTGCCACGTCGGTTGGCTCTTCTGCCGCAAACATTCGGAAGTCAGAGCAAAGGGCAAAGACATCGATATTTCCGATCTACTCAGCGATCCCATTGTGATGTTCCAGAAAAAATACTACAACATCCTAATGCCCTTCTCCTGCTTTATAATGCCCACGATGGTGCCCGTGATCTTCTGGAACGAAACGTTCGTGAACGCAGTGTTTTCGAACCTCCTCAGGTACGCCTGGACGTTGAACGCAACGTGGCTCGTTAATTCAGCCGCCCACTATTTCGGATCGAAACCATACGACAGGTAATTTCTTTCTTGCGATGAGCCTTTCAAGTACTCAGTTCGTTTTTAGATTCATGCGTCCGGTTGAGAACAAGGTCATCGCCGTCCTTGCCATGGGCGAAGGTTGGCACAATTTCCACCACACCTTCCCGTGGGATTCTAAAGCTTCAGAATTGGGGGGATATGCTTTTAATTCGACGAACCTATTTCTCGATTTGATGGCGAAAATCGGATGGGCCTACGACTTTAAGACCGTATCGAAAGAAATGATTAGGAAACGAGTGCAGAGAACCGGAGATGGATCTCATGCGATATGGGGTTGGGGTGACAAGGATCAGTCGCCCGAAGAAATCGCAGACGCTGTCATCAGTCATAAAAAAGATCCCTAATTTATTGTTCTGCAGTTGCGAATGGGTGGTTGATATTTTGAGCTAGGGAGGTGAATGTATTGTATTCTATTTGAAGCAGCATCTTACTATTCTTCACCCTACAGCAATCGTGTCTTAAGTTTATCGAAGCCATCTTTTATAACAGTTATTAATAAATAATATAATAATAATTTAATATTTTTAGTTTTTAATTAAATACTTTCGGTTCTTGTTTAAACACGAATCCCTCTTTTTTTTAGAAGATATTTTGTGGTAGGTATACATGTAGTACAGTTGCTGTGGCGAATTTTTTTCTAATTCTAAAAAATAAAAATGAAAATGCACACTGTCTAAAAAATATACTATACTTTTTATCATTAATTATAATTAATAATAAAGTAATTTATTTCTGGTTAAAAGATTAGTTTTGACTAGCACGTGTAAAAAATATTTTTGTCATGAGACGTGATACAGAAACACTTTTTGCACGCGTTATACACAGTATTTATTACGATTAAGAAACACAAATAAAAACACAAAATACAAAGGTGAAAGTTGACATTTGAAAGCCAACATGTGTTTGTGAAACGTCGCTAATGAGTGCACCCTGAGAAGTGAATTTGCGTCAAATATGTGTGATCAATTTTTTCTTTTGCAAGTTTTAGAAATTAAAAACAGCTTATTTTTCATTGTAATATAAAAAATCACTCGAAAGACTTTCTACTACTACTACTACTACTAGATTAATTAATATTAAATGTAGTGACACCTTAAAAGTTACAAGCCATGCATATTTAAGAGAAATCCTACAATTAAATTCCGTCGTTCTTCAAGGCGTTATACGTTATCACGTCTGTCTTTTCTTGTTCAGACATGTCTTCGTCTCCCCAGCCCCAAACCATTTCGCATTTTTCACCGTTCTGTTTCCCGTCACTTCCATCACCAGTCCTGAGCTTGCGTTTTTTAATCATTTCTTCGGACACGGATTTCAGATCATACGCCCATCCAATTTTTGAACATAAATCGATGAAACCAGTCGTAAGATTTGCCGTGTATCCACAGAATTCGGACGCCTTATAATCCCACGGGAAAACGTGGTGGTAATTGTGCCAGCCCTCGCCCATCCCTATATACCCGACGAAAGTGTTTTGAGTCGGTAATATGTTTCTGAAAAACAAATTTGGTTTGTCCTGTTTTATTGTTTTCTTTTTTGTTTACACTTACTTATCGTAAGGTCGCGTTCCGTAAATATGGGCGGCACTGTTGACCAGCCAAGTTCCGTTCACGTTAATCGAGTATCGAAAAATCGACACACACCAAGCAACAGTAAAAGGCTCATTCCAACAGTACCATGGCACTACAGCTGGTATTATGAAGCAAAAGAGGGGCATCAGAATCGCGTAATACCTGTGTAAAGAAAAATTCGTTATTATACTTTCTGTTTCTAATACTTAGAACAAAGAAAGCAAATAAAAATGTACGGTTGAAATATTACTGAAAACAAGCGTCTTTGCTTCAGGATGAAATTAAAGGAACGTTATATATTATACATATAAAAATTTGCAAAAGAAAAATTAAAGATGAATTTGAATCCAAATTGAAATTTACAACGCAGAAACCTAAATTCATTTTAATGTTTTTTAAACTGCAAACCAGTTTTAAACCTAAAAGCTCTTCCAGTTCAACTCCAAACGCGAGTGAATTTAATTCAGTTGTATGCTAATTCAATGATACAAGTGATTTAATTAACACGACAATCAAAATAATGGAAATAATTTAATTAGTACTTCTTTTGAAACATCACGACCGGATCCGCTTCTAGGTCCTTCATGTAAATGGTCTTTCCCTTTTCCTTGATATCCTTGTGTTTCCTGACCAGAAGCCATCCAACGTGAGAGAAGAAGAATCCTGATGGAAGCAACATGTGAGCACTTGTTCAAAGTTCGTTTAATTATAAGAACGAACCTCTGCTTGCATTGTGAGGATCGGCGTCCGTATCCGTGTATTTGTGATGCATCCTGTGATCGCGAACCCATTCGTATATGTGATTTTGAAAGCAGGTGCATTGAAAGTAGGCCAATAAAATCCTCAAAGGCAATTTCGCCTTGTAAGACCTGTGCGTCCATAATCTATGGGAGCCAGCTGTTGCTCCAAGTGACCCAATTACCAAAGAGTAAACAGCTAAATACATACAAGCAAAGTTAGATGAACATTCCCCGCTTATTCTTATATTATTTACTCCATAAAACTGTAAGCCAACTGCAAGTCGTGAGAAATAAATATAAGCCGTAGAGGCCTCCGACGTAGAAGTATAGCATGATGAATACGTTGAGCCAAACGATATCCCATTTATAATGTTTCTGCGGCCTTTTGGCTTTGTTGGTCGGTGTAAGCTTGCTTTGTGAAGTAGCTTGCACTGCTTCAGCGACCAAGGTACTTCCCCAGACACTTGGAGGCATTCTTGAAACTACGAAAATATTTGTACAAGCAATTATTAGACATTACTTGCGATAATGGTACTTATTAAACGATAAATGTGATAATAGGAAGATTGATAAAGCAAACAGTGTTTTGTTGCGCAATAACAATATTATCATAAAAAACTGTACTTAAATTACTGTTGTCAATTATTATTGTTGGTATGTAATTTAATAGACATCGGTAACAAACATGAAAAGCTTTATGAATGTAACTTATCCAAAGCTACTTTCAAAGCTCTTGCAGTATCCATGTCATCCGTATAAATGATACCGAGCAGCATTTCAAAAAAAAATAATTTCCAATGCTTATTGCATGTTAAAGTGCTAAACGCAAAATGTTCTCTAGATATTATATACTTTCATGCAAAAAGACTTTTGAGTACTTATTGCATTCCTAAAATGTTTTACGGCGTTGTAAACTCGGAATAAAGGTAACTGGGACACAATCCCCTCGTTAACTTTGCAAATGTGTTTAAATCAGTCCATTACGATTTTATGGGGCGACACACTTCGATTTACCGTGGATTTCGGTTGGTCTCGGCAGAGAACGAAACGGAGATTTTAATTTCTCAGTTGATTGATTAATTAACCCGGATGCGAGGTGAAATTTACGAGCTGCAGACTTTTCCGCGTTTGATTTTACGTTTTCCATTTTCATCAGAAACGGCAGAAACATGTCAACAATTTTGCGGTCTACAAATCTAAAGTGAGTACTAGAAGCACACACTTGACACTAATTAAGGGTTTCACTCGATAATTTCACTAACGACAATCTCACGTGATAAAGAACGAGCAATTAAAATTTATGATTCATAATAACTTTGGAAAAGAAATACTAGGTATACAAAAATACATTAAGGCCCAGTTTTACAATCGTGGAATAAGGAAGGAATAGCTGTTCGCTGAATATCCTTTAACGTATCTCTATATCTACGTCACACCTACGTCACGTTATTCTAAGAATAATGATTATCCAAATCGGGCCTTACACTAATACCACATTATAATAATAGCTATTAGGTATAAAAAATATAAGTTAATTTCTTTCATTCACTTCTTTAAAAAATAGAATTATTTTCACAATAGTTAATTAACCGTAAATTTAATTTTTTTGTTTAATTTATGTAACAGGGGAAGAACAACATGCTAACGCTTTTTGACGCTCATTAAAAAAAGCTAATTAAAAAAATTCCTTTCGTGAAATTGTATTGACTTTTCCTGCTGTTACTTTTTGTCTTCTGACAAAAAATCATTTTAAACATAACAGATAGTAAATAGTAACAATGTAACATCCTCTAATAAATAAAACAAGCAGAATAAACTACTCTCTTTATTTTTCTTACAGTGCCTTTCATAAGGTCCGTAACAAATAGGAGAACATTTTTATTGTTGATTTTCGCGAAAAAAAATCGCTACAGTTAGTTCGTGCATGAACCAAAATAAAAAACAACACAGTTCCATACAACCAATCATTTAAAATATGGAAAAAAGGAAATTCTCGAAAATGAAAAATTGCAATAATTCAAAAGTTGTTAATCTTTGTCTTCTAGAATCGTTGCACTGAGATAAAATTAAGTGTAATCAACAACCTACAATGTTTAAATATAATATTTTGCTAGAATTATGACCAATACATCCATATTCTTAGAATTTATTCTATGTGGTTCTAAAATTAAAATGCTGTGTTAAATCCTTCAGAAATAAATATCATCTCGTTTTTTGATCTGCGTTTACTAAGACAAATACCACTGATGTGAACCTATTACTTTAGAAAGGACGCTTTTTACAAAAAATTGAAATTTCGCTTTAAAAACTACGTCTTTGGTACATTGGGCTCTTAGTAAATTGAATAAATTTTTTCCCATTTGTTACGAACTTTATGAAAGTCACTGTATGTTTATAATTATTATATTTCACGTTGTTTTAAATGAGATTAAGGCCCGGTCTATTCATCTCTCAGTAAAGTGCCAGTTATTACTTGACGATTAGCGCAATGCATTTGCCTATCTTTAATCTCTCCAGTATCTTACTGGCCACTTACTGAAAGATGAATAGACCGGGCCTAACTCGAGGAAGATCGTAACAAACTCAGTCAAGAAAAGAACAGTTTAAAACGTCTAACTACCTGATTAATTCTATTATTAATTTAAATATCTAATCTAACAAAAATTATAATAATATAAAATAAAATTTGTAACTGTGACTTACATTTTATTTCGTGGGCAAGGTTCAATTACCACTGTACCTTCCTTACAAGCGCTACTTATATGCAAACGTTTCATTACGGGGTGATAGGAGGAATCCGTTTTGGTGGGGTTTTATGATGTGCCTGCTGTAAATGTGCAAATCGATCATAATTAAATCACTAATGTTGTACTTTACACTTGTCTCGTATCCTTCAATCCTTTCATGAAAGGCGTAGTTTTTCCAAAAATGAAAGACTCCCGACATATTTCAAGTAATTTGGCCATTTCATAAAATTTTTCCTTCAGTCTTCCTGTCGCTCCAATTGCTATGTAGAGAAAATAATTTTTTTTTAATGAAATATGCACCACGGTTCCTAAACTAATTAGTTAAATGCCAGGATTTTTTTAATCCCATGCATTTCTATTGTTATTGCATACAGGGTGTTTCATTGAAGATGCACCAAACTTAAGGGACACGTTTCTGACATTATTTCAAACAAAATATCTTAATAAAATTTTTTAATCGGTGCAACTTGAAATTTGCATAATTTGGAGCCGATGTTTTTAGAAATACCGTAGCGATTTAAATTTCTGCAGCCGTGAAACAAGACGAGCGATTTAAATTGTTTTATGAATGGCACGCGCCTGCAAGAAGACAGTAAATAACTATCGTAAACGAAAAAATTTATGACAGGCTTTTAAGTTTGGCCTTGACCGCAAGACGTGTTAAAGACGAACACTTTTAAAAAAGCGTGCGTTTTCACCGCACTAACATTTATGCAAACCGTAATTACATCAAATTTGCCGAGTCTTAATAATGTACGATAAATAATTAACGCTTGTAACGTTTTTATTTGTCTCTGTATCCAACAATTACTACAATTATGTACAATTAATAAATTGGAATTGTTGAATAGAATTGTTGCTTCCGCCACGCCGGTCTGTTAAATTATTTGCCTATCAGACTGAACTTGATCACATGAGGAAGAAACAATTTCGGAAGCGGGCGAATTACGTAAATGGCAATTACCTTACATGTGTTCGAATAATCTGCGTATTCTCGAAATGTGTAATTGCCCATCGCACCACCAACACACCCACACACACACTTACATAATAAACTTAAAAATGAAAAGTATAAACTACACCAACTAATTACTCGCCACTACAACGTTAGTGAACGAACGGAGTGAACGAACTAAATGTGTTTCATCATATCATCTGAGGCGCGACAGTTTATGGGGTAATAAAGTAAAAAACCGAACGTTAAGGTAGGTTAAGAATTCGGGCCGCTCTCATCTATTGTACGTTTTAAAAATATACGATTCTCCTTTCCCTTCGATTATCTCAAAACTTATTCATTTAAAAAAAAAATATTATAGGAAACTTTTATTTCTTTTCACGATATCTACCAACATACCGAGTTTGGTGCATCTTCATTGAAACACCCGGTATATGCAAAATGTATAATAACGTGCGTTCTTTTATTCCACAATATGTTGGATTGACAATCATTAAGATTGAATGCTGTTTTAACGCTAGATGGATGGTACTCTAGAACGATTTCATGGATTTCTTTGTTGCTTTATCAAGTGGCAAGAACACAAAATCTTAATATCAAACATTCCATAAATGAAAAAAAGATTGACTTGATGAATTGTTGTGTCAACATGTTGAATAAAAGAACGCACGTATATTTTAAAATAAGATGCAAATGTTAAATGCCAAACTTAACTCTACATTCATACTTATACAGTGACTTTCAAAAAGTGTGCTACAAATGGGAATTTTTTTTATTATCGGTTTTTATAAAAATTTATTGACACAGAACGCTTCTGCATTTTAAATGATTTACTGTGAAGAATACTAAAAATTATAACCTTTATATTTAAAATGTAACTTCGTTTAAATGTATCATATTTTTTTAATGTATGAATAATGAATGCTACAAGAAAGCATAAAGTTTCCGAACGCATTGAAATAATCACTAAGAACCAAATAAAATAATTGAGAAATAAGAACCAATTTAATGGTTTATTCATAATATTTTGGCAGGCACTTTAATCCAACCAATATTTCCTAATGTAGTGTGTACAAAGAGTGGTTCGCAATAAACTGTGATTTTTTATTTTTGAGGTAGAAGGCTGTAATTTCATATTTAGCTACAGCTTTTAATTCTGACCAACTTATTCTTATGACATTTTGCTGTATCTTGGGTATAAGGGTACTTTACTCTTAAGCCGTCTTCATTTCTCGGTGTCCATGCTGTATACCGTTCAAGATAAATTTCATCTGACATTTTCCAATTTGAGTTAAGAGATGCAGAAGCGTCCTGCGTCAATAAATTTTTATAAAAACCGATAATAAAAGAAATTCCCATTTGTAGCACACTTTTTGAAAGTCACTGTATATAAGGTGACCATTTTTTTCAAATTTAAAACCAGGACACTCAATATAATGTATAAGGTATATTATGAAACTAATTTTGCAAAAAAAAAATAATTATTTGATAAGTAGATTAGCAGGGATTTTGGGATCCAAATCCAAGTAATGAAAAGAAATACTATATGCTATGCTGAATTTCAGAACACTCCGAATGCCTAGTATTAAGCTATGAAACTTAAATATAATTACCCCAATTGCATTATGCCAAGTATTGTAAGGATACTGTCGTAATTTATGTCGTATTAATTAAATATGGAAATATACCAGCGCGAAAAGTTGAATAAAAAAAAAAACAAAGACAATGGATTATGGCTTGACACGGATCTATTTCTTCTCTTTGATAAATTAAAAAATTCGATGAAAAATATACCTAGGTATGTTGTACACAATACAAACAACTAAAATTTGGAGAACAAATTCAAGAATTTTTCTACATAGGTAATGATTAGCTTGCTTAAGGCTCCCGACTTCCTTCCCAATACACTCAGCAAAGAATCAATATAGCAGAATTAATATTCATTGTATTAATTCAGATTTTTTTTTAGGTATAGTAAACATTAGATTCTACAAGGGACTGCAGCTAAAATATTGAAAATAATAGTTTAAAAACTAATAATTTTAATTTTAAAACGTGTATTTGTAGTAAAATTTGACAGGAATTCAACATTTTTCTTCTAAATAAATTGGATCTTTTTATAAATAATGACGACAGCCCCGTGTCATATAATCCTTTTACAAAAGATTTACGTTTTTTCCTAAAAGAAAAACTATAAAATATTTCCTACAAACGTATTATTCGGAAGCTATGATTTTCATTTAACTTGATTCTCAAACCGAAACATAGATGTCCTCTGAAATTCACATTTCTAGTAAAATATTTGATTGGTGATTACGACAAAGACCAACCCCTTACATTTTATGCATGATTATTTAAAGCAGACCGTAGGATATTTTCGCGACGGATGAAAGACGGCGTGTTTTGAACAATAACGTTTTCGTGAGTAACTGTGACGTCATGGTTACAATTTTTCAATGCGGTTACTGTAACTTATAATACATGGATGAACCTTTCGACTTGTGTACATTTTCTGCATCCATGGTTCGATTATTTTCGGCTGGTAATCGTTGTAATTCGGTTTACATGTTTTAGATACACACGTGACACGTGTACAGTAAATTTGTCACCTGTCGACCTTTATGTTTCCTATTTTCCAAGTAGGTACCATAGAGATATTTCAATCAACACGCTTTCGCGACTACTGTAATCCATGAAGTCTTTAAACCATGCATTGAACCGTGTTACTCACGAAAATATACCTCTAAATAAAGGAATGCGATCCATCAAAAACGCGCTAATTTTAAATTTGGAAAAATGGGAGGTGGGTTGTGACAACTTGCTAAGCGTTAGTGCTAAGTCTTGAGCACTAGTTTCAATAGAAATAACCCTATAAATTAGATCGTGGTTGCGTTTAAAAGTGTTCTATGTTTAAAGTGATTTTAATTGTAACTTACCACAGAAATTTTGAGTATGTGCAGGTAAGATTTTAATCTAAAATCGTAATAGTTTAATGCTAAATTAAGTTGTCGAAATTGGACATAAATACTCCACTTTATTCTAACGTAAATAATATCCAGTATGCTCAAATTTTTACAATAATAACATTAATTGTTCTTACACGAACTCATTCACCATTCACACGTGACAGAACTGTCAAGATTTTAGGTTAAAAAAGCGCCCCATAAGTAGTGCTTGGCGGAGCACGCCTGAACTGCACTTTTGCGCAGGCCAGATAGAACTCGCTTTTCATTTAGAAGGCCATGTATCACAGATTTATCAAGTAGCCAGATTCCCTGTAGAGAAAGTGGTATTGATATTAACTTAAGAGTAAGATGGCACCCGTTTAAAAAGCATTGCTCATCCTAAGTCACGTGACATAGGCTTCGAGTGACATCCTTGTCGGATACATGAGCCAAAATTCCTCACAGATATTCGCTATTTCACTCATATGCTGATATCAATCGAGAATGCACGAAACATAAGGCACTGTCTATCTACCCCCTACCAGATCATTGGGTTATATTTGTTATGTTTGTAAACATTATTTGATCAAGATGAATGAAAATAATGAAGAACGCTTAATACCAGTTATGTTAACGTATAAAGATAAAACGTTCAGTGTAGAAATTATTTATTTGTAATCCAATTCCAATTACCAACAACACCACTTATCAGCTGATTATTCTTTTATTCAGCGCAATCTGTAGTCATCGGTGGCTTATTTGACATTCATCGATGACGTCACACCGATGAAGCGATTAAATCAATTGGCTGAATAAAAGAACATGCCTATTGCAGCTGCCAGGGAATGAGCCACCTATATGTAGACAGCGTGGAAACTAAGTAGCAGATAAAATCTATTAGCGTTTTCGATTGATCGTACTAGTGCGCACTCAGAGTATCTTTATCTTATGTTATTGCATGAGCTTAAAAGAAGATGCAAATACACTGAGTGTAAGCGGTGCAGGTAAATCGAAAACGCTATATAACTCCGTTAATGTTTACGACAGAACAAAAGTTATGGATTTTATCCGCTACTTAGTTTCCACGCTGTATAAAGAGTTTAGTATCCTTGACTGCACTTTTGCCCAGGCCAGATAGAACTCGCTTTTCATTTACCTAGAAGGCCATGGGAATAACTAAAAATTTTTAATAGCAATAATTTCATTCATTCTATTCCTTCTATTGGCAACACTGAGGTCAACAACATAACCCAATTTACCCTGAAGTTTCTGATTTGTATTTTTTATTTAATTGAAGATTAAATACAACACATCGCGTATGGATCAACAAACTGCCAAGCGCCTGTTCCTAGACGGCGCCCTGTTCATTTTCCTCGACGTACCCGAAGGCACAGAGTTCGGAATCGACATGAAATCCTGGAACACCTGCGAGAACTTCCGGGGTGTTAAAATGATCCCCCCAGGAATACACTACGTATTTTACAGTAGCGTAAGCCAGACGGGTGGTACAGCCCCTCGCTCTGGTTTTATTCACGATTTCAAGCGAGCAGAAGTCGTCGCGAAGAAATGGGACAAAGAGGCAGAAGACTTGTGTCCGAAAGACATCGATGAGAAGGACGTCGTCAATTTTAAAGACAACATCACCGCTTTAGACAAGTTCTTGGGGCCCTACCCGTACGATATATTGCAAAGGTGGACTTCTTTAACATCACATATTACAGGTATTTAAATAAACCGTAAATAAAATATTATTTACTTTTAATGTTAATACACGTGGCTTCCAGATGATTTAATATCGAAACTAATGCCAGTCTCTGGCGAAATCAAGTCTGCGTTGGAGTTAGTATCGTGCAAAGACATGGAGGGACAGGATATGGGTAATACGCCGACAAGTAGTAAGAGAGCAAAACGATCGAGATTAAGTTGCAGCGGTGATGCTTTAGACGATTTACTTCCAAATTTGAAGCCGAAACCAGGCACCGAGGTGAGATTTACTTCTTTACCATTGAGGACATATCCGGAAGGTTCCACTCCGTCGGAGATAACACAGCATTCCCTAGATTTTTCGTACGCACTGGACACAATGCTCGGTACTTATGCGTCGTAAGTTACATTAAATTAACGTCAGGTATTAGTTAGAATCGAATTTTGTAGCGAAATGGATATAATCGGGGAGTTGGAATTTGCGTACGTTTGCTTCTTGGTTGGACATAGTCTTGAGGCTTTCGAGCACTGGAAGAATTTGGTCGGGCTTTTGTGTTCGTGCGAAGCCGGCTTAAAGAAACATAGGAGCCTTTACGATGCTTTCGTTTCGGTGCTTGAGCTACAGATTAAGGAAATTCCTGAAGAGTTTCTGGCGGACATTGTTTCGAATAAGAATTTCGTTTACGTGAAACTACGTGATTTATTTAGGGCGGTGAGCGGCAGTGATGTGGATAAGAGGCTCAAGGTGAAAGTGGAGAGGTTTAAGAACAATTTGACGAATGTTTTTAATTGGGATTTTACGCATTTAGATTCTGAGAGCGAAGAGGATGCTCCTGTTGTTGTTTATACGTGAATAAATTCTTTATTATATTAAATTTTTTTTATCTCATCTTTCCTTTTTGTAGAGTACTGTTCGAAAAATTTAAAACCACTACTGAAAAAGTATTGTTTATTTTATGTGGTATTTCCAAAGGGAATTTAGATTTTTTTTAATGTTTCTGTTTTGAAGTGATGGCTTTTTTTAGTGTTGGTCTGAATCTTTTGAGCAGTACTGCATATAGCTTGATTAACTTTGTTGCATTTAATATCTTGAACTATAGAGTGTTTGAAATGAAAAAGAAAATAATTGATAGGCTTTTATTAAAAGTATTGGCAAGTACAATAAAGAGTATGTGAAAATTCAGATACCGTACAAGAGTATAAAGTTTTATAAGCTATCTATGTATATATTACAGAATATATCATGATTGATAAAAATGCATAATATACACCTCTAGTTGTTTGATAAGTAACAAGCGAGCAAGTAAGCTTCAGAAAGCTCATCGCTTAGAAATCTTTACGTATGATTAATGTAGACTACCCAACTAGGAAAACATTACCCTACAAAAGAGGTATTCAAAATTTGTCAAGAATATGAGCATATGATCACTGCAATGTATGTTATACAATTTACAAATAATACGATTCGATGAAGTACAAGTTTGGGCCTGCATAGGGCAGAGAATTTTCCCAGTATTTTCTGTCTTGCGCAGAGCTCCACTACTACAGTATCTAACATACAATCACAGTTTTCTGTTTTTTTTATTAATTCAATATTTGGTAGTATCACAAAATATTCCCAGTATTTTTTGAACCACCAAACTTAAGAAGTAAAGCAGTAAAGTTTGAATAGTTCAATTACATAATTCTAAATACGCTACGGTCTCTGTGCTAATAATATAATTATTATAATTCATGTGCTTTAAATTCTTAAATACTATTAACTCATTTAAGTGCTTAACAGTTTTAATAATGAGAAGATACTTTAAATTATGAGAAATTTAATTTTTACAAGCGCTTTCATTCATTGTAAGTAACAACTGTAAGAGAATTAAGTGATGGTGGACAAAAATGGTGTACCTTTTTTGGTCCCTGACATCACACCTAACTAGAAGTAAGTATGTATGTTCTTAAGGAAAAGGTCAGCTATATAAACCCACAAGTTAACTGATTGTATCTTTTATATAATTGATTAGCCTTATAGATCTAGAGTGTTTTGGTTTAAGATTTTGGTAGCGACTGCACACGATGAGTATTGTGGTGTTTACGATTTTCCGTCTTGGATTTCAACTGTAACGCTTTCCAGCGCGGCTGAATTCGGCTGCAGGGCGGTCGGCGGAGTTTTATTTGAGCGCAGGGAGGTCGCAGACTCATTGATGCTTCCTTTTGAACCACGTCTTGATCCTAGAAACAAACGCCCTAGGATCGTAGGGTCTATGTGATTGCTTTGCACAGTGCGTGAGGCTTAAAAAAACTGTGTACGTGTGTGATAATCATTGCAAAGCGGAGCAGCATACAATAGCTAAGCAAATATTAAATCAAAATAACAAAACAATACATAGCAAACAGAATTTTTTGAAAAAAAAAAATCAATTTAATTTGAGAGTCCATTTCGAGTACAAGATTTAAAACAGTTTCGGTGCATGTTACGAAGAGTAAGATTTATGTTTAATTTACAATACTTAAGTATTTTCTAACGATCAGGGGTTGTTCATTTCTAACTCTAAATCAAAGCTTATGTACTTATTTATTTAAATCACGAAAAGCCGGACGTGTAAAAGCTTGTTCAGAGAAGAGCCTATCTTTTTATGTCAACTGTGAAGAAATTGGCATAAGGAGATCGGCACGGACTAGTCTGAATTACAAAAATAAAAATATATGGAATTAAGGGAAAGCTGGGTAAAACGTGAAATCAATACCACGATACACCTCCCCTGTGCAATAAAAATTTATTACGTATTCACGCGGTGCGCCAACAAGAAAAAAATACGAACTCATACACCCCCGATAACATCATGATCGCCGAGGATTTTCAAGAAGTTCATGCTTGAGTTTACACACATACATGGTCTTGTAGATTCTTTGAGGGAATAATTAATTAATTCTCAGCGCGCTTTTTGCTTTGCATACGTAGATGCGTATCTCATACGCAGTACAATATGTAAATGCGTCGGCCATCTTAAAAATTCAGGCCTTATTTTATTACTGCCCTAATTAAAGGAGTTATTATATTTGAGTAGAGGCATTAATCACTTGAATACACTGATAATTTTATGCGTTCTTACCCTAAAAGGGAGACGCCGATTATATTGCGGCAATCCACAGAAATTCAGTTCAGGCAATAAAAAAAATAATTCCGGAATCTAGGCCAAGTAAGCAACAAAGAATTAATTGCCACAATTTTTATGTTGTGAGAAACTCGCGGATATCGAAGAAAGCTAAAAAAATGTGACCTCTTTGATATCTCTAGATATCTTTTTTTTTTATAAATAAGAGTGAAAATTTAAGACTTGGTTGCCTAATGTAGAAGAAAGGGCGCTAGAATCTTTAGCGTTTGGTGCAATTACTTTTCTGCGAGGTCCGAACTCAAGCACTCAAGCATGTTTTGTATTCTAGAAAAAATCTATCTGGCTACTACTCAGGTGACTCAGGCATAGTCAATGTATTTCGAATTATTTTTAAATTCTATTCACTGTTAGAATCTGCGCGAATTAAAAATAAACTAAACATAGTCGCTTTAATATCGTTCTTCGCCTAAGCCCCTTAACTAATTAACTATTTTTTCAATGTTTACGATTTTGCGTAGGCAATTCTTTTCCTCTTATTTCTTATCTTTTACATAAAAGAAAATTTTAATTACGATAAACTTGTCCCGCTCTGCTTCCTGCAAGCGGCACATATCGCGGGTTCGATCCGCTTTTCCGGAAATTTTCCTGCGTCAACTTCATTTACATTAAACGCGTTAATGAATTGCTCAGCGCCGAAGACCGGCTACTACATTTCAGGTTTCCGTGAAATGCACATTTCAGATTTAATCAAATCAAACAAGCGGAAATAATTAAACTGTAAATCTCGAGTTTTAATGTGGGAAAGGAAACACTGAAAATCATGTTCTTGGTTTCTTTTTGACTCTATCGAAAATAGAAAGAAAAAATGTCATGCAAAATCAAATGCACTTGACAAACAAGTTTACCAGATTGGGAAATTGGAATACAGGAAACTGATATCCTTGGGACCGTGTGCTGTTTTAAACGTTAAAGAAAACTTTTGCCTGATTGATTTTATTCATGTACCCTGTGAGTTTGGAGAGGGTGCTCTAAGGGAGGCCATACTGGGTTGCCTGCTGGGTCCTCGGACGCTGGCTCTAGAACCTCTTCTTTCTTGGTGTAGGAGCTTGCTGTCTCGCAACAAGGAGACGTTCATGAGTCTCGGATTCGGCGTGTTGAAAATCGATCTGTTTTCTCTCCATCTCGCCCTGTAAATTTTGTTAAATAAATTCTGTAAATGTATATAATAGACGACGAACATCCCAATAATCCCCATTCTGTTTTTTACACAATCCAACTAGTGACGAAATAATAAATTGTCTGTCATCCTCATCAGTCATCAGAATAGCTATAGATTTTGCTGTGATTCATTACATGAGTAACGCAATAGCGTGACGGGCCGAATTAAAAAAAGAAAATGCAGCCGACTGGCGAAAACATGGCGTACCAAGCACGAAACTATGTATGTTTACTGCGAACTCGAAGGCAGCAGTATTTCTTTTGATTAACACGAACAATAAATTTTGTGCTGTCGGCGTTTACGACGCACCATAAAACCATGAAAATCTTC
Source organism: Dorcus hopei (assembly GCA_033060865.1). Taxonomy (NCBI): domain Eukaryota; kingdom Metazoa; phylum Arthropoda; class Insecta; order Coleoptera; family Lucanidae; genus Dorcus; species Dorcus hopei. The sequence continues at coordinate 45,595,767 of CM065423.1, read as the reverse complement.
AGCATGTGAAATGCGGGGCTGGCTCCGTGGAGATGAACTATTTGCTTTCTGGTAACAAATTAATTAGCGCCCCAAAGGTCAATAGGCCGAGCTTAAAATATCCTGACCCTTAATTATTTTTGTGTTCTGTAACGGCTTTTGCTTCAGTCACCCTGTACACAACCTTTTTAGTATCAAGTGTGGATTGTCCTAAACTACATATAAATTTCATCAATTTTATTTCAGGTTACTCTGTCGTTTTGATCTTACCTGCTAAATAGCCTTAGCACGATGCAGATAATGATAAACATCACAAACATAGCGACTAAGATTCCAATCATGGCAGGGTCGACGTATCGTTCTTGTCGAATTTCGTTTTTCACCGCTGAAAATGTAATAATTTCAATTTTATCAAAAAAAATTATCACTTTTAATCTTTCTAGAAAACGGTTCCTTAAATAATTAAATAATAAAGAATGAAAAACATATAAAGCGAACGAAGCAGAAGTATTATTATAAATAAAGTTTTAATGCACTCCTTCGGAAAATCGGGGATTAAAAAAGAATACTCGAAGTCAACAAAATATACAAATAGAATTAAAGGAAAATTTAATTCAAGAGGGAATATGGAATAACAAAGTCAAAACCGAGCTCGTAAGAAAAAGTTAATTATGTAACTCAGCGCATAGAATCTCTCGAAGTGATAAGAAGCGTAGCTTGGCTAAAATCATTTAATTACTTTTTGATAAAAAAACGCATCTTAATGTTTATAAATTAGTTCATTAAGTTAAATTTGCAAATAGTTTTAAAGTTTGCCTTTCAGGCGAGCGCCGAAACACTAATGTAACCCAATCTAGTTTAGAATTTTTGCAGGAGCCAAACAGGAGGACTGGGAGCTCTTAAAAGCTTAAAACTGGGAGAGTACACCTACATCGGCGATCGTAAAATTCTGGAACGTTCACTCGTGGCTTTGTGGCTAATTATCTTTATGATGCTTGTAAGTTAGAGCGTCGTGCAAGCTTCGAAGATTTTCCGAGATTTTGAATTGGAAACGATGTTAAACAAGAGTGAATTTTAAACAGTGACGCCTTAAAAATTGAAAACGGGCAACCCATTCTACTCTTGTGCTTTCAGTACATTAAGAAAACACGCAGTTATTTCTGATTTGATGACGGGTTGTCTATTCTAAAATCTTCAGGGGTCACGACTTAAAATGTATAAAATATAAATTGTACCAAGTGAAACGCTGCCTGTAATAATAATAAGCAAAAATATAAAGTTTTTATTAAAAGAAAGCGGAAGCTGAATTTCAAGTTGAGGCTTTGAATCTGACAATCCAGTAGGTACTATTAATCTACTCGGAACAATTCTTAACCGCCAATTTATTTCTTGGCGTTGGGAATTTTTCACTCCCCGAAAGAAAAACGATAGCCGCTGAATTATTTAGAAGTGCATTTGGGAAATTGGGTTTGCGCGCTAATGAAGCTTTCGCAAACTCTGTGACATACGTGTGCAAAGCGCGGCGATCGGAAAAGCTCCCCAGGCGAAAATTCAGTATCGACTAAACTTCGGTCCTTATTTTTATGCCAATATATTTACATCTGTGCCAGATATTCGCTTGCTTGACGTGTTGATTGACAGTGCCACGTGGACCGATATTGATCTGTTTTGCATTTTAGGCAGGGCAACGTCTCCAAGGTAACGAACTTGTCGCATTCTTCCAGAATCAACAAGATTTACTGAACGATTTTTTTTTTCAGATAGAGTAGATAATACGAGAAAAAACTTAATTCCGTTGACTAAATTTTGCTTAAGAATTGTTTCACTCGAGAGTCCTTACAGATTTGATAGAAAAACTAACATAGATTGTCCTGCTCGGGAAACGAAGAAAACAAAAATGAACAAAAACATAACAGGCAAAATCAAATTTATTGGAACGACCACCGTAGATTTTTTGTTTTAATGTAAGTACCTAGGTAGTCCAAAAAATAAATATATTAATTTTCACATTTTAGATATTGTACCTATGCACTTGAAGCTTCCATCCGGATTCAAAACAGCCTGCTGTTCGAAACGGCATATGCATATCTCCCCCCTGCATTCCGTGACCGGCGTGGTTGCTTCGCACTGTTCGTCAAAAAAGCACGACTCGTTCACACTGGCCTCTGCAAAAATCAAAGATCTAATTCGGACACTCCGGAAAAAAGTGGTGGATTTTTTGGCTTTAAAAATGTGCATTACTCTTTCCGCATTTGTCGATGTGGTTGGAGACAAAGTCTTCGATACATTGGCACACCCCATGTTCGCAGATGGACGAGTCGAATCCGCATTCTGATGTTGTCTCACATCGGTCACCAAACAGTTTATCTCCACGCTCTGGAAAATCTGGAAAGAAACCAAAATTTTATACACAAGTTCCAATGTCTCGGAAAGATTATGAGATTATAAAAAAACAGTTTTTTCCATTAAATTAAGAAATAACTTAATTTAATAAAACATCTCGTATATTTTTCTAAAAATTAAAAATGAAGCTAGTTTTCGGGCGCCTCTTAGCAAAGAACTGTAATCGCTTGCACAATCCAAAAACTTTCAATGAGTGCCGCCGATTAAACGAAAAAGATGTCGAGAAGCAAACGAATTAATTAACTAACTTAGAAAGTGCCTTCATCAAAACATCGTTAATTTAATCCGAATTTAAGATTGCCATGCCGACCCCAAACACAAAGGAGCTTGATTATGATATCCTTGAAAGCGCGAATAATGTGGCGAAATTTCTTTGAAATAGGCGCCGAGTTTCCACAAGCAAATCAAATTATCTACATGCAAATAATACGAGAAATCGTAATTAGTAAATAGGGGGCACGTCACGTCGGATGATTCACTTTTTAAATATTAATGGTTCAATATCACCGGCGCGACGCCGACGTCGCAATTAATATTTCAACGACCGTCGAAGTAGACTTAAACTGTGTTTAAATTAAAACTTTGACATGCAAAGTCCACACAGTTCAATAATTGTATCGTCAGCCATCTGATTCTTTGTGATCTGACGATTGCTATTACGGAAGGACAGGTTTACAGATCCATCACTTCTTTATTTGTCATTTTTCCTCTGTAAATCCATCTCGGTATTTTCCTTCCTCATACTTCCAGCTTCTTCTCCTCTGTTTTGTTCATTGTTCATAATTCATGTCGTCTCGTGCATAATAAAAACTGTGAAACAAGTTGTGCCTTTAATTTCAGTATAAAATCAGTCACTTCCGTTCACGAAGTGATCTAGAAACAATCTTCACGTTGTGTAAATTTTAATCAATAATACAGTGATGAAACAACATCAATAACAGAAACTAGTGGCAATGCATTGCTCTGAGATCGGAGCGTATCGTTCGTAAGTAAAAATTAGCTCTTAAACTTCGCCAATTATTTTTAAAGACTAAATGCGTAGTGATATTTACGATAAAATAATATTAAAAATTTATAACTAATATATACACAATGCCAATGGATAATTCCACAAATTGTTTCTTCTGTAAAAAAACTTTCCAATATCTGAAGGCTGTTATTCAATGTAAAGAATGTAAAATCTACAGCCACATTAGCTGCTGCGGAATAGAGGAAAAGAGAGGGTTTCATATGAAGAAAATCAACTGGAAATGCCTGAAATGTGAACCGAATAGTAAACCTAGTGTATCCATTAACAGCGATGAAGAAGTGGTTATAACTCCGCTTGTTTTTGAGGATGCAAGTAGTGTTCCTGAAAATACAGTTGCCGTAATCAATCTCTCATTAAAAAATCTGTTGGCAGAGCATGAAAAATCAGCTCTGAATACAATGAAAATACTTGAAGGCCCATCAATCATCTGCCATACCGACAATCATGCAGAAGTATTTTCAGGACTAATAATCTTGTAACAATGTACGGCCTATATATTTACAACTCGTTTTTTAAATTTGCACTCGTTCTTTCCTTTTCCCTAAGAGGTCAAGTACTTTAAACGTTTCTTTTTTATTTGATACTATCACTACTTTCTCCACCAATGTAATAATTATTTATTTTTGCTAAATAAGCCTCCAAACGTGAGGAAAGGCGACAGCTTTAAAAAACCTGTCGGTCCCCTTCTAAACTAGGGGGATTCTTGTACTTTTTTTAAAAATATTTTTCCTTTACTATTTCCTTAAAGTTTTCCTTTATTGCAGGGCGCTTAAATTTAGGTAGTTTCTTTAGTTTTTGTTGACTGTTGATGCATATACTGAGCGGACTTATTATTATTATTTTTATTTGAGGGTTAACTTAAATATTTTTTTATAAGAGAGAGCCCTGCGTCATAAATAAAACGCGTCTGGCGTTGCATAATCAGACATAAAAAGCATAAATCCATCCTTCTTTCTTAATCTAGTAAAATACTTTAAGAAAAGATTTACGTCTCTCATTTCTGCAATGTAAACTCACTAGATCTCGGTGTTGTGTACTCGTCGCTTTGAATTTTGCATCCTCATCGATCTTAATTCGCTTTTATTGCCCGAGGATTCCAGTCTGAGAAACAGGCATTGGCAATGCAAGTTTAATCGAGCGAAGGCGAGGCTGATTTGCTTCCCGACATAATTTCGCCGCCGTCCCGGGTTGCTGCAGTATTTATCAGGACGAGGCTTTTAAGGTCGCTTTACACGTATGCAATGCAATGAAAACTGCGCACAAAAATTGCATTTGCTCGCAGCTATTTCTGAGTAGTTGCAATGAAAGGTACCAATTTCTGAATGTAAATATTTATGGTGCTTTATATTTGAGTGGTCTTATTGCGGTTAATTAAGCATTATTGTTCACACATATTTAATGATGAGCATACTGCAAGACAAATTGCGTATGTTATTGCAGGGTCTGTCATTCGCAGGAGATCGATAGAACAGACGCAATCCGAACACAGTCGTTTACACTGCAGCTTATTTGATTTTGGTAAAGTAATGAATTTGTTAGTACTTAGAAAACAATTCTCATTTATGTCATCGCTCACTCTTCGCTAATTCCGCTCACGTCCGGTTTAATTCGTCGTTCTGCGGGGATCGAAATGAGTGCTCGTCGCGAGATTTTAAAAATTAAAATTCAATTCGAAATTCATCCGCGTGACTCCGTTAAAAGCGACGTTTTTCTAATGACCTCGTTAAATGCGAACGTCGTCTGCTAATTTATACGTCGTGCGCTTTCGAGGGGGAGCGCCGAGCAAATGAGCAACTACAAAACACAAAATTTAATTTGAATTATGAAGAGAAGGAAGTCTCATTAGACGAGATTGCCAACCTTGGCTTAGAATTGAAAGGGCTAACTGAACTGGATCTAATAATAACAACATCGAAAGGCGACTGCATAAAATTCTGAAAACAAAATGTCTTTAACAGAATCACACATGACAGTCATCAGTTTGAATACATTACATCCTTTGTTCACTGTTTCCTTAGACTTTGCCGTGAAGATCAATCATTTCCTCTCACGAAAATAGAAAGAAACAAAATACGTATTATTTCTAAAATCGATGCTCGTTTATCATTCAAACTAGAAACGCAAAAGGCTGACAGCTGTGCGCTCACATCCTGAAACCTTTCAGCGTCCTTCTTTTGGCCGCGTTCCAACGAATCAACTGCCGCTTAAGCCTGGCGTTCTTTCGTTCAATTCTGCACGTCCCGGAGGCCCACTTATTGGTGCGCTTTAACACCGGCGAGGTTCACGTTATTTACTCCTTAACGCCGAACAGCCAGGAGGTATTGCCTAGATCTACTCTGATGAAGTCTTAGGCTAGTCCTAAAAGACAGAGTGCAATCGATCGGTTCTAATGAGAACATCCAGGGCTGAAAACGCCTCTTTACCTCATTTATCATCTTTTGAAGTCTTCTTTTTGCTACCACCAAGAAAGATTTTGAACTTGAATAGGTGTATGAAGAGGTATAATTATAGCAAATTTTCAAAATGTTTAAAATTAACAAGAAACTTACGGTTCCCCAGAGTAACTGTCTGTAATTTTGTGTTCACTTCGCCTCTCTAAAATTATTTCTAAAGCACAGGTCGTTATGTTTGGAGCATGTCCAATATTTGTCCCTTTTTTTATAAATAAAATTTCTTCTATTTTCGCAATTTAATATCTTTCACACATATTTTAAATTAGATTTTTATTGATTCAACTTGAAAACTTTTTACTACGCCATAAAACAAAACTTGCGCGCGAATCTAAGAACTGTTGGGTATTAATTGAAACGGTTCATGAAAGCCTTTGTGTTAATGACATGCAATCCAGCACTTTTCCCTTTTAAATCAACATTAATCTGCTCGACTTCGCGCTTGATTTTTACCGTAATTAAGATTTTTTGCTGAAGAAATTGCTACCCTCCCCTGCGGGCTAATGGCATTGCGTACCCCGCCGGCTCGTAATTCGCGACCCAAGTACTTCGAATATAGGGCGAAGTCAGAGTTTGCGTGCAAGCACAATGACCCTCATTTATGCGGCACGGTATCGAGCGACCCAGGTCCGGAATCGCTCATACTTACGACCGGTCACTCGATACGGTGAGTAATGGAAAAGGAAAATCTGGAATGGAAAGAGTTGTGGTAAAGAGAATTTGCGAATGCTATTATGTAACGTATTACGAAATCACTACAGTTTCGATATGTCTGAAATCACTAAAGCTGTCTGAATTTTCAACAAAAAGTCACCCCTAGTGATAAAATAAGTAATTGCAGAAAAATTCTGTTTTGTTATGTGGTGACATTGGTAGACGCTTAAAATCACAGATTTATCGAGTAGCCAGATTCCCTTTAGAGAAAGAGGAATTGATATTAACTTAAGAGTGAGATGGTAAATACACCCGTTTAAAAAGCATTGCTCATTCTAAGTCACGTGACATAGGTTTCGAGTGACATCCTTGTCGGATACATGAGCCAAAATTACTCACAGATATTCGCTATTTCACTCACATGCTGATATCAATCGAGAATACAGGAAACACAAGGCACTGTCTATCTACGATCTCCCAGATCATTGGCTTAAAATAATTTCAAATTTACAGGTTATGTCACAGTATAAGAATCTACACAGTAGCGTCACTCGAGTATAACTGTCACATTTGCCATTTTGTTTGATACCTACCGATTTACAAATTAATCTCCATTCACTTTTGTAATGAGTAACTAATTGTGATTTTTTTGTTCTCATGTTGTCTTACAAAAGCGATTGGCATTGCATTTAAAGTTTTGTCAATCAAATTATCGTCTGACATAATTTAGTCGTCAATTGCAAAATGCAACTTACAAAAATGACCAAATCCATTACGAAACAAAAAAAGAACCACATTTACGTATAATGCATTCAATGAAATGTTGGAAAAGCATGGAGAAGGTAGCCAAATATCCAAAATAACAGCACAAAATTGAAACCAATATAACCTAAAAATAAAAGTCCCATTTACAAGATACGAGAACTAAAAGAAGTCAGGTTTCAACGGTAAAAGTGATTAAATCGTGTGACTTTAGTTGCTCATTACAAAAGTGAATGTACTTTACATTTCCATCAGGGCATTAAACAGTATGGCCGCTTTTTTTGACACTGACGTTTAAGTGACGCTACTGGGTAATTACTTATACTGTGGTTATGGAATTGTTCACAAACGACAAGCGATTTAAAGTCACGTCACACTTCGCTTTATTACGACGATTTTAATGTACTTATTACGACGATTTTAATGTAAGATTTTAAAGTACTAGGACTTTAAAGATGTATTTTTTGTACTATACATTGTCCGGAAAATATCACTTTAGAAAGCAGTATGAAATAAAAAAAGTTTTACATAAAGAATTCAGAGGAAGAATAAAAATTTAGAAAGAATCATTGTATGCAAATAAATTAAATTCGTTACCTCTTCTTGATAACAAAAAAAAACAGTACATTCGTCCTCATTTTATAAAGGGCCTTAAAGTATCTACCCATTCAATATTAAGCGTCGCTAATCTGTTAAACTGACACGCCCACCTACTCATTGAAATTATTCATGCGATTCTCTGGGCTATCGCTTTCCCATTCATTAAGCACAATCGCCCAGGACTACACTCAACATTATGAAACCTGCAAATCCACTAAATCATGCTTCGGACACTGAAATATGCAAATATACGTAGTTCCGTCCGCCGAAGTTTTCGGCTTAATTAAATTATGTACACGGTACGCGCCTGTATTAACATTCCAAAAATAGAAACCTAATCGAATCCGACGCGTTTCGCTCGTGCGAACGAATGTAATTTCAAACGGAAGTTTATAAAAGTTTTTCGACAAAATATCTAACAATAAGTAGGAACTTGAATGTATACGGAATTTAATAAGTTGAAGCTTTTGCTTCTTTTTCTTTTTTTCTTTCACTTTGCGCAGCAATGCTGTTGTTCGGATTTCTATAAAGATTAATTGAAGACAAGTTCATGTTTAGATAACTTTTGATTATTTAGTTAAATGTACATGTTAAATTTAAGAATCATTTTAGTTTCAAATTAATAATACCGTCACCGTTCCCAAATGCAGCTGCATTTCTAAGTACGCGGCTAATTAGGACATTCCGAAGCCCTTTCTTTGAACTTCGATGGTCGCTACTTCCTAGTTTAAGTTTTCTCGGAGCGACCGCGTTCATATCGGGCCGTTTTAAATGTGCAAGTAGAAATGGAATATAACTTCTTACGGAAAATACTTGTGCATTGTAAGACGGTCTGCATGTCACCTACAATTTTTGTATATTAAACTCTGTCTGAATTTTTAGTTAAGTTCGGTCGGGTGTAGCCTTACAGGGAGGTGATACCGCCACTTCGCGTTACATCTTTAATTGTTAATCGTATCTGTACATATATTTACTTTTATTAAATCTACTGTTAATTGTTACACGCGAGTTTAATTTCACCGATACAACAGTGACGTGGAAGAGTGGGCAAATCAGTGTATTTGTCGACAAAGATTTACAACCTTTGAGAATCCTGATTTGTCAAGGCCCCAGTTCCGTCTGGGAAGAGCATTCAAAACCGGAGGCTCACACAGCTGTTTTTTATTGTCTTACGGCAATCACCATTCCAGACAGTTTTCACTTCATATTTGTAGTTAGGTCTAAGTCCTTAGACAGCACAAACATCTATGGCCATGGTAGGATTTGAACCTACGCCGCCGAGCGACACGATTTTCAAAGTCGGCTAGGCTAACCGCTCAGCCAATCTTTTGCTTCAAAACATTTTTTTTGTCAGTGTTTGAAGGGCAGCGTTATTTTTTTATATTCACTGAGAAGTGTAATGCGAAATAGATACAAATATGTCGTAATAAACGTCCCGTTATTCAGCCCGAGTACGTATCCCGTTCAAACGCCCAGAGCATACACGTTATTAGAAGGACGGACGTTATTTTGTATCAAATGTATATAACAAAATAACGTCAGACTTTTTAATAACCCACACACACTTTGGCCGATTGCCTAACAACTTTCTAAATTCGTTTTTCTTGTTTTAACAACATCGCATGTTAGATTGCTTCCACGCTTAAATTAGTCGGAATAAATTCGAGACGTGCCTCTAAAAATTTTTCACTCACTAAGAACATAATCTGCAATCTCCTTTAATTTCTGATTATAGGAGGGAACCACGTCGTAAAAAACAAAACAAAGAAAACTTTTTTATTGCTTTCATCTTAATTACGGCCGGCGTAATTATGATGGTGATAAAGCACGATGGCGTGACCAAAAATACGTCGCCTAGCTTTTACGGTGAGCATAAAAAATAATTTTAGAAAATCGGCGGAAATGTGAGGACGAGAAAACTGGGGGCGAATTGTTTGAAGCCATCGAGGATATGGTGACAGCAATCGGTCCCTCGTCGCGGAAATCATTAATTTATGAAGCCGGTCGTTCACAGTTGCCTTCAGCTGAGGGAGACGTTGAAATATTCAGAGTTTCTGCTGATTATTGACGCAGTGCGTCTCTTTACACACAAAACTACATGAATCCCAAAGCGTATGATAGTAAATATTGTCGTCTCAATTATTCAAAGAAAATAAAATATTTACAAAATGACATTAAAGCAATGATTGATGTGATGAATGAAGGCTGAGCGTGAAACGAGAACTGAAATATAAAAAAATCGTCGGCATTTGTATGGGCGTGGGCATGTGACGATGATGAATTCGTTTTTCATTAGAAAAAAATCCGGAAAGCCAAACTACTAGAGAAAGGTAAATTGGTGCAGACCAGTTTGAGAATGAATCGTAAAATGATGCAATGATGGATCTAGGTCACTAAAACCTTCCGGAAGGCAAAATTGGGAGTGCAATAAACTTCGTCTTGCGTTTCAGCCACAATAAATAAACGAAATTTAAGAAGACGCACAAGGGCAACTTTGCCCGACTTCTGATTTATCGATCTCGACGAGGGCGACAATAATTGCATACGTATATCTAATGCAGCGGAATTTGTCAAGACGGTTTATCGGTGAGAGGATACGCTGGTAATTCCCCGGTTTAACTTTCGGGTTAATAATTCACACTGTAATCTTAGTTAGGCGAAGTAGTTGCGCGCGCGTAACTCGAGAATGCATGCAGAATTGTTCCATTTAGGACGCAGCTACATTATTCAAAGGTAATTCTATGCGGTTAAGCGGTAGCTGCAAAATTTAGGCAGCGCCATTTTGAGACAGGTAATATAGTGCAACTGCATGTTACACAGTTCTAAGTAAGAGTTCAGTTCATTTCCAAAATCCTTTTCAGCTAAATTCCACCAGTTTCTTCCCTGAATAATGCAGGGCATAACTTGGTTAGTCAAATCGAATTTAAATTTAAGCATTGTCGAATGATTGTAGCAACATATAACAATGACCCAACCAATTCTCTATAAGGTACATTTTTTCATTACATCGCCAGTTTCAACTTGAAAATTTATCTCTTTAATACCGGTTTACAACCTCTTAGATTAAATTTCTTTAAGATTTTAGCCGACTGATTAATGTGCCTTTTGTTATCTACGGTCTTTATTTCCATTCCTAAGAAATTTTGAAGTTGTCCTAGATTCTTAGCGTTAAACTCTGCTTCTAATTCTTTTATAATTTTATAACCTGTGTCCCAGTGACTATTATATCATCAGCCCCTAGTAACAACCATAAATTATCTCCCATATATAGGCAAAAATCATTTTTTGATCTTTTCGAGTTGTTTTTCTCTGTAAATTCTTGAAACCTTTCATTCCACATTCTAGGAGCTTCTTTTAACCCACACAATGCTTTCCTTAGTGTCAAGAAATCATAATTTTTATTTGTTTTCACACCATCAGGAATTTTTATATACGTATCTGTATTTAATTTTCCATGTAGGAATGCTGTGCGTATATCTAATTGTATAATTTCCCAATTATTTGATATAGCATGTGCTATAGACATTCGAATAGTTTGGTATCTTACTACTGGAGCATAGACATTTAGATGCGTTTCCTGTTGATAACACTTAGCAACCAATCGGGCTCTTTTTAGACCGTTTTGTTCAGTTGTAAATATCCATCGTGTATCAATCGCTGTTTTCCCTTCTGGCAACTTTGCAGGTTCCCAAGCGCCATGTTTTCCATGTGCTTCGAGTTCTTTTCTTATAGAATTCTTCCACTTATTTCCTGTTTGCACAGCTTGTTGATAATCCTACGGTTCTTTACTTTGGGTAAGAAAACAATATGCACTATAAAGTTCATATTCTTCTAACCTTTGAGGTAATTTTCTTCTTCTTTTATTTGACTGTTCTTCATTTTCTTGTTTAGTCTCTGTGTTTATTTTAATTTCTTCCTCTGTATCACTTTCATTTATATCTTTTACTTGACTGTTTTCTTGGTTTTCTTCCCTGTGTTTGTCTTCTGTTCCATATATTATGTCATTTTCATCAAATCTTACATCTCTTGAAATTATGATTTTATCGGTCGCTGGATTCCAGAGTCTGTACCCATTTACAGCATATCCTACCATACGAACTTGTATTGCTCTCGTGTCTAGCTTGTTACCTGAATTTGGTGTTTTAAATAACCAAGCTTTACTGCCAAATATTCTTAGTTTTTCAAGATTATTCTTTCCATGCTTGGCACATCTCCTGTTAAGGTGTTTCTAATTGCTTCTCCCCATAGATTTCTAGGTAAATTCGTCTCAGCAAACATTGCTCTCACTTTATCTAATAAAGTTCTATTTGTTCTTTCACTTATCTTTATACCTTCTTGCTGACAAAAGTTTTTCAATTCCACCGTAGAAAATTCTCCTCCATTATTACATCTTATTCTTGAACATCTGTAACCTTTTGCCTTTAATCCTTTTATGCAGTTCATCAAGTTGAATTGCACTTCGCTCTTTTTTTTGTAAATATACTCTTATGAAGTGAGAATAATCATCAATATTACTTGGTAATATTTTTCATCATCTTTTGTTGGTATACGTATTGGTACTCCAATATCTGTAAGTAGCAACTCACCAATAGCTTTTGATCTCGGTAATTCTTGCCTTTGAAAAGGTTGTTTTGTCGCTTTCCCTTCTCTGTATGGACTGCATACTCTACTTGGAGTTCAACTTTTTCATGGACTGTTCAAATATATGTCCTAATCTCTTGTCACCTTTAACTGACGTTTTACTCATACTTTCTGGTAAACTAAAGCTAGCTACATATAAATTTACAATTGATGTGCACTCAATGTTAGTATGTCCCTTTATCTTTATTATAGCTTTATTTTTCTCAAATAATACTTTGTTTCCTTTTTCATTTATTTTCTTGACGGATAACAAATTGTGTGTTAGCTTTGGAAAAACTAGCGCTACTAAATCTATCTTTATTTTGTTATAGTTTTGTCTCACTGTAAGTGTACTTCCATTTGCTACCCTGTTATTAACTCGCTGTCTAATTCTTTAATATCTGTCATGTATTTTAACATATTTTCAGTTACTAAGTGATCAGTTGCACCACTATCCAATACAAAGTGAATATTTAAATCTTAAAACTTCTGTTACAAAAGAAATTTCTTCCTCGTTTTGATTTTCTTCGGCTATCATATTTACTTGTCTCCTCCATCTTCTTCCATAATTACATCCTCTGCCAGTTCTGGAAAATCCTCCATACGATCCCCCATGTCTTATGTCAATTTTGATACTTTCTTGAGCTAAATGCACAATTTTTATCATCTACATCAGGTTGAGTGTCTTTTAACTTCAGTTCAGCATCCAGAAGTCGTCCTTACACAATACATACATACACAATAATACATTTTGCCTTTGTATCTTTTTTTCATATTCCCTCTTTTGCTCATTTGAAAAAGCCTGATATTCTTCTTCGGTGACGTCAATGACACTTTACACATTCCTTTGCTAACAAGATTTCAACTATTTTCCAACTTTTTCACACATTTCGACACCTATACTGTGTTCTGGGCCCATAATCTCTTGAAATATTGCTTTACTTTCTTGGTATTTAGTGAAAAGCTAAGATAAACTCACATCGTTCTGTTTATTGTCCAAAAACAAGTTGATATATTTTTGGACATTTCTTGTTTTTAGATAGCGCTGTACGAAGTGACCACGATCAGGAAGTGTACAGAGATAGAGAGTGACCATCTTAACATGATCTACCTCTCTTTGAATTCATCTCGGCATTATTGCTCAAAAAACGTCAATTGGTAAAGTACTTAAATACAACAAATTGTGTTCTGTGCATTCTTTTAACGTTTAATACTCAGAAAGAGGAAGTGACAGAAATATCTGTTTACAAGAACAAATGAGGATTATAATAATCACCAAGAACAACAAAAGAAGCGGTTAAAAATCGTAACAGGAAAAATGCGAAGATGATTTGGAAAAAGGAGGAGAAGGAAATGGAAAGAAGCTGAAGGGTCTTAGGAAAGAAAAAGGGCCAGATATACATTGGATTAAGGACAATAGTGGTAAGCTGCTAAAGAATAAAGAGGAGATAAAGGAAAGATGGAAAGAGTACTTTTGTGAAGTGCTGAAAATGTGGCAACAAAAGTTCAAAACGATTGTAAAGGACAAAAGGATAGGACCACCGGAGATCTTAAAGAGGAAATTACAAAAGGGGAGTTAAAAGAAGCATTGAGGAAAAACTGGAAAGGCGGCAGAAGCAGATGGGATAAATCCAGAAATGTTGACGAGAATGGGGGCCGAAGGGAAAACCTTACTAAGGAAAATTTGACTTTTTTGCTGACTTTTCACCGGTGTTTTACAAAAAAAATTCTCCTTTTTTGTTCGAAACAAATTCACTTCCGACTTCCTAAGTTTACGTATTTAGTAACGTTTTTACTCGGCCCACTCTGAATAATTAATGTTAGCCGCACGAAAGCTCGCCCCGAACTTAACACGTCTTCTGTTAGTAACGGCTCAAATTGATTTATTTACGAGATCCGTTCGTTAACGTGCTCCGACCATCAAATCTAGTTCTGAGGACGATCTCGTTCGAAACAAAACGCGACGTGATTTGAAATCCTCGGACAAAGGAACGGAGGCCTCGTTCCGCTTAGGCAGGCAACATCTTCCGCATGTAATCTGTCAAGTCGGACGTGGCGAGATATGAAAGAGAATAATTATTGCTTCTTCTTGTTGTAATAGCGCGGCTCTAAAGGCCCTCGAGACGAGCGCGGTTTCTGGTTCTTATCTCGATCTGTGTTTGTGCACATTGAGGAAGGCCATTATTTATCTGTGCGAGTATTTATCTGCTCGGCTCGCTTATCTGTTCCAGCAAAATTTTAATTAGTTTTGTTTTAATTATGATTCTCTCCAGATTGTTAATAATATAAGAAAATTTTTGACACTTTTTTAAAAATTTATTTACTTTTTCATGTCAAGGAACGTGGAAAGAGACATTTAATTTTATTCAGTTTGTTATGTATTGCGCAAGTCAACCTCGCTAAGTTTTGATTCCTTAATAGCTTGTCTGCTTTCATACATAATAAATTATCGTACCCCAGAAATGTATTGAAAACAATACATCCAAAGGTCGTAGAAGGCCGAAGGCACATAATCAGCTGTTCCACTTCTATCACTACCATAACAAACGTAATTAATCATACAGTACAATACGATTTTTTTAAATCGTACAATACAATACTAAAGACACACATAAAGGCTTGCTCAGTCTGATAAGCAGAGCGGTGAAGTCTTCAAAGCGGCAAGCGCTCTCAATTAACTCATCCCCATCCTCCTGCTGTCAGCTCAGCCAATTTAATCCGCCCCTGTGCTTCCCTTCCACTTTATTAACAAAGTTGCAAGCAGTCGGGGATAGATTATGAACACCGTTTTGACCGCAGGCTGACCAGACCGTGAAACTTTTTTTTTCAACACCGACGTCGAAAGCCGGATCTGCCGGAGTTTCCTAGGAAAACCGGAATCGGTTCGCTTTCGCGATAAAACTAAAAACTATTGCGTGTGACCCTCGCGTTTTATATCGGACGTTTTCTCGCCAGCGAAAATATTAAATCACATCACACCGGGTATGTGTAATGTATGGTTACAACTATCGACCGGTTTCAGCACTGAAAATGAACCGGGTTTTAAAATTAAATCGCCGCGCCATGATAATTTATATTTCAGTGCCGAGAGTCTATGTTAACTTTTTATTTCATTCATTCGCTTCTGCTCGTATACGTTGAATGGTTGTGTTTTTGAGATGAGTTCTTTGTTCGTTAATAAAATTTTCGTAATCATAACAGATTTTAAAATTTTGCCAGTTGAGGCGAGTGAGAAGAAATTAATAACAACAACACTCCACATGTTTTTCTTCCGAATGTTAAATTCTGTTTTCTTTTTATTGTACTTATGCGTCCAGTCATATCCGCATCATATAAATAGTGTTAAGGGGCGCGAGTTCGCACAGTTTTATAAATAATTCGAAGCGAGAGCCCATATTGATTTTATCTGCCTGTCAACCATGTAATAATTACTACGCTCAACATTTTGATTTAAATCCTTTACACGTGTGGCTGGGTATGTGTGGGTGTAGTTCACCTATACAACGGTTTTATGCATTTATGCAAATTGTAAAAATTGTAAAAAATAATAAAACGCATCGACTTGTATACATATATGTTAAACTATTTCTCCTGTATAAAAATGTAGCAAAATATGGGGGCATTCATTGTACATTTAAATAATTTTTTATACAAAATAAAATGAATTATTTCATTAAATTGCTTGCTATAGTTGTCTTGAGATCACATAGTATTTTATACGGAAATGTTTTGCAAATTTTATTTCTAATTTATTATAATGTAACTCAAAACAGTAAAAACGAGTGGTTTTCTATTCCTTTTTTCACCGTATTTACATCACCATCCCTAGTATTAAATTCTTGCAAACGTTACATATTCACTCTCTTGAAGTTTACTTACTTCTTAGGGGTCTTTGTGTTTCGTTGTAATTAACGCGAAGTCAGTTAGTTAAGCTTACCCGAGTTTCTGTTTTTACTTCAGCCTTGCTGTGGCTACACGTTTCATCCGCTCATTGTAAACATGTATGCAACATTTCTTGTTCTTGTTTACTTGACATCTAGTGTTTTTCCAGTACATTAAGCTCTGCGGTCAATCCACAGTCACACGGAGTTTTAGTTAACGTTTTTTCTTTCGACATATCCATTCATATATTTCCGGTCATATTAAGAATTTTTTCTGAAATAACACGGCTGGAGGAGGCCGCAGATCAATTAAATATGTTACTATTCAAGACAGGTTTTCTCTTAATGTGAAGGTTAAACAAAAATCGCCCACGTCGAAATGAAATAACGGCCGGCGATTTTATTGAGTGGGTGCTTCATATTACACCTGAAACGGACATGTCAAATGCCAGCCACCGACGAGCACGAAATTCCAATAATTTCAGCGCACACTTTAGTAACCACCCGTAATCCGACCGCAATTCGAGGGATGCTCCCAAAATATCCGCAGTTCGTAAATTATTTGCTGTGACGGCGAAGGACGATGAATGTTTCATTGCGTTAAAACATAAATGAAATCGAAACTGAAACGGGTCCCCATTTACTTATACACGAGGTCTTAATTACCTTAATGTAATTATTGTGTAGGTACTTTGTAATTTTATTAACGTATATTTATCCATCTTTTTAATGACTTTTAAAGCGGGAGTTTCCAGACGTGGTGCCATGTGCACTGTGGGGAGAACACACGAATTTAATAAATCGAATGTATTATTCATGACAAATTAAAATAAGTATGCGGGGTAGTTGTAGTTTAAACCGTACATATTGTTACGACTTCGGGGTTCACAAATTGTAATCGTTGTTTATTTTAAAAACACTTTAATGTCTACGATCATTTAACACAAGTAAGCACAATAATATCGAGCTGTACACTTGTTTAACAAAATATAATACTTAATCGTTATATTAATTCGCTTACTACACGCATCGCTTTCTAAATAAAAACTGATTTAAATATCCCGCTGCGTCAGGGTTATACATAGCAAGTAACGCTTTTCTAGAATAGCGGCGAACAAATATAGAACATTCCAGCAAATTCTACTACGATTCGGTGCGAGTCTGGAATACACTAGAATCTTGTCTGCATCATAGGTGGCGCGACCAGTCTAAAAATAGAATTTACTTCACGGAATGTAACAACATGAAGGCAAAGTTAATGAGTACATTTAATTAGTTAAGAACAGAAGAATCTATTGGAATACGTTCCTTTGGCTGGGAGTTACTTTTTTATTACAAAAGGGAATGTTGCTAACTATTAAATAAAAATTGTCGTCCTCATTAGGTACAAGATTAAATTACAATAAATAAAAAAGATTCCAGTTTCTAAAAGATACAAAAATTCAATTCTGGAAATAACTATGTACTTAATCGCTTGTGCTTAATGTTGTTCTTTAATCTAATTATTCTTTAAGGCTCGGTTGCATAAAAAATTCAAGCCAGGACTAAATTTAAGCCTAAAGTTAGAATTGAAACACATTTATGGACGTGCAGCATAAACTGTGTCACATTCTAATTTAGGCTTAAATTTAATCCTGGTTTAAATCTTTTATGCAACTCAACCTTAAAGTATTAAATCAGAAAATTACGTCGACAATAAATAACCATTTGTTTATTTACCCAAAAACTTTTCAAAATATAATACCTGAATTCAGTCGCCAATGTTAATACAATCAAAAATTAACTAAAATTTATAATACATAAATATTATAATACAAAAATCATCTCGCAATATAATTTTATACATTATTTACTTTTATTTACTTTTTTGTTGACACTTACATCCAGCCTAGATCAAATAAACTCAAGTAATTGCTACTAATAATAAAACTCTCAATAGTTTCCAGATTAGTATATACCACCTAATTTGCCCGAATTCGCCAAAAAACCCCTTGCAAATCAGCTGACATCGATCGCGGTATCACTTCAAACGGATTTCCCTCTCGTAAAGATAAGAGATCAAGGAGCTAAAGAGGACGAGGTTAATGACGGAATTTACTTCGCCGAAAAGCAATCTCGCACGTGTCTTTGTGACTTGCTGTGCTCGTTATCTTTATTATAAGGGGTGTTTCAAGATAATCATTCTAAAAAGAAGAAAGTATTAATGAAAGGAAAAAAGAATTAACGAAACTATTAAATCGGATAATAAGACACTCATAATGCGGTAATTATATTAATTCCTTTAACTAAAAAAGGACTAATTTATAACATTTTAGAATCACAAAATCTTTTAAGCGGACACTAAATCGCGCACTATAACACTTTACGTTTCACCGTCGTTCGACAGCTTCTGACGAAGCTTTCGAACGACGGTGAAACGTAAAGTCCGCTTAAAAGATTTTGTGATACAAATTTCATCGGACAAGAACCAACTGTAAACATTTTAGAAATTATTATTAAATTAATATGGTATTACAGATATTAACAATACAAGTATAGGGATAAAATTTACTCTTCGGAACAAAAATGATCTCTCTTCTAAATTGTTTCGACTTTTAGACACCTCGCGTAAAATTTACATGACAAAGGTAAATAAAGAAACGCGATATTTTTTGCGCTCCCAAAAGCGTAATTACGGAAGTGAGATAAAAATTGTCCATTTTAGTAAAAATAGGCCGACCTCTCCTTTGTTTGAATAAAACTGCTGTTGTATTTGCTCCGTGCTCCAGATGCTTTATTGCTATTTTCGTTTCGTTTTATGTTTCACCGGAGTTTGTTTTAACCGATTTTTTTTCATCGGGCGTAACGGCGCAGTTTTAACGACGGCGGCGTCGCGTCGCTTCGCCTCAAAAGCAGTAAACAGGGAAATGCTGTTCCACTT
The DNA here is from genome assembly GCA_033060865.1 of Dorcus hopei. Lineage (NCBI taxonomy): Eukaryota > Metazoa > Arthropoda > Insecta > Coleoptera > Lucanidae > Dorcus > Dorcus hopei. Next base: position 45,576,468 of record CM065423.1, on the reverse strand, counting down.
TTGCGTAGTAAAAAGGAAAGTTTCGTTGCACGTTTGGATTTTCGTAAGAATAATGAAGGCTTATCGTTTTTAATCAAGACAATAAATGAAAGAATTAAAAATGAATTAGAGATGCACAGAGCTAATGTTGCACATTGCTATGTTTAATTAGATAAAAGTAAAGATTCAGACAAATATTTGAGAAGGAGAGGGACAGTTTTCGTTTAAAAAAAACCACTATCAATTCCAGGAGTTGTTTTAAACTGTTCTTAATACTCACCATATCTAGAGTCAGCAACTGTGTATCTCGTAGTCAACCAATCAACGAAATATTTAGATCTACAATTTGTACTTTAACATGATTACACTTTACTAAGCCTTTACATATTAGACAGTCTCTTTCTTTGTTGCCATCAGAAAAATATGTACGAACCCACATCAAAATACTCTCAACGTTTGGATCTTTGTTTGTTTCTTTTTTGTACAAAAGTTAAAACTCTTTGTTAAGTAATCTTTTATTTTTATTTCTAAATACAGACAAAGCGTTAAATAACATGTATTAAATTTATTAGTTTGGTTAACTAGAAGAACAGGAATAAAAAATTTGCTCCTCCGCTACAAGCGACGATGAAAACTTAAAAAAATAAGACATTAATAAATCCTGGAAGCAAAAGTCATGTATCACATGACTTTAAGCGTTAATTGCCGCGCGTAATGCGGTAAACGTAATCGCAATTAATCACTCCAAGTCCCACTCTATGCATTTGCTTTCCATACATATTTTGTTGCACCCCACATTATTAGGCAGCGGATTCCTACAAGCGATGGCGGCAGTTGTAGTAGTAGCTATAGTTTGTCTAAAACAACGAAATCAGTACTACTTTTTAGTAATTGACAGTAACATCAAATCAATTACTTATGTAATTGCCGTATGTGCCGCAACACACTTTTGGATGAACAAGATCTTCATCTTGCGGCCCGCAACTCGAAGCTCTAATGAATTCGTACGATTCGGTGCTTTCATTCACGATTTGATTGTACAAAATAGGACATCTTTGTATTTCCACACAGTAAGCGGATTGATTATTCGGAGTCTGACATTCGGTTTGAAATCCTAAAAACAATAAGCATTAAAGATTTTTAAATCTTTTAGTATAGACAGTAACAACACTTACTTATGTAATTGCCGTATGTGCCGCAACACACTTTTGGACGAACAAGATCTTCACCTTGCGACCCGCAACTCGAAGCTTTAATGAATTCGTACGATTCGGTGATTTGATTCACGATTTGATTGTACAAAATAGGACATCTTTGTATTTCTACACAGTAAGCGGACTGATTATTCGGAGTCTGACATTCGGTTTCAAATCCTAAAAACAATAAGCATTAAAGATTTTTAAACCTTTTAGTACAGACAGTAACAACAATTACTTATGTAATTGCCGTATGTGCCGCAACACACTTTTGGATGAACAAGATCTTCATCTTGCGGCCCGCAACTCGAAGCTCTAATGAATTCGTACGATTCGGTGCTTTGATTCACGATTTGATTGTACAAAATAGGACATTTTTGTATTTCTACACAGTAAGCGGACTATACGGGTGATCTCGCTGTATTCGCCGGTTAGCCGGATTAAGAGTAGGGGATCATCCCACCTGCACACGGCATTGTACCGTATCCCCCGGTTGTTGAGGCGTGAGTAGTAAATGCCGGAGACACAGCTAGCTGTATGCCTGACCTCGTGGATTGCATCGAGTTTTTATCTTTCTGGTTACGTAGTGGCGATGAGGATAAATAACTTTCAACCTACTATATGTCTGGCTAATGTATTTTGAGACCTGAGATTTAAATCTGAATTCATTATCCATTATTACTCCTAAGTTCTTTGTATTTTCGACAAAAGGTACCTATGGTTTCAGCACCAATGCGTAAGCCTAGATGTTGTTGAACATGAACCGAAGAGTAAGGCTACCGATTTAAACGCGTTGATATTTAATAAGTGTTTTGAGCAAGCAAAAGAGACTCTGTTTAAGTCGTTATTGATGTTTACCACGGTTCCGTGAACTAGTTCTTTATTGATGGTAAGAGCTGCTTGTCATCTGCGTACGTATAGCAGTGTTCAACTGACGAAAATAAATCCAAAGTATATATTGCGAACAAGAGAGGTCCCAAAACTGAACCTTGCGGAACGCCTGTTAATAAATTTATACTAGATGATAATTGATTTTTCGGTCTCACGACGCTGAGTTCTATCGGTAAGGTAACTTTTTAATAAGTTGACTGCATTTCTTGTTAACCCAATGTAGTGTAATATGGATAACATAATATTATAATCGATTGTATCAAACGCCTTACTAAAATCAAGTAGAATTAATAAGGATAGCTTCTGTTTATCGGTACCGTTTATTATATCATCAGTAAGGTTCATCAGTGTAGTAGCACAACTATGACCCGGGCGAAATCCAGACTGAAATACCGGTAATATGTTTTTAAATGTTCTCTAAGTTGCATATCAATAATTTTTTCAAAAACTTTTGAAAAAACTGGTAGTAAGCTTATAGGTCTTAGGTCATTGTAAAGTGTCGGATTAGATTTCTTTGGTATAGGATTTCTCCAAGAATTAGGAAATTTGTTATCTAAGATACAGCTGTTAACAATATTTGTGATAAACGGAAGGATATAATAAATGGACAACATAATTTCATGGCCTTCTAAATGAAAAGCGAGTTCTATCTGGCCTGCGCAAAAGTGCAGTTCAGGCGTGCTCCGCCAAGCACTACTTATGGGGCGCTTTTTTAACTTAAAATCTTGACAGTTCTGTCACGTGTGAATGGTGAATGAGTGCGTGTAAGAACAATTAATGTTATTATTGTAAAAATTTGAGCATACTGGATATTATTTACGTTAGAATAAAGTGGAGTATTTATGTCCAATTTCGACAACTTAATTTAGCATTAAACTATTACGATTTTAGATTAAAATCTTACCTGCACATACTCAAAATTTCTGTGGTAAGTTACAACATGTATAATAAAGCTTCTTTTCTTACTGTGCGTAATTATCATCGCCCTTTTTAACACGTTTTATTTATAACACGAAAGCTTTTTAAAATGACAGTTTTTCTTTATTGCGCAAGCATACTTCACTCCGACGTGATCAAATGATTTGTGCATGAATCTATAAAGTTTATACCATATAAATAATGTTGTATTACGGTAATTACAATATTAATTAATTTTGAGTGAACTCACTTTGATTGACAGTAATGACAATGCATTTCACTCAGTGCCGTCAGTGCCCCATAACCAGCGCCAAAGTGGCGACTTTTGGCGTTTTCTCGAGCACAAAAATTCAATGTAAATTTTTCAAAACGCCCAGGCCAGTTAGAACTCGCTTTTCATTTAGAAGGCCATGCATAATTTAATCATATTATGAATGTGACGGAACAACTTGTGACTCGGTGACCTCATCGCTCATCAATGCGGCTTATTTGTTATCCGTCTGTGTCGGCGCCAGAAATTGCTTGTCTCACGGTCTTGTCATGAGTGATTTTAATCTTTTGTTTTGGTTGTTTACCGTCAAAAATGATTCTTTTCTGAATTATAAATTAGACATTCCAAATTAAAACTTAAATACATTTTTTAAATGACCTACAAATTATTTGAAACATATGTTTGCCTACCTTGGCAAACGTAAAATATTACAATTTAAGTAGCGACAGCTTACAATCGCTTTTTGACCCAAAATATTACCTACTATAACAAATATCTATACTTAGAACAAAACCCCTACACCACTGATCGTCAGATGTAGGTACGCAGTCTGCCGGTCAGATTTCAATGAATCTTCATGTACTCCTTAGAGTGAACGGAGTAGGGAAGTAAGGAAGACATCGGGTACCCAAATACCTACTACATCGGATACCCAGGTATCCGTGTACTATCCGTGTAATTATTACCGGATGTAATTCTTTTTACCCGGATACCCGTTATTACCCGAGTAATTTGTCAGCGCAGAATCTCGGAAAAAAACATATATATATATACCTATCTGTACTAATTACACGATAAAAGTTGGATTATTTTTAACATTCTGGCATTCATGTAAGATTCGTTTATACGTTTCAATTGAAATATCCAAACTTATAAGGGTACCCGCACTTATGTGGGTACTCGAACTTATACTTACACGAATTTATACGGGTATGCGCATAAGTTCGGTACACATATTAGATCCGAATTTTACTTTTTTGCGAGTAACCGAGCTCATATGATTTATCCGAGCTCGAAACGTACGGATATGGCATCCCTAGTCTATAGCTCGCTCATTTATCTTCGTTTTTGTTGTTGTCAGACCGTCACCTCATCACTAAGTACGATAAGGTATAGTCGTCGGCACTAAAAACGAAACGAAAAGCTATAAACTCGTTCGAAAATGAATCTTATTTACTACCTATTTACGGCGATAGCCTTGGTACAGCGTTTCGGTTTTAGTGCCGGCGACTATCCATATTTTGGTCAAATTGATAACCACGGTGATTGGATACGTACAAAACGAATTTAACAACAGACATTAATGTTAACGAAATAATATACATATAATAAAATTCGATTTTCTTGGAACCTTGTCTTCATTCTTTGTCTGTGTTTCATTTTCTTCCTGTTTTATTTCGTAATTTAATGAAACGCCATTGTACATGCATATTAAGCTATAAGAAATTTAATAATAAGAAATGATTTGTAAATACACATATTATCAGTTCTCTAAAACCTTTTAAAACTGAATTGCATTACGTCTGTTACACTAATAAATTGTATACAGTCTATCTTTGTTTACTTGTTCTTTAGCGCTTTGATATCTTTGTAAATTGTTACAATTATGTACACAGCGACATTCCAAAACTACGCGTCGTTGCATTATATACAGTGATCAAAATTAAAACTAATTAGAGTATGCGTTGGTATTTAATTTGATAGCGTCGTACTAATTCGTCAATTAATTGTATGTTCGTAGAGTTCGAAAGTGTCTGTTTTTCTTGCTTTGGATGTTTCAATTTTAAATTACTAAGGATAGGCTCATGTTAGGTTCAATTAGAAACGTCAAAAGCACAGAATCAAAAGTGACTGAAAGAATGTCCGTTGAAGTAAATGCACACATGCGTGTTTGGTTGCTTCGTTTTTCATTTGATCACATGTTACGTAATGTGCATATTTTAATAGTTATATGTTATATTTAATTTGCATAAATCGATTACGTCCCCTGTCAACACTAGTGATACTACTAAACGTTTTATAATTTTAAATGCTGCATCGCATAACATCAATCCTTATTTCTCTAATTTCTCTTTGTTTTTGATATTTTTGATTACATATTTGATTTGATGAATGTCACGTTATAATTTGCAAATATCGATTTTGCATATTGTTAAATTTCTAGTGTCTCGGGCGAAAAAAATTTGCAAATCTGAAAAAAGATCGAATTGGGGGCGCTTACCCGGCTGTGTGTACACGTCTTCTTCTTGGGCGGCGACGAGAGCTCCGAGGAGCACGAGGCTCTGCAGGAGCAGCTGCTGCCAGCCCGGTCTCATGGTCACTCGACACTCTCACATATCGCGGCCACCATGCTGCGGCAACACACTGATGACTGACGTCTCGATGCCGCTTCAAGCGTCGTTCCGCCGCGCACCGGCGCCGTCTGCGCCATTCGGTCCTTGCATGCTATTTCATCGTGGCTTGCAATAGCCTTGACGATTAGGACTACACTACATTGACATAAGTTAGTTCACCCTTCACCCCAGATTAGTTTTCCTTCCTTTCGACACCCTATTATCAAAATCCAAATTTCAGTGACAACATATTCATAGTATACAACGCGTAAACCGATTTGCTTGACATAACAATTTGTTTGATGGGCAAGACAAAGTAGGAAATGGGTGAAAACATTAGTGTAGCACAGTTTCGATACGATGCGAACTCTCCCTTTACTCTTGTTCAATAATTTCCTTCTTTGTTTGACTCATCACGCGAACTATGTTACACAGATTGGTTTACTTATTGTAGGTATGTCAATCGATTCTAACATTATTTTGTAATGTATAATCCATTCTATACATTTTTTTGTTCTACTGTCTTTCTAGAAATTATTGCACACTTTTTTCTAACTGCTTTAATTGGTTTCAAATATCGATATGTCGAAAAAACTCGGAAAACATCGATGAATCTGCGATTAATTTATAATTAGCTTAGATGTAAATTTAAACTTAATCTCTTTTTATTAGCTTTCCAACTCCTTTTGTCGTCAGTTCGTCCGTTTTCAAGCAAATATTCGAACGGAGAAAAAAACGCAACATTACTTTTAATAAATGAAACTTACGATAAGTGTGCATTTTTCTTTCCTTAATGGAATGATTGAATGCTGTACAGTGAGAGTGTAAAGTTTGGAATAATCAGTATAAAGCGTAAATTGATTTTTAAGACAATTCCAAAAACAGGTCAATTTTTGATTTAAATTGCACGTTCTTTGACATTGCACCTGAATGTACAGAGTGTTACAGGTAAGAGTGATTACGTCGCTGACATTATTTTTAAACGACAATCCTCAAGTTTGAGTTGATATTTCGATAGCGCCCGTGACTGTCAAAACGATGCTACAAAAATTTTGACCCCTTTCATAAGAAAATTCTTCAGAAAATGTACAATGAAAACTGAAAAGCAGAGTTTTAATTTGAACGTTCCTAAATGCATTTTAATTCAAAAATAGATAAACTTACGACATAAAACATCGCAAATGAATAAAATTATTTCAAAGTAAATTTTCAAAATGTCCTTCATTGGCTTCTTCAGAATTTTCCAGTTGAAAATAATCTCAATAAGTGGCGATGAAATTCGCTGAGCAGTGAATCCAGATTTATATAAAAATTACTACTTTTAGCCTGATTAAGTAGTTGTAGATGTCGAAAAGACGGTCAAAACGATTAACCATAGCTCGTTTAATCGAACAAGAAAGACTAGAAATTTTAATAACGCTTGGATATGTACGATAAACAGTCACCCAGAAAGAGCACTATTTCTCAATCAACTGTTAGTAAAGTACAACACAAATTTCGAGAATTTGGTCATATGAGGGATCTAACTAGGAGTAGACATCCTGTAATAGATGAAGACTCCCGCCTAAATATGTTATTGGATTTGCAAGAAAATGAATCCTACTATACTTTATTGAAAGCTACTTATCTAGCCTATTCAAATCGTTAAAGTTAATAACTTCCAATCTAAACCTATTACTGTCCTCTCCGGTGTTCCCCAGGGCTCGCATCTGGGACTGTTAGAAAATAGTCTGAATCGAGTCTTCGTGTCGCCATCCCGGAACCAGGGAACAACATCTGATACATTCCACCCTCGACTACCTGAAGGGCACTTCGAATATCCTTTTTTCTTTAGTAGTTATAATTATTGACACAACAGTCTGATCGCGTTTTGTGCAGATCCAAGAAGCGTCGTATTGTAGTGCTTATCTCTTTGTTTCGTCGCTGTTTTTACTTTATTGTTTGTTTCTAATTCGATTAAACCTATTTTCATAGTCACGCGTGTTTTATTATTCACGTTGTACCTCAACAGGGAGCCCTGCTTTATAACTTATTTGTAAACGACAAAAGCAATAATTTTACGAACAGTAATTATTTATTGTTCGCCGACGATCATAAAATCTACACTAAAATTAAATCAGAAGAAGACTGTTACGCCTTCACTTGGAATATGCGTCCACTGTCTGGAACCCATCATATGCTTGCCACCAACATCGAATTGAAAATGTTCAACATTAATTCCTTCGCCACATGTCTTTTAAGTTTAACTTCTTATCCCGAACTTGAATCAGAACTCGGTTTAAATTCACTTAATTTTAGACGCTAAAGACCTAAAGACCTAAAACTTTTTTTCAAGATTGTTAACGGACACGTTCACATCCTTGAACTATTATACAAAATTGGACTTTTAACACCAATAAAAAACACCAGATCGTTACAAACCTTTCATCAACCATTTCATAGAATAAACTATGGTCAACACTCCTACTTAACTAGAACTATAAGGTCGGCCAATAGTCATAGCAACCTTGATATTTTTCATAAATTCTCAAATTTTGCACTTAACTCTCAAAATTGCGATTTGTTTATTTCTTTTGTCAAATGTGTGCTTTCACATCATCTTATTACCAAGTAAGCTTACTTTATGTAAAATTTGTAGCTTTCTTAACACAAGTAAGATACATTTTAATGAAGCAATATTTATTTCACTGAAATACAAAATGTCAAAGATACAAATTTCTTAACTATAAATAAAAATTCTTTTTTCTTAGTGTAGGTACATTAAAATAGAGAAGCCTGTTGGTTTCAATTGCCTCTAGATCGATGTAGTGTCACAGTAAAATACGCTAATGAATTCAGTTTTTTACATGCACCTATACATTACCGAATTACGTGGCTCGCTAGCCCGCGAAAATGCAAAAAAAAAAAATTGGAATGCTTTTATCGCTTTCAGTTTCAGCTGAATCATAATTCAGGAACATCGAAAACTAGGAGTGCACGCACGTAAGCAATAAATCAAGGCACGCTGCAGTCGCAAGTCAGCGAATCAATTTCAGAATTTACATGGCGCACATGAGCCGTTCGCAAACGAATTTGCTCGCCATCGTTTCAATTCCAACTGCACTTTCCGCAATTGTAGTTGATGGGTTCATTCACCGATGCGTTTTTGTATACTCATGAATTTATTTCGCAGCTTTCAAACCGTGCATTTCCAAATTTATTTCCATCATCTTTGATATGTAAAAATTGTACTCGATCTTTATAATTATAAAGTTATTAAATTTATTTCAGTATTTTCGTCGTCAGTGTTACTTTAGCGATCATTCTAAAATGACTCGCGCTTCATTTAAAACTGGCAAACTCGGTTGTGAACAGAACAAAATCACTGTTGACGATCGTATTTTCAAATTCCGAGCTCTTTGTTCGTCGAGTAAAAACAACGGAAATTTCAAAGTTATCGCGCGCCGATATTCCTTGAAATTCCGTTACGGCCCCGTGTTTAATTTAACAAACGCCACCGTGGAATGTACAATTTAATATCTGAACGAAAGTTACGGCACTATAACGAGCGTAGATTGCAAATGTAGGTCATCGGCGAGCTGAATTCCGCATTCGGAGAAGAAGAATTTAATTCGAATTGCTCGCGCTTAGTCTGCGAACCATTAGGGTGAATTATTATGTCGCGGAGGAATTTTCCTGCCAGCACAGTTTCTTCAGGAACAAGAGGTGAATTTAAGCGAAATTAAGTTCGATTAATCAACGGAAAATTCGGTTACGCGGCGATTCTTTCTTAAAGTAATCTACTTTTCTGTATAAGGTAGCATGACTTTCTTATAACGCAGTAAAGGAATTGGTCATAAATTTTAATCCTGAAACTGTCAAATAATTTCTGTAAGCTAAGGATTTAATTTTTAATCGCTGCGAATGTAAAAGATCTCAAAAGGAGTAGGGAATAAGAATTACAGAAAAGACGAAAGTAAAATATCAAAGCCACATAAACAGAAAATACTGTTATTGTTTCATGACCGTAGATTTAATTTAACATCTCCATTTTATATTTTATTTCTCAAACTGTGCAAACTCGCGTTCAATTGCATTGGATTCAAAACGCAAACATAAAGATTCTGCTTGCAAGGTAAGCACGCAAGCAATCCTTAAACATCACACACAAAAATATGAAAGGTCAAGTAGATTTCCTTACGCTTAAAGATTTAGTGCTTTAAAGGTTCAAGCAAGACGTATGATAAATTTATCCTTGCGCTTTGTTTCCTTTGTCCGCGAAAGCCGGAGTGGCAGAAGAAATATTTGATCAATAACCAGGTTGAGAATGACTGCATTGTTTACTCTGAAAGCCACACGATATCCTCGCCTCTGTTTGCTTTGATTTCGTTTCTGAAAGAACCCCGCTGAGCACGTTTGCCAAATGCGGATGTGCGGCAGTCTACAAATTATTATAATGAGACAGTCTCCTTATTTTCCTAGATAATGCCGGTTTAAAAACACATTAAAGTAACAAAAATTATTATACATAATATATTTACATGTACTTATTTCTTTCATATTTTGCACACTTACAGATTTTCCAAGCTGTTAACAAACAAGACAATAATTTTCTGTTTAAGTTTAAATTTTACAATTTGTTTCTTTTTATTATGATTAGAATCTGTGAAAATTAATTGAAATCGCACACATAGTGACAGTGCGTGTCCTTAATTAATAATTTCAATCTCATTGGAAAATAATAATAAACAACATAACTAATCTCTAATATAATATAATACCCGAGTGATTTTTTGGTTCAATAATAAAATGCAGTTTTCGCCTGAACGAATGCCTTATTTTAAACAAACTTTAATTTCTTCATTGTGGTTTTAAAACGATGATAATAATAATACCCTCAACAAGGCAGTGTCGTTGTGCTTATTAAAACCCCAACAAGTATGAAAGAAGGCAAAATACCAACAGAGCTTTTACGACGTCGCGTCGGATAAATGCGTTCCATGCAGACGGACGACTTGGCCTATTTCCACTGAAACATAACTTTTTAGCTGAGCTTGCAAAAGTAGGGTTCCGCTTGTATGTCAGTAAATATACATATCTCTTTTTGTGTCCAAATAGAAGGATATTCAAACTCGGAACAGCAAACAAAAGATAATTTTAAGACTTACGAAAAAAAATCCTCTTACTCTTCATATATTCAAGAAACATATCGAAATAGAACTGGCACGTGCATAAAAATAAAATGACGTTTTTTAAATAGTATTTAGGTAGGTACAGGGAAATCATTGCAACAGTCTATCCTTCAATAAATAATCGATTCTAATTTAAGAACTATCACATAGTTGTTGTCGTTGTATAATTTATGAAGTTTAGAATTTAAGAAAGTTTACTCCTTCTCAATATATCCTTAAATCACGAGCACGTTTGTTTGTTTTGTCTTAAGCTTTGGTAATATGATGCGGGGATACGTGTCAGGCAAAGGCATGTAGAAAAGATAGCAGTCAGTCTCTGGGTGAGCTTTAAGTGGTAAACGCGTTGGTAAGACGCGCAAATTAGGCAGACGGGCTCGCGAGTGTTGTTAATGAAACGCAATATGTGATGAAGGAGTTTGTGCAAGAATTGAGGCTTGCTGATGATAGATGGTACTCTGAGATAGAGTAAGATGCAAATTTCGCGGTGTCCGCTGATTGCTCGGACAAAGGATAAGAGATTGAGCACTCTATCATACGGGTGATCTCGCTGTATTCGCTGGTTAGCCGGATTAAGAGTAGGGGATCATCCCACCTGCACACGGCATTGTACCGTATCCGCCGGTTGCTAAGGCGTGAGTAGTAAATGCCTGAGACACAGCTAGCTGTACACTTGACCTCGTGGATTGCATTGTGCGTCCCAAGAACGGTCATGACTTGGTGTTGACTAGGATCGGGTCAGTGTGGCTAACACTGTAGGAGACGGTAGCAACAATGATTCGGAGAACGTACGCTCAGAAGGCAAGGTATGCTAATATCCACCTTGGGCTCGTCTTTATGCATGCGAAGTACGAAGATGGCCATTCGAGAACACCTTCTCCGTGAGTTTGCATCCCAGCAGGCAGCTTCCGCATCTAGATTCGCCGCTGGAGTGAACGAGGCCGGGAGACGGCCTCGGTAAATCATAAGTTCTACATTCTCGAGTAGATACTCGTAAATGGTTATTTGTAATTTAGCATGACATGCTTATGGAATCGGAAAGCGAAGCCCAGATGTTAAGACGTTTACTCTCAGCTCCGCAGAGGTCGAGAAAACGAGAAAGAGAGAAAAGAAACAGGGAAATGTTTATTGTAACTCCGTCCTCTGACATTGTTATCAGTCGAGAATGTTTAACAGAAAAAAACTATCCTACATAGTATTCTTTCCGTTTATTTCCTAGTGTGATCAGACTTTAAAGATGCTGTGATAAAACGGAACAGGTTTTAAGGAATTACTCTTTCACTACAATTAACTTCAATCTTCTTAAGTTCTTCCTATTTTTCTCCATCTTTACTTTTCAATTTCCCTTTGTTCTTTTTATTCTTTTACCCAACTCTCGGTTTTGTGTGAATTTTTGAATCCTCGATTTCTTTGCTAAGTGCTTCTTCTTCCGGGCTATAACTTTTTGGAAATTCGAAACTCTTTCTATTTCTGTTAAAAGTTTCATGTCATCTTGAATTTTTTGCTCTCTAGTTTCTTTTATCTTCCATCTCATTTTCTTCTATTTTTAGCTTTGTTCTTGTCTAATTATCTGTCAATAGACGGCACCGTTTTGCCACACCAAATAGAAATGGTTAATCCCGCATATTTTTGTGCAGATCGATATTTTTAGTAAATTAAAACAGCACCTTCGTCATTTTCTGTAAGAAGTCATGCTCCATATTCTGATCGCGATTAGATTGCAAACAACTTCATGAGTCTTTCTTAATTGGCATTTATAACAGTGTCCATATTTTTTCTGTTTTAAAAACGAGTGTGGTACATACGTACCTATTAATCAAGTCAAGGAACCATAATTTTTCAACTTTCCTTATTGCGTATTACAAAACCAATCTTTCTAACATTTCAGCTCACAGTCAATAATTAATTGCCACCGGCTATCCGCAATAAACTCGGCGGCCCAGATGAATTCAATTCAATTGTGCAACCGCGTCCCACATCTCGCCCATCGCCGGCCGGCAGGGGCGAAAAGAAACACCACGTCGATGGAGTCGCTCGCTCATGTTGTTATGTCATTCTTAACTGCGCGAAGAGTGAAAGTCTGTCCTTCGAGATTTCCTGGCGCCCAAACTTGCGGGTCCTATTCACAGCCTGACTAGACGGCGACCAGTTTGGCTGTTATTTTTTTTCCGGTGATGTCTTCGGTACGCAGACTGCTCGGCTTCGCGTCTTGCCTGCTGCTGGCGGTGGAAAGCCAGGCATTTCCTGACGGCGCCCCCGTGGATGCGTGCGTGAAGCCGAGACCCAATCAACCCTATCACGGGCAGGCTAGACCACAGAAACCCGATTCCAACCCTTATCATATTATTGCGTCCAGTGACAAATATAGACCGGGGCAACAGATAACAGGTAAAAGAAAAAAAAATCATTTTTAAAATATGAGCGTCGCAATTAAATTTGAAAAACTGGGCAAAGCATTTTCATTTTCCATTTCTATTTTGTCTTCGCCTAGGCCATTTTTAGGCAGACAATTTCTATGGTTATTTGTCAACGCTGATGACTTGTGTGATGTAGTGCAAAATAAACATCGTCATTGTTTCGGCTTTTCGTAAGTTTGAATTGTTAACATTTATTGTTACAAACCGGAAGCTCAGTTAAGTTTTATGAGAGTTAAAAGAAATTACAAAGTAACTCTCATTTCCTAAAGCGTAAAAATTACGAAATGCCCTGTAATTACACTACTATTTATTACGCATTAATTCGTAATTAAATTCGATTTCTTAAAACCGTATATTGAAAAGCGACTTCTTAAAACTGTATTTGGTATTAAAGCGCAGAACTAGAATTCTGTCGCGTTTTGAAATGGTTGTTTCATAATCGAAATAGTAAAGCCAGACGGGCACAAAACGACTTTTCTTTCGTCTCGTCTTTTCTTTAATTAAATAAGACCGGAAAAAATTGGCTTCGCGTACGAAACGTTTCCGTTCACGCCCTTTCCTGCTACTCTCCTGTTGCCGTTTTTATTTAATTAGCGTTTCGTACTGTATTTCCTTACTGTCCTTGTCCCAAAGTCGTCTATTTCGTACCTCCAATTTAGTATCTAGGTAAAATAAGATAAATTTATGGTAGATTTCGTCTCGTTATTTTCCAGTGACTATCACCGGAAACGAGAACTTCAAAGGCTTCTTCATTCAAGCAAGAGATGCCAACACAAACGAGTGGGTCGGCGAATGGTTGGAGGCGCCGAACACCAAAATCCACCCCGAATGCAGCGCCATCACACACGCCGATCCAAAAGATAAACAACAGGCGACGCTGTTGTGGAAAGCTCCTGCTAATGCCCGCGGAAGCGTTTACTTCACGTACGTATGCATACTCCTCAACTGATTACACAGACGTCGATCGATTATATCCCAAGTTATTCATTCACATGAAAGAGTTATTAACGTTCGAAATAGTTTTTTTATGCTAAATTGAAAAGAAATGATTGAAAACATAAAACAACGAGAAATTGCAAACTGGAGAAAAGTCATTTATTTATTTTTTTGGAAATAATAAGAAACTTAACTTTACTCCATTAATTTATTTTATCTACATCCGTGTGTAAAGTAGATGCTTTAAAGATTGATTTAAATAACATAAAAAATAAAATGGGTTTCATTAATGTTTTCAAAGCATTTTATAACTTAAACGTAGATTAGAGTAAAGTAAGAAACCAGAAAGAATGTAATTACCAACATAAACAAAGCAGTTGATAAAAAATGTGAAATCTGTTCGGTTGTAGGAAAAATACTGTATACAACACGTGTAAAAATTCTTTTTTTATCTCGTGCTACTATTTGCGCACTCGAATAAAATAAAAAGACCTCTACTTTACACACTAGTTACATAAATAACTATTATTTTAATATTGTTTAGCATCGTAATACTTTTTTCAGTTACTGCACTTTAGTTATTATTTTTCGTTTATCGTTAACTATCGTATAGTAAAGATTTATTTCTTCCATTTCAGGGGAACTGTTTTGAAAGACTATGGTACATTTTGGTCGAACATCGTAAATTCCGTCGGCCATTAAATTCCATGTAGATTATAACTTGCAGTATTTTTGTATATTTTTTTTTAAATTTGTGTAAATAAATACGTATAGTTTTATTTTTTATGGAGCCCTTGTTTTTAAAGAATTGGATTTTCTATAAACTATAATTTTTTGATCAATTAAAATTAAAGATAATTTCTTGTCCATCGAAATGTACGCTTTTTGAATCGTGTCGCCTTAAAAATTGAAGATAGGCAACCAATTTTACTTGTGTGCTTTCAGTACGTATAAAAAGCGAAGTTATTTCTGATTTGATTGGTGGGTTGCCTATCCCAAAGCCTTCAGGGATCGCTTTTAACGTAACAATAAAATAATAATGACTTTAATTATTTAATCTTAAGTTGTTATTAAATCACCATTGTTTAGTCTTGAGAAATCTGACAACATACAAGGAAATTTCGGTTATTTCGTGTTAATATAAATTGTCTACAGAATTCCTATATGGACTTGTCAAGCAAATGAAGGTGGGTAGCTCCTTACCGGTAAGTAATTTTAATCCAAAACTTAATATATTTCGAGCAATAATTAAAAATATTTGTTTTTCTCAATTAAAAATAACCAAGGCAAAGAAAGTTCTCTATAACTTCTGGAAATATAAATCTGGAAAACTCACAGCTTTCAAAGAAAGATGGCGGCGCCTTCTAGTTTTTCGATGTCGCGTCAGTGGGGGTGGCGTCGTGGCGGCGCGGCGTCGCGACGTCCGCCGCCTCCGACGTCACTACCAATTCGTGCGCCGTTCCGTGCAGACGCAAGGCTACCAGTTTCCAGTGCGACGCGATAATTTTCCGAGGTAAGTGGAAAACATATGGGTCACACCATATACATACATAGTATGCCGCGTTGACCTAGGGTTGAGCTTTTTTTATGGGGTGGCTACCCCGGCACATTGTCGATATCGTAATTACTTTTAGCACGAACTGACCTATATAATTTCTCTTATTTTCCTAGAATCATTTTTTTACGACGCAGTTTATTTTCTGCAATTTTCCGGATTATAACGGCGATGTTTTCTCAAAAAAGAAAAAAGAAATTATCCCGATGGTAAGAAAGATCGCCAGGAAATGCCGTAAGGAAGTGAGAGATAATAGCCGCTTCTGAATCGGCCAGTAAATCTCTCGGAGCTTTTTCGGAAAGTAAATTTTAATCGGTGCGAGGAAAACCTCAGGCGACGCGAATCGCCTTAATGAAGGTAAAATAAATATTTTGAAAGGAGAAGCGCATTTTGCATAATGATTTTACGTTGATGTAAAGGCGGTTTTTACGCGCTCTTAAGCTTTTCTTCGACCGATAATATAATTCTATTTGCACATCGGCTTTCTTTTTCTCCGCTCTCCAAGCTGTACGTAATTATGGGAATTTCATTGGCTCGTCATAAAGATTGAAATAAACTCATTGTTATTTTTTTGTGACTTTAATTTTAATAGTTTAATTTGTTCGAATTATTTAATTTTTCCTATTGATGAAGTTACAGTTTAGAAATCCTTTTTTGAAATTTAGGAGCGAGATGACCACATTGCAAGTTAATAAGTAGATCATTAGTCTTTCCATTTGACCATTAAAGTTATTTGGCGATTAACTTGATTTCTCTGAATGGATGATTGATTTTATGAATTTTTTCCATGGTAGTTATTCGTCTGATAACTATTAGGCTGGGTTTCTCAGTCCTAGTTTAACTTTAAACTCCTGTTCATTCCCACGGTAGCAATTATAAAAACAATTGTTCCCATGGAAATAAACAGTAGTTTAAAGTTAATCTAGGAATGAGAAACTCAGCCTTAGTGAATTTATTTAAGGCCTGGTCTTTTCATCTCCAGTTAACTTTATCTGATGGTTTATTCCCATAGTAATCATTGTGATCACAATCGTTACTATGGAAATTAATCGCCAGATAAAGTTAGTTAAAGATAAAAAGATTGGGCTAGGTTGATTCAATCAGTATATTGAAGAAAGTGTTAAAGGAAACAAAATTATGGGATTATAAAATAAATTAATTCAAGCTTCATAATAAGATTGAACATTTTTTAATAATACTCCCTCTTTGTAATAAAACCCTGAAATTGCCAATTTAGTAACTGTAATTACCTTCCGGGGTAAATGATGCACGCAGACCAATTTTCCCCAGGTCTGATCTTAACTCGCTTTCGAGCTCATAACTTTATATTATTTCTGCGCTTAATGTAGCACTATGTTGCTCAAAGTTTACAGTACAACCTTGTTATAGCCGGCGAGAGCAAACGTCGACGTCAAGTTCCGCGAAACAGATCGCCCCCGCACCGTAATAACAACCCCCATTTCACGTTGCGCCACAGTAAACCTCCCGAAATTCGACGCCCCAATTTACATTATAAAAGCGGCGCTCACGGTTAATAATCACGGCGGCCATGGCGTGTTCCGCCCCAATTTATCGCCGCCGGTGCAGTTAGAGAGCGTTTTTCACGGATTTTTATCGTCACCGAGTCCCGCTCAGCCGGTAGTTGCCGGCGTCCCGGCGCTAAATTTCAAAACTCACGCCCGGATCTATCCGCGCTAATAAATAAGCCGGAGTTAGGGGGAACAATGAACCCGGAAGAGCACCGAAATCGATGAATTTTCAAGCGGAACAAGAACCGGTGCGAAATATAAGTGGTGCTTGAAAATATTGGAAAACAATAGCGCGTTGCCGGGTAACAATCTAGAATGCAGATTCGCGGAATAGAAAATAACTTTATTCTGGCGCGGTGACGCGATGAGTGTAACATGGTTTAGAGGAATGAAAGGAACACATTTCTGCAATGAAGTTATTCATAAAAGATTTCTTAATCAGAATCCTTCTTTATATCATGTATAGTCTTGGCGCAGCTTAAGTGCTACCACTTGTTTTGTAAGCTTTGTATGTAACACAAGGTTTTAAGGCTGAGGTTTGCGTGCAGGTGCTGCATTTTAGGTGCACATGACTGTACATATCATAGTTAGTCTCCGAGCTTTGACTGGTAAACGTGTTGGTAAGACGCGCAAATTAGGCAGACTGGTTCGCGAGTGTTGTTAATGAAATGCAATGACATGTGATGAAGGAGTTTGTGCAAGAATTGAGGCTTACTAATGATAGATGATACTCTGAGTTAGAGTAAGGTACAAATCTCGCGATGTACGCTGATTGCTCGGACGAAGGGTAAGAGATTGGGCACTCTATCATATGGGTAACCTCGCTGTATTCGCCGGTTAGCCGGAGTAAGAGTAGGGGATCCCCCACCTGTACACGGAATTGTACCGTATCCGCCGGTTGCTGAGGCGTGAGTAGTAAATGCCGGAGACACAGCTAGCTGTATACCTGACTTCGTGGATTGCATTGTGCGTCCCAAGAACGGTCATGACTTGGTGTTGACTGGGCTCGGGCTAGTGGGACTAACACTGTAGGAGACGGTAGAAAGCAAGGTATGCTAATATCCGCATGAGGCTCGTCTTTATGCGTGCGAAGTACGAAGATGGACATTCGAGGACACCTTCTCCGTGAGTTCGCATCCCAGCAGGGAGCTTCCGCATCTAGATTCGCCGCTGGAGTGGGCTTGAGTAGATACTCGTAAATGGTTATTGTAATTTTGCATGACATCCTTATCGAATCGGAAAGCGAAGCCCAGATGTAAAGACGTTTACCCCCAGCTGTCACCAAATTTATAATTTAATTGACTAGCCTCGTACCTACCTTGATGGTAAACAAGTTCTGCTGAGTAAACGTATCAGCTGTTCCCCTCGACTAGCATACAGTGGAGATAGGGGTGAGTTTAATTACGATGGTGATAATTATTGAAGGGCGCCAGGAGACTGTAATTACAAGCCGATCGTAAACAATCAGTCGACGTCTCCAATCGACCAAATCGGACAGAAAAATCAAACGTAAATAGAGGCTTGTTTACTGACTGGTATGTGAAAGTAGAAATTAAACACGGAATTAGAGTTAATAATCATACGATTTAGTTGAGGTTCCAACTTCGTACAAATGCAGGTTACTAGATGAGTTCACTTAAATATAGGCTAAATTCGTCTAAAGTTGACAAACTTCGAATTTATTCAAGACAACAAAAATAATGTAAAGATGCATTTTCTGCATTTGGACGAAGATTCGCTCTCCACATTAACTAAGAAACATGCAGTATTATCGCGTCGATATGTGTCTTATGAATCGGTATTAAATGCAACAACAAAACTCACGAGTTTGTTTCTGTCAATCAGAGAAACGTCAAACGAATTTGATGATCACCACGCCATCTACGGTTCCTGTCCTGCGTTGCTAATCCGGAATCATGGCCAGCTACATTAACATTCACTGACGTGTATGTATGGCCGTTTCAATTTGACTTAAAAATTTGACTGGTACTCCACTCAGCGCCTCTTGTGAGTTTTTAAGTAATTGCAGTTGTCATTACGTTACTATCAGTAGTTCTGTAGTATCTTTAATAGGGAGCGCTGAGGGGAGTACTCCACGGCATGCTTTCTCGGAACCGAATTTTAAGCGAATTGAAACGGCCATACATACACGTCAGTGAATGTTAATGGAGCTGGCCATGCCGGAATAAACCGGTGGGCCCAACAGCTAATGTGGCGGTTCAGCGTAGCAGATTCGGCGGGGAAAATTCGCCTGGCCGCGAAGGTCAAGCGGTCGCAGCCGAGAACGATCTCCAGAAAGCACAGCGATGCATAAAGTGTGAGTTAGAAGTAGGGCTACCACATGAGTTATAACCCAGTCGCAGAGCCAATTGCGAATGGACTCGTAAAATCCAATAAAAGAAGAAAATCCTGAAAGTAAAAGGAAACAGTTTCGTTAGCGTCCATCATGGCGTCCGCCATTATGCTCGATATACTTTACCTGAGAGCTAATAAGTTCCCAGGCTTGGAATTGGGATTAAAATTACCCCAAATCGTTCGGTGGTATTGACAGGAATGCCGACAGCGCCGTTAACGAATTCTCCTTACACAAAAGGCAAAAATTCCAAGATCACACTACAACACGTCTTAGGCCCGATTTTACAATCGTCGGATAAGCATTATTCTTAAAATAATGTGACGTAGGTGTGACGTAGATATGGAGGAACGTTAAAGGATATTCAGCGAACAGTTATTCCGTCCTTATTCCAGATTGTAAAACTGGGTCTTAATCTTGCAACTGCCGAACAACAAGTGAAATAGAAATGCGAAGCCGAGATGTTGGTCGGTAAACAACGCGCGAAAATTGCGGATGGTAACTATAAAATAGTCACGTGGTGCTGCCCCATAACCAATGAATGTTGCGCGTTCACCTAATGCGAGTTTTCCCCTCTGGCGCGGTAAACGAGGAGGAACAGTGTTGCCAACTGTACCGAAACCCGGCTGTAATGATGCTGTATTGCCACGATTTCTTAGCGGCAAATTTAAACGTAGCACAGCTCCGCAGTGGGCGAGAAAGCGTAAAAGAGAGAAAGAAACCAAGGAAAGAGAGATCTAACCGAAGGGTGAATGAAAGTTTATTGTAACTCGGTCCTCTGACATTGTTATCATTGGAGAACGTTTAACAAAAATAAACTATCCTACAAGAATAAATTCTCCATGAATAATTAATGTAATTAGAATTAGTTCTTCATGAAAGGAATGTTAAAACAATAAAAGAGAATAAATGAATAGTCGAGGCGAAGAAAAAGTTTTAAATTAAATTCAATGACCTGCATATTCAAGAGGAGTAGGAATAAACGATTCTGCACAAAATGAAATAAGTATCTTAGAGCGACAGAAATGTAAATTGGTAATATTTTAATGTCAGCATTCAGCTGGAATTTGTACCATACAAATGCAACGTGATATTCAAAGTACAACTTAACCGGAAGTAAACACAACTTCAGTAAACAGCGATATTCTCGCCTGAAGCGTCTACTCTCACAGTTTACAGATGCAGTGACATAAAATTTCCAGTCGCCAAACTTAAATTATACGTTGAAGTTATCAGCGTACCATATTTACCAGACGCAAATGCATCCAATTACCAGGTAACTAAATCCGCTCGTGGCTTGCAAAAGTTCGTTTAACTTTAAAGTTCCTCTTTAGTTCGTTAGCTGAACTTAAGGCAAGTCGAAGGAGCTATGCATATTTGCTAGGGGCGCATAACTCTGAAACGATGATTAACGATTACCAGGAGGCATTGTTTGTAAATACACTGCTGAAAGCCGAGTTTCTTTTTTTGCTCGAGGCAATAATAATAGAGCGTCCATTTGTATTAGAGCTTTGCCCCCACAATAAACGAGCTGCGTTTAAATAATGCGCCTTCATGAATACAAATTGACGGCCAAGCGAAAAACAGAAACGCCGAGTTTCTATCAAAATTCGAAAAGTATGACGTAATTTGTCCCGACTGAAATTCCCAGTTTCATTATAATGCCTCCAATGACTGGCAAGTGCCAAACAGAATACACCTGACACTCGTTTAATTTGCATCTCGCATTTCGGCACGCTTTAGTTTCGCCTAGTTAAAATCCTTGATGGAATTCGCTGATTCCTTCGTGTTTCAGGTTTTTCGTCCTCGTGGGCTTCGTGACGGGGCGCGATCGATTCGGCCTTATTCTTGCGCCACATTAAGCTGCAATATCGTTTGCAGTTTCGTTTCAGCTAGTCGCCTGCCCATTTGTGTTATTCAGGCTGTAAAATTTAATAATGTAGAGCTCGGCTCTGAATTTGCGCAATTCCAGGCGAGATACCGAAGTTAATGCGTCGCATTTCGATAATTAACAGCACGTTGATTTATGGCAGGCTAACGAATGGATATTTGTCGACATAAAATGCAGAAGCTGCAACTATGTATTTTCTTTTAATTGTCTCTGGATGATGTCTCGTGTTCATGGACGACCGGACATCGATTCAAAAATAAAATTTAAAAAACTACCTAAAAGGTTTTTTCCAAAACTTTTATAAATTAAATTTTGTTTTAGAAGTTCCTTGTCTTCATCTGCTGTGGAGTTCAACAACTCCTTCGAACTATTAGGCCCCATACACGATCAAACAATTTGCGCAACAAAGGGTGTTGTGCAAACATTTTGATCGTGTATGTTCGCGTTTGAGTTGTTGTGCAACAGTTAAATGCACAGAGTTAAATGCAGAACATAGTTGTTGTACAACAGAAGTTTGCACAAATTGTTTGACCGTGTATGGACCCTATAAAAGCGTGATTCATAATTTTTTTTCTGCTCATAGTTTCGAAAGAATACACTAAAAAAAATTGGCAAACATCAGCCATTTGTATAGAGAAATTTAAATATGTACAAAACAATAAGAGAACGACTGTTTAATGTTCTCAGAAAATTTCACGCCAAGTAAAAAAAAGTACTCTTGATTGATTGACGTACCATTGTTACGGTTTTGTCGCCCGTTATTAAAATCAGCCCAGAACAAACAAGATAAACCGACGGAATCGATACTTAATAACGCCAGCCGGCGTTTATTCGCGTTGAAGTGTGATTGCTTGAATTCGTTTGCGTTCGGTTTGGCCGGCCGACGATAATGAAATATTAATCAGCTCAATGAGCCCACAGTGGAAATTACACGCCACTCATCCTCCCTTTTTAATTCGGGGGCGAAACCCGAAATTCCGGGCCTACCGCAACTCAATTACCTATACCTATTGCTAATTTTGTTAGCCCCTGAAATTTGCTGCAAGTCGTCACGTAAAAAATGGGGTAGGATGCCTTCGCGGCATTTTAATATGTTTCGTTTATCTGTGAACAGTGACAGTGACAGCGAAACCAAATTTTGTAAGAGTTATTGCTCCGTTCCCCGTGGCGGCCTACTTTTTGTCTTGCCGAGATGAATACTGGAGAGTTCCTGCAGCTTGCCGGAGCAATGCGATATGCATGACGTAAAAAGATGAGAGAAAATAAAAGAGAGTTCACTTTTATTGTACCTACTGAAATAAGTACTGCAGAAATATCTCAGTGTCGTTTACCATTATATTAGAATTCAACATTTTCTCTCTGTTTTTTTTTTTATTAATAAGTGTCCTCGTCCTATCTTCCGCGTAATACTTTCAACGAAATTATTTAGAGTTTTACTAAAGGAACCCTGTTTGTGATTAATATTACTCCGAAACTGTTACAAAACAAAGCAGCTTATACATGTAGTTTCCCGATGTATGTCTCCTTAAATGATGGATTATGACAGATCGGTGAATTCATTTAGTTGTTCCATTTTGTATAGA
The DNA here is from genome assembly GCA_033060865.1 of Dorcus hopei. NCBI lineage: Eukaryota > Metazoa > Arthropoda > Insecta > Coleoptera > Lucanidae > Dorcus > Dorcus hopei. The sequence continues at coordinate 45,553,448 of CM065423.1, read as the reverse complement.
ACAGTTTTCAAATGGATGTTTGTGATGTAATTGGCTGCACAGTCGATAAGCTCAACTCCGCATTTTTCGAGTTTTCAGATTAATGAGTTTTTCGAAACAGTGTAAATTCTTTTCTTTAAGGCCCAGTTTTACAATCGTGGAATAAAGACGGAATAACTGTTCGCCGAATATCCTTTAATTTTCCTCCATATCTGCGTCACACCTACGTCACGTTATTCTGAGAATAATGCTTATCCGACGATTGTAAAATCGGTCCTAAGGCTGCGCTCACACTGATGATGTAAAAACGTTTTCGGCTAGCCACATACTGATGAATCGAAAACCTTTTCGGACAAAATGTTTTATTGCATTATAAAACAGTGTGATGTTATACTAAAGAGACAAAAAACGTCCTTCTATTGATATTAACTTCTCGGCGTCTACCTGCGTTAGCGCGAGTCTTTCTTTAAAATTATATTGGGGTTTCTAAACCCTTGTTTTTTAACCTGCTTATTTACTAACAGCAAAAATAAATAAAAGCAGAGGACAGTAGCTTTTAGTAGCACGGATGCCGAATCGGTTATTAATGTCATTTTGTTATTGTTATGACAACTGTCAGTTCTAAAACCTTTTTGCTTCATCAATGGGCACGAGCGCAGCCTAAAAATATAATGTATTTGCATGAATTGCATAATTTTGTTTTATAAATATTATCCATTCACTCTTTTTCCTCGTCCCAGTAGGCGGGATAGGATGACATTTTTGTTGGTATCACAATGAAACATAGACGTCAGATGAAATGGTTATGTTTATTTTTAATTTCATGATTATAATTTGAGTCCACTGACGGAGACATTGTTGCCAGCTCGACTGTAGTGCATATTTCACGGTGCCATAGTCGGTGCTCCTTCGTATAATATTTGGCAACATAGTCAGATTAGTGGTGTGGAATTGTCATTAATATTTTTAATGTCAGATTCTGGCATCTATCAAAATTCAGGCCAGCAACTTAACGAAACGAGAACACGGCCTACTGAGACGAGGAAAAAGAGTGAATGGATATTAATAGGTCTGTTCCAAGCACGCTTTGTGACGGTTTCGAAACCGTCAAAAGCATGCACTCATCAAAGTTTTACACTTGATAAAGTTGTCAACATCGATCATTATTTCGGTGGGCAACTGATTATGACGGTTTCTTAAACGGTCAGAAAGCGTGGTTTTGGAACAGAGCTAATAATAAAATAATAATGTCTGTTTAGGCTTAGGGCTTCGTTTTAAGGCTCATCTTAAGAGGCGTGACTCAAATGCATTTCATTTTAAAGACATCTTTCTCGACTCTCAAGAATAAAATCAAACATTTCTCCTGCAAGCGTCCTCACCAGTGAACACAATAATGATTAGTGATCGTGCTTACGTGTCCGGAATCCTGCCAAACAAATAAAAGAAAAACTCATCACATTTCTCTCTACGACGCTGACCCAATAACTGGGGGGCAAACATCGAAAGGAAATGACAGGTGAAATCAATGTAGGACGCGAAAGAATTCAATCTATGTTCTCCGCCGCCCCGAAATAGAATATAGCGAAAACACGGCCGGATATGAAATTGCTCTCCCGAAGCGAATTACGAGTGGGAGGGCTTTTAGGGGCGTCGGGACGCGTACGTACGTGTCAATTATATCGGCATTTCGGATTCAGTGGCGTGCGTGGCGTTTGGGTTCGCTCGTTAACGACGCCGAATTTGGGACCTCTTTAATGACTTCGTCGAGAAGGTAAACGTTCGGGTAGTTAAATATTCGTCGTTATTATGTTGGAATTCTGAGTTAACCAGTTGAGAAGATAAACAGATGCTGAACGTAAAGCGTAAAATCGTGTTTCACGTACTGTATGAATTACGAATTGTCCGGCTCTACGTTTTGGTTGCTATAAATTACCTAACTTTACACTTGTGCTCGGGGCTGTTTTAGAAGTCTAAAATTAATAAATAGACTTTTACATAACAAGCGATTTCCCACTTTTCAACAACGACCAGTATATTTATTTTCACTATCATTAAAGCAGACTAAAATAAATAGACTTTTACATAACAAGCGATTTCCCACTTTTCAACAACGACCAGTATATTTATTTTCACCATCATTAAAGCAGACTCTTGTACGATGAAAATTTGTATGAAGAAATTCTTTTAAATCTTTTAGCTTACAATTTATTATATTTATTTTAATTACTTGAAACTCCCACCCCCAGTTATTTTCGTTAAACGCGCCTTGTGTAAACACAAAAATCAGCGACTACTAAAACATGCAACCAACGATCAAAAAACGTGTGTTTAAATACTTTGCCGAATGAATATTCATCGTCAGCAACAGAAACAGAAGGGGCTTTAACTGCAAAAATAAACCGACGCTGGTATTTTACACGTTTCCGGGAATGTCCGCAGTTACAACAGCTTGTTTTATGCAAAATAAATTCGTGGTACTTCACGTGTGCAATAAATAAAATAATAAAATAAAAATATGATTCCATAGTGTAATTAAAATGAAAATATTTTTCTGCTGCAAAAGTTTCTGTTCCCATGAGAAATTCAGCATCTGGAAATGAGGCTCGATTTCGTTTTAATGCTTTTGCGGAACTGTGAATTTTTTTATTGTTAAATGTGAAAAAAATTGCCCCTTGTATGAAATAAGTAAACAATTGAGTATGCACATTTTTATATACAAAGTGGTGATTAAGTCCGGCACCGCAAGCTTTATTTAGATTTAGTTTTTCCAGTATCATCTGGAATTTTTATTCCATGCTGCTGAGGTCATCACGCTTAGCAGCTGACTTGTTTTGTTCCCTTTCTGCATAACTCTGTTCAGTGCGGGTAACAGAGCCTAGTACTTTGTTGTCTGGTCGCTGGATCTTCTGGGTTTTTGCTGGTTTATTAATAACTTTGTTGCGCAATTTTTGCAGTTCTTTGGTCACTTCACACCCCCTATAGTATGCGCATGCCGCAGTTATAACACTTTGGCTTTTCATCCTTTGATCTTTGGCAGTCAGCTGTTTGATGCTTTCCTGCGCATCTAACACACCTCGGAACTTTCCGACAAAATCTTCTAGTGTGACCCCACGCCTATGGCATTTTTTACACTGCGGGATCAATTTGGATTTTTTCAGAGGTTCAATATGAATATGACTTCAGACCGTGAACATTTTAAATAAATAATATTTTTATTTCAAAAGATATATTTTTTGTAACTTTGGCCTTTGATAGTTCAAATTCTGGATGCAACGCGGGTTATTTAACACACAAAATTTTACATGTTACACTGAAATTGCCTGTGTTTTATTAATTGATATTATGGCGTAGATCTGTGAGTTAGGAAATACCGACCAGCACCGCCGCAAATTGTGTTCGATGTTCGTCGTCAGTTTTAATTGAATTTGCCAATCACTAATAAAACTAGACAGCCCACGAATTATATCAACATTTCTCTGCGATAAATCGATTATTACAACATCTGCTAACGAGTTGGTAAGCCTGCAGTGTATTACATAATTTATAATTTGTATGAGACACACTGTAAGTTAAATTGTGATCTTATAATACTTATATTTCCATAGATAAAAGGCATAAGATATAAAACATAATAAATATAGAAGCACAATTAATTATTGATTAGTAAAAATGGTTATAGTCAATATATGATTTAAAACCTATACAAGACTGATAATATTTTGTCTCTTTAGAATATATTAATATATTAAGAAAAAACAAAATAGGAAAAGGGTGAAATTCTATTCTTTACAAAATGTGATGGTAAATTCAATTGTCTTTGTTTGCTTTGAAAATTTATTGCGGAATCTTTAGTTTATTATCAAAATTTCTACTTGTTACTTCATCCAACAACAATTTTCATATTTTCTGCTTTTTATTCCCCCTGTAATAATACATATTTCACTAAATTCGTACACGTACATCATCAACCCTTCGTTGCATCATTTATCGCCCCCAAATCCCACACCATAATTAACACAGTTCAGTTTAACGACGTAGCTAATCCATTAAAAATTAAACTTGTGGGGTTTCAGTATTCTAATAGATGGAACGTCCAAAACCGACTAACATTAGGGAAAATATATCAACGTTTCGTGCTCCCAGATTACAAGATTTGCAACAGATTTACCACATTTTACAACCGCATCGCCGCGCCGGCCGTAGGTATTTACCTAAATACAATTCGCCGAACTTCCGAACAAAACGAAACAAAAACTTTTATAATTGCAAACTCGCCCTGTCACACCTGAAATAACGCAAAGTTCACATTTGTCAGTGTCACTTCCAGCTATAGTCGTCGCGCAAGCTGTTTTTAACCCGCGATGTGTATTTAAATGAAGGGAAATTAATCACCGAAGGCAAAAAGTTCGCATCCAAAAGAGAAAAAGAGGTGCGCGCAAAAATTTCTGCCGTTGACAATCTGTTTAAACGAAATTTCGTTGCTGCATCAAATTTCCTGTGCAATGTCCTAGTTTTTTTTCTTGTTGCAGGATGAGGACGGGGTCCGTTCATCTTTGGCTTGTGACGCTGCTTTTCGTCGTGTCTTCCAGGCAAAGAAGTTTCGTAGACGCTGGGCCATTAAGTTCGCAGCAGGCAGGTAATAACCATATCTTATGCAGGCACATTTGCACTTAACGCTTCGCGGATAAGGTACCCGACTAATTCCCGGAGAAATTAACACCTTATCCTTCGACGCAAATTTCTGTGAGCCCCACGACTTCAATAAGAAATCTTATTCTTTATATAAAATTGACGATTGTTCATAAAATTAATTTCGTTGAACTGATAAAACAATTCGTCGTAAATTTAGTTTAAAGCCGACGTTTCGCTGAAAGTTGATAGCTTCTTCAGTAGTACTTAATAATAACTTACAAGTTTTCAATCAGAAGTTTTCAAGATTAACAAAAAAAATCAATCAGTCCTCGAAATTAAATGTGAATTAGAATTTCTTGCTAAGAACTACCTATATTTATGCTACGCACTCATAACTTCTACATTCTTCCATAATTCAAATTCTAAAAGCGTATATAGCGAAAACACAAGGATGGAAGCCGTATACATAAAATTGTAAGCTTGAATTATGAATCGACTTCTCTCTTCTTCTACCCCCACTAAGTCCAATTTATGAATATAAAATAGAGCCTTACACTCTAAATATTAACTTTTATAAATTATTGTATATTCAAACGGGTATTCCCCGTTTAAAATCACGAATGAAAATTACTTATCGTTTTTAAATGAGCGTTTCTGGAACTGGCAGCTTTCATCGATTTGGGTTTCCTCTTACACTTACCTCATTAACTTTATTTATAAAATATTTCCCCTTGCGTTTTCTCCAAATTCATCTGGAGAATTTCTATGTCCTCGGTGTTTAGAAAACGCGCACGCAAACATGAGAACTTTATAAATAAAATTTTAGGCTTCGAATATAAATCGATTCATCAATTTGGAGTTCCCCTTAACCCAAACAAATTCAATTTGTAACGAATCGACTTCCACAAAATGAAAAACATAACCTATTGTTAAACCAAAACGTTATTTTTTTATTGAATTCCTCCATTACACATTTGTTCGCTTGTAGCCTGCACCGCCGCAATAATAAGCAAGCCCTCTTTAAAATCATTCGGAGAATCGAAACACAATCTAAAATATTATTATGGAGTTTCCTGCAGTAACAATCTTCAAGATTGTAAAATCGATGGCGTGCTACTTGTACGCACTTGCCGGCCTATAAATCGGTGCACCATGTGCAACAAACTGCTTCTGTCCGTTAATTAATTGCGAAACGCTTAAAGGGATTATCGGCCGGTAATTGAGCATCGCTAGCTGAAAATTTTAATCGCAGATTTCGTATTAAAGTCGTTGAGTGGGACGCTTCGTAATACCGGATTACACTAAACCGCTGCGTATCCTGAAACTCGTCCACCCAGGACTACAATTTACTTACCATGGTCAATAGATAGGAAGGAGAAGACAAGATGAAATCGATTCATTCCACCTGAATTTGGAACAAATTAAACCAGCGTTGTTCTATGTGGATAGAATCTTCGGTTAGCTTGGTAATATTATTTCAATTATATATAATTAAATAATTTAGAGTAGATTTTATAAAATGAATTCATTCAATTCTGAAAAAAAAGGGCAAGTAAGTAAGAATAAAAGGAAAATTATGGAAGTAAAGAGCGTTCACACCAATAACTTTTGAATGGTACAATGTAGTTGAAAACCCTCAGAACTAACAACTAGACCGGAAGCCACAGTCGAACCTTTGGAACTCGGAAACTCTGGCTTAAAACAGGAGAGGTTGGCAACGCCGCGCCGAGTGTAATTCACTGTAAACAGCTTTTAACAGCCAATGAAACTTGAATGACAAAAACTATTTCTATTCAGACGACTGGAACTACATTTGAAATATATTATATTGAAAGCATTCTCATCTTTAATGTATTATCATTAATCAAAAGTTAAACGGCTAATTAGTTGCCACAAACTGACGTCATAATCTCAGACTGTGACGTGATGAATAATTCTTTTAAATTACCACCTATATTTTTTCTGGTGAAAATGATTCAAGAACTTTGAAGTAAAATTCTGACTTAACGAAGCACTTTAGGATATGTTTAAATCGTCTTATTTTGAGCTTAGGATTGAGCAACTTAGAGACAGAGTTTCAGAATTTAATATTCTAATGTTTACCTTTCTCTTCATGAAAATCTCATATTCTGAGGTCGCGACCTTCGCTCGTAAGTCTGCGTTATTGGTAACGTGTCACTGTCTTTACAGAAAATATCTTCCGTCGTTTTCACTCTCCGAAACCTGATTTAATTCAAAATAAATAATTCCCCGGGCATTTCACGCGAAGCAAATCCCTCGCCTCAGGGTTCGTGGTGAATTGTAGCTCGACGTTTCCGCCGAACAGATCGAGATTGGAATACCTACCCTCCGAATGAGATTCCGTGAAGCAAGTGCAAATCTGATCCGCATTCATCTTGTTCTAGTCGGCCGCGATTTGAATGGAAGGCTTTGACGGCGCGACATAATGTATCGTTTTCAGATGGTAACGGAGTCTTTGAAGTTGAACGTCCACGTGACAGGTCATTTCGATGCAAATCGTGCCCATTAGTGGTAAAACATCAAACGCTTGTCAGCATGATATCTGCAGCCCACAGGACTCGATAAAATCTAAGCATGCGAGCGCGTACGTGTATGTTGTAACGTAACTATAATACAGTTAAGTTGTTTGTTGCTTTGGAAGCCGATTAAAACGATAATTCCATGACGAAGTAGCTTCCGTTTTTGCCGCCTAGCTAACTTTTAATGAAAACAAGCCGATTCCAACTTCCTAACAAGTTTTTTAATTAAAAAGGTTTTCCTCGAAATTATGTTTTATGTACTAACGGCAAGGAGCAGAGATTTAAGGGAATTTCCTCGTCGCGAGCGGATTTCCGAATTAAACGCAAAAGGTCGCCCGCCCTATTACTATTTAAATCGCAGCCCTGTTTGATCTTCGTCGAGATCGAATTTAACAACGGCGGCAATTAATTACTCCGTCGCTGCCCCATATCATGATAAGGGTTGCTTCTCTAGATAATTCGAACTCTGCGATCCTTTTCGCCCCCGAATTGCGCTACAAATTGCCCCGCATTTACAGACTTCACGCCACGTGCAATATTTATTATCTTAATGGCGTCGAAACCTGAGCGATGTGCCATGAAACGTTCTTGGAAGTAATTAACTTTGAAAATTATGAGCGAACAAAGTACGTAATTGTAACTTTTTCACACGCCAATTAATAGTTCGTACGGATCTTAAGGAAGCACTTTGGAAGAAGTAAAATGCTGAATCCTAATCGATTACTTTTTCTTTTCTTGGTCCAATCTAGCATTCTCTATTCTTTGTTAATAGTTAACTTATCTACTTTGTGCAAATGAGTAACATATTTCACCTGTCTTTTCTTAAATTCTTCTCCGATTTTGTAGTCATTAATATCCCTGAGGCATTCTTTGTCACTGTATCACTTCCTTTCATTTTTCTTTTCGTGATCTCCTACTTTTTGTTTTGTTATTGTGTATTCTTCCTTCCTATCTATTGACTTTTTCTTTCGTTGATCAATGCAACATTTGTGCTAAATACCACGACTTATCCTTATTTATTCCCTTTTTTATCATTTTTCCTTTGAGTCGTTTCATTCTCTTAAGTATTCCATTTTGTAAGTCACTTTTAACCCTCACCGTCTTGTACTTTTTCCATCTACATATGCATGTGAAAATATGTATCTTAAGATGCGCGGACAACTTATTTATATTGAGAAAATTCGGATGAAAGGATTAAGATCAAGGTGATGAGATGAAAAATAAAAATGAATTGGCCAAGCGAAAACATTTATCTTGACAGACCAAGAATGATAAATCTAAAACCTAATCAAATTTGGCTTGCAATTGGAAATAACAAAGGAATACGAAGACTGTGTGACCAGACTAAAAAGAGAAGATTACGGATTACCGTTTTAATCCGTAATTACCAAATAGTCGTTACTTGGCCCTAAGCATTTCTACCTTTAGGTGTAAGGCTGGTGGAGTTGAGTTTGTAACGGTTCGTCATGTTTCGGGTCGTCTTTCTTTTAAAGATGTCGATCGTTGCTCTGCTCGACGTCGGTCCGGCGGTTCGGGCTTGCTCGTCGGTACCCAGGTTCATTAGAAATAAAAGCGTCGATCACTTTGCAACACAACTTTATTTACACGTATTTAAAAATTGGAATGTTTATATTCTGGTAAACGAAATTCACTTAACGGTAAACGAATGTTAAACTTCCGGACGGTATTTTCAGGAACGGCAATATACGGTGTATCTTACGGACACTAATGACAACGCACTGTGCATATGTTTCGGTACAGGCTCCGGGAATCGGATCGGTAGTACGGTAATGAATGAAACGCCCACTCACGGTCGGGATACGCGAAACATCCGTGTCAGGTAAAGAGTGAGACGCCCACTCAGGATCGGGATACACGCAAGGTCCGTGTCAGGTAAATAAGAGTGAGACGCCCACTCAGGATTGGGATACACGAAACGTCCATGTCTGGTAAGTAAGAGTGAAATTCCAACTCTGGAATGGGTAATAAACAGGAGGAGCGGTTGCAGGTAACGCGAACGTAGCACAGGTCGTTTTAGCGCGTTTAAGTCAAAACACCGACGGACGGATGATTTGACGAATGACTGCCTTCGAGCCATGACCGGCGGTTCGATGGCCAAGCGGGTCACTGCCTTCGAGCTACGACCTGCGGCTCGATGAGTCGGCGGATGACTCCCTAAAGCGTGCTCTTGGCGCGCTTATAAAGGCTTGCACATGGTAGGGAGCTCTGCTCTTTTGGAACTCTCTCCTAAATTATGCTTTAATCTGCGCAAAGTAAACGGACTCTTAACTATAATATACGATGCTAACTAAATATGTACAAAAATCATCAAATAAACATTAAAAAAGTTCTAAATAATAAGCGTCACTTCGTTACAAGTTCTACATTTTTGTCTCCACTGTTTTCTAGCTTCCATTAGATTTCATAAAACATTCCCTCCCATGTCATTTCTTTTTTTTCTGCTTCTCTGATCTGTCGATCCATCTTGTTTTTGGTTTTCCTTTCTTATTTTTCCCGGCACTCGCATTTCAAACACTCTTTTTGTAAGTCTATCCCCCGACATTCGACACACATGTCCAAACCATCTAAGTTATCCTTCTATTACTTTTTCGTTGTTGGGTTCTATTTGTAGATTTTGTCTGAATATTTCATTTCTTATTTTGTTCCTCTCATTTTAGTTTTCTGTTTTTCTCAGAAATCTCATTTCCATTGCATTAATTCGGAATTTTTGTCTCTCTATTAATGTCCATGTCTCACTGCTGTACATATTTAATTACTACCTGGTTTCTATCTTTTTCGGTACCAGAAAAGATGTTTTCATTATTCTGAATGTATTTCCCGCTCTTCACATTCTCTCGTTTATTTCCCTTTCCACTTTTCCATCTTCTACTATTATTGCGCCTAAATATTTGAAACGTTCTGCTTATTCGATTTGTTTTCCATTCAGACGTATTTCATGGTTTTCTTTTTGTTAGAGATTATCATTGCTTTTTTTTTTCAAAATGCATAAAGATGTTGTGGCGTAACACTTTAAGGCAATGTCTGAGTTAGAATACATGATTCCCAGTTGGTAAAGCTAAGAGCTAAGAGGATTATTAACGGCTGTTTACGTCCTAGTAAGTCAAAACACTTAAAAGTGAAGAAAACAAAGAATATTTAATGAAAATAAACATATGATAGATGAGACAGGGGAAAAGAAGGATTTAAGACCAGAACACAAGGTCCTTAATTTGCAAAGCCGTGAACAAAATTTTCATAGTTAACATCCTAGGATTTGAAGAAGAAGAAGCAGAAGAGGATAAGAAGAAAATGATCGTAACAAGAAGAGGAAAAGTGTTAAGATAGTAGTTAGAAGAAGCACGCAGATGAAAGACGAGAGAGGTGAAAGGCAGAAGACCAGGACGCAGAAAGAAGAATTTAAAACGCAAATCTGTGAGTAGCAATTTTCCTATTAGTTTTTAATATCCTAGCACGAGGAGACTTAAAGAAGAAGAAACTAAGGAAAGTAGAAAACAATTGTTACAAAAAGAGGTAGAGCATTAAGAACAATATTTAGAAGAAGCAAGGAGAAAAAAAGACTCCAGAATTCGTGTGGAGATGGAATATAAAAAAAAATAGACCACAGAGAACTAAATGGATTAAACCGAATGAGATAAATGTATCCAAATGACCTTTGTCGAAGACGGATGTGAAGAAGGATAATAATAATAATTTTATTTAGGTACTGAAACAGTATAAGTCAAAATTTCACAGAGATTTCACAAAGATTAATTGGAGAGTTAAACAAAAAAGAAAACACAAAAAAAGCAAATTATTGGAGAAGAAACTCATTAATCGAGTACAAGGCTTTCTGCAGAAGATATCTTTAATTTTCTTCTTGAAGCTCTCAAGCGGTAGCTATTTCCAATCTGCTGGGAGTCTATTAAACATCCTAAGCCCATCAGATTTGATATCAGAGATAACAAGTCGGTTAAATGGTGTCAGAAGGATATAAGTGTCGACTTCGTCGCACAGGTAGGTCAGGAAGGTCTTTTTTTTGTAACGAGCAGTTGATGGTAAATATAGACGCTTGGAAATTTAGCATCTTGTACTTCTGGAATAAAGGTTTACAATGGGCTGTTTGAGGAAGTTGGTCTATAGCTCTGATTGATTTTTTCTGAAGCAGGAAGATGTCTGAGCCGCCCGAAGATCTACTGCAGAAAAGGATGCCGTAGGATATTCTTGAGTAAAAAAGAGAATAATTCGCGCTAATAGCTGCAGTTTTGTTCACAATATGGGCAATCCTTCTTATTGCATAAATACTTCTAGCTAATTGTATTCCAAGTTCTTCGGTATGGCGCTTCCATGTAAGCCGTGAGGCAAGATGGTGTCTTCTTGATGAGGTAAACAAGATTTTATCGGTTTTGTCGTTATTAGAGCAAAGCTCATTGGAGTTGAACCAATCTGTTAATTTTGTTAACGAGATTGCATCGAGATTCCTATTTCTGTTTAATACCGTGGTATCGTCTGCATACAGAACCATAACATTGTCCATGTAAGAAGGGAGGTCGTTCATAGAAAGGATAAAGAAAAGAGGACCAAGAATCGAACCTTGCGCTATACCGTGCGTGACTGGCGTCAAAGAGCTTTTAGCACCGAGATTTTCCACATATTTTTTACGATCGCTCAAGTAGGAAGATATTAGTCTTAAAGCTGTCCCTCTAAAGCCATATTGTTCCATTTTCGCAAGAAATAAATCGTGAGGCATACAATCAAAAGCTTTCGTTAAATCAACCAAGGCGTTTCAAATGAAACCAATGACGTTTTGGATTGCTGATGCTGTACGCCGATCTTTCCTGAAGCCAAATTGTCTATCATGCAAGAGGTTATGTTTATTGGCGAAATGTAGACCTCTTCTGGCGATTGTTTCTTCCACAACTTTAGACAGAGCGGGTAAGACAGATATTGGGCGATAATTGCATGGTTCGTCAGGATCGCCTTTTTTGTGCACAGGAAAGACTTTTTAGGAAAAATACCGGTAATGAAGCAGGAGTTGACGTGGTTTATGAAGGAAGGAACAAGGAAAGGTATTGAAACTTTCTACTTACTTCTTACCCTTGTCAATTTATCAATAAAACGTCAGCAGAAGGAAATTTCCAAACAACAATTTCTTTCTTGCTTGAAATTTATTTATGACTTCATACTCCCAATATGACACAATATCATTTTTAAATAAATTTGAAGGTTTCCGCTGCTATTGTCATATTGTCCTTGTACTTTGGTGGAACCACTTGACCCCCATACTTCTTCTATCGAGCGACGTTTCGTTTCACAATCATTGTTCTTCTTGTGGCTGTGGCTACTGATGTTTTTCGTTGCTGCTGAAAGTCTGACGATATTCTTCTCTAGCCAAGAACAAAACATCGGCAGACAAAGAACATAGAGACATAAATTTACTGAAAGCCAAGCAGGAGAACAACAGTTTTGAAAATTCAAAATATTGTATCGGAAGAACGATTTTTTTGCTTGGAATTGCTTCTTCCTATTATACATTTTGAGAAAATTGTTAAGAGAAATAAATCGCTAAAAGTAAATACAAAGAAGAATTATTATTTATTAGGACAAGAAATGTGTTAGGTACACAAAACGTTTGTAACATTATTCTTTCGTAAGTAACATCATCGTGGAAGGCCTCAGTAATTTGATAAGCCTTAGTGTTCCGTCTAATGGATGTTACAGTCTTTTTCAACGTCTTTCACCCACAGACTTTAAGTGAAGCTCCCGGTTCGACGTCGACGTCAAAAATTCGAATGGGTTTTCACCGCGACTGTTTCTCCTCATATGTTCGCCTGTTACATGGGAGTTGTAAACAACGCACAAATAGGATTTGCAAGCGTGTGTGGTCGCGAGCGTGGGCGATTCCCAGCATTAATTAAATTGTAAGTGTTTGTTCTGGTTCGCCGATAAACAACGCAATGTTTCCGTGTTATCCTGAAAAGGGTCCAACAGGAACAATGTGCTGTGAACATTGTAGTATGTCATCCATTATAACCTGGACCATTTTATTCTGGCGCACAATTACGCTTCGCAGAATAATTTTTCTCATTTTAATGTTGCTACAGCCTAGTGGATAGGCCACCCAAAAAGCAAATTGGAATGACGCGTCTATGTTTTCTTAGCTTTGCGCTTTGCACTAAAGTTCGGAATCACATCATCAATAAGAGATTTGTTTATGAATAAGGGACAAATTTACTTTTAGTTTGCGCAATCCTTTCCGGATCAATCTGGGAAGCCCCCAAATTAGTTCTTCATAATCCGTCACAATAAGTTTTCGCCGAGTAAAAGCTGACTTTTCCTTTTCGTTTCGCATTCATTGGAGGGCGCAGATTTACATTCTAATTTGACTGGAGTTATGAGGTGACGACTTAAACCTGCGCCGCGGCGCGCCGGCCCGTCTTTTGTTTTACATTATGTTAATAAAGCGGGCGGCAAGCGGAAGGTCTGTTCGATATTCCGGACGCGAACTTCATTCACTAAATAATTCACGACTTTCGGCGGGCGAAATTCGTAATTCAGCGAGAAGTTTTGCTCCCCGAGGCCATTAATAATTCAGTAATTCGCATTTAACTCAGCATTAATTTTGCACGGTCGTTATGGAAAAACATATTAAAAATAAACTGTTTCGAACTAAATTACAGAGAACTCGAATTTCTAAAAGTACGGTAGCTACAGAAAGAAACAAAACTCGAAGATCTGTTTTCCGCTGTAGGTCAAAGTCGTAAAAGAATCGGAGATTCAGAAGAAACTGAGACAAGTTATTTAAATTTTTAAAAGCTCCGACAAATCATCATTGCAAATTGTTTAATTTTTTTTAATGCTTTTGTTCACTGTAAGACGCGCGCGTTAGGTAAGCATCTACTAAATGCGCTTAAACTTTTACCATTAAATTAACCGCCGTCGAATCCTACCTATTTGAACGGCTTCGTGTTGTACGCCTCATATTCCTGCGCAAACAGTTTTAGAACCACTCGCCCAATTGCCTGAGCACACAGTTTTAATTTTAATTAGCGGGGCTTTATTTCGTCCCCGAAATAACGCGCGTTGAATTCGTCGCTCGGCGTCATCCCCCATCGATCCTGCCAGGATCACAATGACAATCAACATACGTTCGGCGAAATTTGATTTCGTCGAATCGGGCGAAGCTGACGACCAAGTTTCGAATTCCAAATTACAATCTTCACGGAACGTCATCATTGTATGTCATATCAAGTTTATTCGAGAGTCGAGACTGTAGAGGATGTTATATTAAATTAGAAATTTGTTTTATGTAAGGAGCTTTGTGTTTATTTTCCTATTCTTACTCATATCATGCTAAGGGCAGTAAAGATGAAATATTTAAGAAAAACTCCAAGCTTACGTATAAGATTAATAGCTAAAACCCTGCAATAAAATCAATACGATGATATACATGCAGCCCATTTTAAACCATGATCCCTGAAGATTTTAAGAATAGGCAACCCATCAATCAAATCAGAAATAACTTCGTGTTTTCATGATGTACTAAATGCACGGAAGTAGAGTGGGTTGCCTATTTTTTAATCGTCAGGGGTCACAATTGAAAGTGGAAGCACAATGGCGAGCGATAGTGTGTGTAGGTTTATGAAATAAGTAACTTGTTAAGTATTTCAGAGTAAGACGTAATCCATTACAAACACGTTCGGACCAAACGCATTTCAAACAAACTACTTAGAACGAATGATTTTCGAACAGAGCGTAACTCAAATAAATGATACGCCGAGCCCCTATAAGAAAAACCACGATTTCGGAGATAAAGACGATCCGACCCGACAAAAATCCCGCAGCCTACCGAAACTGACCTCAATTTCCTAATGCAATCCGAACATTATCGACGCTTCATTTCGCTTGAAAAAGACCGCTCGCCCAAAAACGGGGGAATATTTCGCGTCGCCTGCCGAATATCTGGCTAATTCGGCGACGATTATATCACTGATGAGTTCGTCGGAAAATGAGCGGTGACGGCGCGACGACTGGCGAATACGGTGGTTATTAGAAAACCCGACTTGAAATTCATTATTGAGTTTCGAGACAAAAGGGGAACCCCCGGGACCGAATCGCCATTAATTCCAATTTCTGTGGAGTCAATTGCGGTCTACGGCTTTAGACAATAATCTTTCAGTTGGAGGGATAAATTAGATGAATTATTACGATTGATGTAGATAAGTGATTAATCTGATTTAATCCAATGAAAGGGACAAAATTTATTTATCTATCACATACCAACAAAACACATAAAAATGCTGAAATTTATAATACATAAATGTCTTTTTTTTAAATATTTTAACATTTTTACAAACGCGTTCAGGTTTTCTATTATATTAGATTAATTTAGAAAGTAGAACATAACGTTCTTTAAAGGTGTAACTTAAAATTCAGTTTTTCTTTCAAAGTGGCGAAACCGAAATGGGTTTGTTTGCTTCCATCGCGCTCTGCGGTGAGAGCTTGGAAAGGCAACGACAGCTTTCCGTATTTGCGGTCGTTAAAAGCGCGAGCTAAAACGGTTTCGCGTGTTTCCTCGCGATCGTAAATATCGAACCTCATTCAGAGTCACATGTTTTGTAGATTCGTTTTATCTCGATTTTCGTGAGGCCCCGGCTTCAACGAACAAGGTTAACGGCGAAACACCGAGCAGAAAATTACGACGCATTTTTGCCTACGCTTTCTGTAAAACTAATAATTGCTTAAAAAAAATCTTTAATTAAAAATTGCCAAGCAAATTATTTTTGGAAGTTTTTTAAATCCATTTGCTTTACAGAAACTGAGCAATATTTTTATGGTAACTATAAATCGGAAGAAATCCTTTGCTTCTACGTCCGTACCGTCAGAAAACAAAACGGAAATCACCCCAATTGGAAACATTTCATCAATGCCTTGCATATAAATTAGAGTTTTTATTACGTGCCACTCGTAATAAGGGTTGGCAGTTTTTTCAACGTCAAGGAATACATACCACATTGAATTTTTTTTAGCGGTCCGAAAACTACAATAAAATTTTACAACTAATTAAAGCTGACAAGGCAAAAAATAACCCATATAATTGCACGGGGATAATAATTTCTAAAGCTGCACAATACCCCATTTTGCTTTCATGCAGTTTAGTTTGTTAAGGCATGATTTAAGAGTACGGAAGTGCGCTGCAATTTTTCTACGTATAATTCAAAAGCTCAACAAAAATAAGTTGACCTCCGACAACCTAATTGGAAGCAGCCGTAATTTGCCAATTATTTAAAAATATCTATGTTCTTGAAGTATGAGTAAACTTTAATGTCTATCTAAGCTGCTTCTTTGAAAACTTTTAATGAACGGTTTACGTGTGAGCAACCCCGTATAAAACTCGACGATAATAAGCGAGTTTCCGAAGAAAAACGGCCAAATCATATCCGCGTGCAAAAACCAACTTCCCCAACTAATTCTCATCTCGCACGTGCAACAAAGTTGCACGTATATACCTCGTCTAAAATAAGCAATTTCGCTGCGATTTTCATGTTCACGAGCGACGGCAATTACTGCACGTTACCTCCTCAATGACCTCCTGTTCGATGCAATTAAACCAGCTCGTTATTTTTACATTTCGCCCGCTCGCAATTAAAATAATACAAAAGTGGCGCGCTCCAGGAAAACGGCGACACTGGAGTGACGTGAATTAACGCCCATCAAACATTCACGGGCGAGAAAGTGCGGGTATTTTTAATTTCGCACTTCAGCGTCTGTGTAGTCGAGGATGATGCAACAGGTCATGACTGTTTAGGCGATAAGTTGCGACGAGGTACTCTTGAGACGTGCCTTTTTTGCATTTCGAAGTTGTTTTACAGTGTCCTTGCTAGAACGAGAGATGGCTCCAATATCTTCAGCGAAATGTTATGTATAAACATATGAGGGAATTACTTGAAAAACGACTTTTCGAAAACAGAGTTCAATTCAATTACAAGAAATGCTATTCGCAGGCGACATGGTGATTGTAGCAGATTCTGAAAAAAAATTGAAACACAACGTAGAAGAATACCAAAGAGAACTAAAACTAATAAATATGGAAGTAAATACAAGCAAGAGCAAAACAATGATAATGGCTAACAAAGAGAAAGAATATAAAATAGAAATAAACGGACAAACGCTAGAACAAGTTAAGAGCTACAATTATCTGGGAACAATGATAGCATACAACGGAAAAGTAGGCAAAGAAATCACAGAGAGAGTGGCGAAAATAAGTTCTTTGGAAAAAAAGAGATACCAAAAGAGATCAAAACCCAGGCACATCAGAAAGTGGTAAGACCTTCCTTAATCTATGGCTCAGAATCCTGGAGTATATCAAAAGTAAATAAAAGTAAAGTAAAAGCTGAGATAAGAAGTTTTTAAGAAAAATATAAGTGGTTTCTAGAATGGATAACATAAGAAACTCGACAATAATGGATGACCTGAAAGTAAAACCGTTACAGAATGTGATAGAAGGAAGACAATTAAGTTGGTTAGGACACTTACATAGACTGAAGGATAATAGAATAGCCAAAGAAATATATGAAGCCAGAACGCAAGGAAGAAACAAAGTAGGAAGACCAGGATTGAGATGGGAGGAACAAGTTAGACAGGCGGCAGAAAAACGCGGAATTTGCTGGTACGAAGTAAAAACATTAGCACAGGACAGAAATGCATGGAAAAGAAAAATTAAAAGTATTTAAGATTTAATAAAAATAGATTAAATAAAAAAATTTTAAAAAACTCTCGTACAGAGTACAATTCTACAATTATTAACACGAATATTATATTTTTAATGAATTCTTCATTCCCGGTAATTCGTCGTAACAACATTTCTGTGACTTAATACAAGAAGATATTTGATACGATAACATCAAATAGTCGGGACGCAGTCGTATCATAAATTACCCGTCGGTTAAGTTTTCCATTTTTTCTCCCTAACAAAAACGAGCCCCTCAAGAGAGGAATAGGAATTGAAGCACGACGTGCATCACGCGGCGTCAGATTTTCGACCCGGGGCAAAGGAAAACGGCGTAATAGAGGAAGATAAATCGCCGGAGTTCGGGATAAGTCAGAAGTGGCGGAAGGGGTCGATAAGTTCATCGTACAACAAACCAGCAGCTTAAGGAAGAATGAAGCCGGTGATTTACCGCATAAATAACCTGCAGTTTAATCGACTTCCACCGGCGGCGGCTTGTTTTTATGCAGCAGAAACGAACGAGAAATATAGCGGGTGGGATTTACATTGACACTTTTTCTTAACAGCAACATGTTTTCGTTCTAGCACGTTTATGGTAATTTGATTCTTAAGGAAAGGAAAGGCAATTTTATCTTATACTTTGTGCGGTTGCGAAATATCGAATCAAGTCTTTTCAGAATCGAAAAGGACTTACGAATATCAACTTTAATACACTAGCAGCGAATTTCAAAAATAAAAAAATTTAATTGAATTGAACTAATTTTAGTTGAGTAATTGTTTTACGATTTAGTCCAGTGCACACTTCGTTTATTGGAGTTAATTAGGAGAGTTAGAGTTAGAGTTAATTAAGCCAATTAATAGTGAATGGGGGCTGGCTTTTTCGCTTCATAGAATTATTACAAAATGTTGATACATTAAAGGCATTGTAAGAGATTCTTGATACTTCAGCTTCCAGCTACTTTACATGCACATACTTGTCTCTGCGGCTGTAAGGTGTTTCATACCCCAAAGTGCAACGTTCTGAATTAGCAGCACGTCAAAGTTAAGCCCGAGGCGACCGTGCGACGTTTTAATTAAGGCAAGCATTTTCTGCCGTCTAAATTTAGCTCAGAGCTTCCGACTTTCGCACACAAACCGCGCACATCTGAAACGAGAACAGCGCCCCGCTTTTTCAAATACACCCTCGAAACAGACGGGCGTAAATCCACCGACAAATAGTATTAGCCGATGAAGTCGCAACTCATCGATGAACCGCCGCGTCAGTTTCGAGAGCGGTTTCGCTCGTTCAATTGAGAAATTCAATTAACAGCGGCGCGCGCGAAATTTATTATTCGTTATGTTTAATTGAATTTCGCCCGGCTGCGAAGGCAATAATTATATTGTACGCGATGAATTCGAACGGGCCATTAAGGCCGATAATTGACACCGTTTCTTTCTTTTGAAACGGTAGGTACACCTTTCTGGAAGCTCTTTGAAGCAAAACGAAATTAACTACTCAAACGAGAGTGGAAAGCTACACGTGCCTCGCAAAAGGAATCTTAAGATATCATCCCTATATTTTGGTAGTCGTCTTTCAAGCTGAAG
Source organism: Dorcus hopei (assembly GCA_033060865.1). Lineage (NCBI taxonomy): Eukaryota > Metazoa > Arthropoda > Insecta > Coleoptera > Lucanidae > Dorcus > Dorcus hopei. The sequence continues at coordinate 45,533,987 of CM065423.1, read as the reverse complement.
TGCCAATCAATTCGTTACACACAGATTTCAGTGGTGAACGTTCGAAAAATGTTAACCTTAACGAACCAAGACTGTCGGATTATTTTTTTATAATTGAAGGTTCATTAAAGTGAGGGTACATAAATAAAAAGAATTTACGCATTAGAAGAACGTATTTAAATCTGATGCTGATGACTTTCACAAATCAAAATTATGAACGAAATCTGCAATAAAACAATAAAACTCTCTACGCGTATTTCTTGCTTGACGGGGGCAAAAGATATAAGGCCACATTTTGTGCAATTATTAAAAATCGGTGTACGAATAAATTTAACGGGCCAACATGCATGTGCGCACAATGAAAAAACAATAATTTAAAGTTTATTAACCGAACGCCGCAGGCAATTAAAAAGAAATAATGTCGAAAATGAAATATCCCACAATTGGCAATATTGCGACGCATCCTGCGCAATAATTTAAATAAACCCGTGCATTTAAATGAACGCATTTGGCCAGTTTATGCTGACATGTTTAATGGTGCAGCGGTGATGCATTTATATATTAACAAGATCAGATTAAATATATTTTATAATAAACTACAACAAATGAGATAGGGAAAAAACGTTTCTACTTTTAAGACAAAACTGACTTATGGAGAATTTAAGTGAATTTAAAGTGTCAATTAATTTAACACGAATCTATTATTCTATTCACGCAATTAACGAAAAAGGATTCTCTTTTTTTGCTTAAGTTATCTTAAAAGCATCCCCCTTTCAAGATGAATACAGAAAACGAAATGGTCACACAACTAAACATTGTGATCTTATTTGCCTGGGTTATGGGAGCAAACCTAAATTGAGCCAGCCAATTATCCTGGATTAGACGGGTTAGTTCCTGTATCTAATAACCCCGAAAACCCTTACAGCAAAGAAGCCCGGAAAATATACCACATTAACCCGATATGGTTTGCCTGCCCCACATTTTCGTCGAATAGCTTAAGCGCCACCGAATTTATTGCGGCGTTAAATAAATGTTAAGAATCACTTGAAAGCGCGAATTCCGCTTATCCTAGGCGATACTCAAGGACTACAACGAATTTTCTGGCAATGAGAGTCATCACCTTAAGACATACGCTTAAATTAAATTCATTTTTCATCGGGTGAAGATGATGTAACATTTTTGCGTTTCCTTTTATTTCTTTTTGTAATTTCGTTCTGAAATAGTTGGAGTGACTGAAACGTCCATCTGCAAATCAAAACTTCATTCCAGTTTCTCTCACATCTAATTCCTCTGAGTATAAAATATTTTTCCTTATTCATAACCGAGGAGAACTTTACCGGTTTATCGCAAAGAAGACGCTTGAGCTTTTTACACAATGCAAAGTTTTGTTTGGCTCGTTTTATCGCAACTTTTTATCACACATTGGAAAAGTCTAACGAATTCCCAAATAAGGTACACGCAGCTAGTACCTGCAAAGCTTTCTCTCGATCGGGTTATGCAATTCGCCTTTTCCAAACAATAAGACCCAGTTTTACAAACGTGGAATAAGCCTATTCGCCGCATGATATCTATTCGTCGAATATCCATTAACATTCTTCCATATCTACGTCACGTTATTCCAGGAAGAGCGAGTACCTTGGAGAATACTGACGCTTTACTCGTATACGTATAATGCGAGGTTTCTTACGAACCATTATGATTGTGATTGCTTTAAGTCAGGTTTATGCTAATACAGTTTTATAGAACAGATTAAGAAGATTTCGCATGAAATTTTATCGTGTAGAATAAATGTTACTTTCAAAAGGGGAAAATTATTAAAACATCCATCCGAGAAATAATGAATTTTCGATCCAGTCACTTTTACGCTGATTTTGCGACTAAGAACCGGATTAATTAAACAGCATTCTGCTGATGCGTCATCTTCAAACTTGATTGCGTCGACCAGCAATTAAATCTCTTCTTTGGGGGAAAAGAAGGCGTTAATTTCGTTTTTCTGCTCGCGTGGATTTCCTTTGGAGACGCGCGCGAGTTCTGACACGGCGCATTAATTTTCTTTTCAAAGACAACACTCGAGCGCCGCCGCCGGCTCTTGGAAGGACGGCGAGCGACGACCTACGATGCCGCCGACGCCGACGTCGGAACGCGAAGTGCCACCCCAATCGATAGCGAACTCATCTTAACACGTGTACGCCTTCGCGAATGGAAAACAAATTGAGCCACTTTTCGCCAGAAGTAGCTTCACTAATTTCGCTTTCAATCTTGTCCGCCGCAGGAGTTTGCCGAAGACGGATTTGCGACTCTCCAACAGAAAGTCTCAAATGGGTTAATCGGAAGTTTCCGTGTGTGAAAAAGGAGGGTTATGGGGAAGAAGAAATATCGCCGCTAAGTGCCAAGCTAAGGCAAAAAATAGCAAAGTTACATTTTATTATATCTGTGTCCATCAAGCAATATTTGTTTAATATTATAACTGAAAGCTTTAAATTATGCAGTTGCGAGAACCATTTTTAGAATTATTGTTTGATATTAGCGCGGGCTTTGTGACAAGCAAATAACTCTAAATTACCATCGAATATTGCCATAAACATAGACGGCTACAAATTCGCCGTGACATGCCCTCTGGTCGATTCCACATCCGTCAGGATTTACGCTAGTGTTCTCAATGCAATTTGTCCTGTCGGATGGGCGTGCTTTCCCGGTGCATAAAATACACCCCGTATTCCTGGTCGACCGGGGCGTAATTGTTTCCCATCGCAAAATTACCAAGGCCCGGATTACCGGAACTCGCTGCCATGGCCTACATATACACATATATGTTTAGAAAATAAAATGCGTTTTGCCGAATGGGATTTTCTGCGAACGTTTCGGAGGAGGTTGAAGAATCTCGGATCTCGGGTTGTACTAAAATATTTAAATGTGGCCGGGCCACGTATAATATGAGATTTAATACCGTTGAAAAACTGAGGTAAAAAAAGTTTGGAAGGTTGAGAGAGTCCAAGATCGTCATGTGGAAGTAGCAATTTTAGGTTATTTCATCGATTCCTGTTTCAAAATCATAAAATTTAAACAGCACCCTTTTCGATTAAATACAATTTTTAAGAAACGGAAACTTATTTATTTAACCAAACTAATTATAAGTTTATATTATGCCCCTTCGTATTTTAATTTAATTAGAAGCGATGATTTTAGAGCCCAAATTCGTAACGACATACAACAGTAGTATTCAGTGTTCTTCCAGGTGACGCACAAATATAATAAAAAATCAGCGTAGTAGTATGTTTCGGTAAACTCCCCCTTTATTAGTATTTATTGCCCGCGCCCTGAGCGTTTCGATCTTTATCCCTTTCTTCCGCTGCTTACCCCAGAAATGAATCCATAAATATTCGAAAAGGCCTCATTCGCGTCCGCCTCCCTTCGAATTCTTTTCTTTTCCGTTCTTTGTGAGGATAACTGAACCATAATTTTTTTTTGTTGCAGGCACCCGGGACTCGCCGACAGATTATCAGGTAAACAATTGTAAAGTTAAGTGATGAAGAAGGGAAACATTTAGGTACGTTCAGTTTCATTTACGAACAAGCGGCTTTATGAGGGTAACTTTAAACTTTTTTGTATTGTGGAAGGCCTCATTAGATAGATATACATTACAGAAAAATAAAGATCTTCCCTCAATTTAATAAACTTTACTAAATACTTGATCATCATTGATTTTTGGGCTGAGCAGTTAGCTTAGGCTTTATAAAGTCGTGTTGCTAGGCAGCGTTAGCTCGAATCCTACCTTGGCCATGGATGTTTGTGCTGACTTAGGGCCAGTTGTACAAACGAGGTTTAAACTGACGTTCAACTGAACCAGGTTCAAAGTGAACAAAATCGCATCAAATTTTATTTATGAATGCATTAATTGCCATATGTCATTAAGATCCTATGCGAATTTGTTTACTTTGAACCTGGTTCAGTTGAGCGTCAGTTTAAACCTACTTTGTACAACTGGCCCTTAGACCCGGCTAAAAATTACTTCGTGTCTACCTGAAATGGCTAATGGCCGAAAAGGTAATAATACAGCATTGCTGCGCAAAGCAAACAAACGGACAATCATTGATTTTCATACCATAATTCTAAGAGCTTTATATTATTAGTTTACGTGAGGTTGACTTTGTTCAGACGAAAATGGTAGCTATTTATCTCCCAGTGCTTCAATAAATATGCATTACGCATTCTCCATTTCTTTCCTTCCTTCGTGGTCATTACAATAACAAATGCGGTCTTTATTTAAAATGCTAATGAGACGTCGCCGAGTGGAGGACGTGATTGAAACATTTTTTCTTACTCGTTCTGTAAATTTCAAAAATTTCAAACCTCCCCGCTCGTAACTTCCGAAACGAATTCTCACTTTCAATTTCCAGCGTGGGCCGAACTGCATTAATATTTCCGCCCTTGAGATTTTCTCATTGTTTTCGCCCTTCGCGCCTAATTCCCCGCAGCCGAGCGCGACGAAAATTGAAGCTCCAGGCCATTCTTCGACGTCCGCCTCCACCGCGCAGATTTCGTATTCCTCAGGAGTACGTCGTTAAGTTCGATCAAGATGCGATAGGTACCGAGCTGACCTGCTAGACGTAAAATTTTACGCTGGTCTTTGAGAATTCCGGCGGAATTGTGCGAGGTCGCAGTGATGACGATGAGATTTCTCGTTCGTGTGGCACGAACTGCATCGCAAACTTTTAAGTGCCGAATGAACGGAGGAGACGGATTAGATTTACGACGAGTATTTAGTGCAAATTCTATTCGTTACTTTGCTGGAAAACATTTCGGGTGCAGATGAGTTAATTTGTAAGTTGATGCGATTCTATGAGAAGAGTTAATTTGTAAATCAAAATTTGTTGATGTTAATAACTATGATAAGAAGAGTGCAAATATTATAGTTCTTTTTCTATCATTATTTCTTCCATGCTTTTCTATTCTTCCGATTAACTCCTACAAATTTTTTTTTCTGCATATAATTGTTTATACAGGGTGTAATCCATTAAGTTTCACTTGCAGTAAGCACTATTAATACATAAGAAAAGAAGCGAAGTTATGGCATACGTTTGAGAAAAATGTCAATAATAACTTCGGGAAAATACACCGTTAGTTTTTACATAAGACGTTTGAGAAGCGCTGGCTTAGATTTAAAGCCCCGGCTGAGCGGAGTTTACTATTATGCGCAATAAATGATGGGGCAGTAAACCCAATATAACCAAATAATAATAATAATAACCAAATTCATTTGGTTTCACAGGATTTTCTTTTTTTAGGATGAAAATATCAAAGACGAAAATGTCGAGGAATTACAAAATTTGAAGCATGCACTAGGTAAGTCAATTTACTTTATTTGTAAATGTATTTATTTATTTATTTATTAGTATACTATGTCGCCCGGAGTCAAATAAACTGTCTAATTGTCTACGATAAACGGTCACCACAAACACTTTTTTTCTTGAAAAACAGCAACGAAAACACGAATCCTAGGAGGAGGCTACCTCTAAATATCAAATTCCATCAGTAACGCAACGATCGAATTTTTCGCCAATCCTGTCTTCCAGCAAAGTCTGCTTGGAAGACATATTTCCGCAGATGTGGTGGAAGCGTTACGTCGTGCTATAAATTTAGAGATTTTTTTCTGTTAATTTCAGTCTCTTCAAACAATCAGTTCAAGTTCAAACGCAAGACAATCATCTCTGTCATCAGTGTCATTTAGATTTTTTCCTTAATAATTCCCTAGACCAAATCAATTTTCCATAAGCCATAACATGTTAAATGATTTTTTTTTCAAATAGTAGATAAAGAACGGATTAAATTTCAACTTTAAAAAAAGTATAACCCAACCTAAAGAAATTATAATTAAAATTCCAAAACTAAGAAAACTTTTTGCCGAATCTTAATTTAAAATGCCAGAAGTTTCTCGAGCGTTGCATTATAAAATATTCCTAAAAGAAAATGCCGAGAAAACAAATCCCGCTCCAGACGCAATCTCTTCTTTAATTGCCCGCCGATAGACTGCGATCATTTCCATAACCATTACCTTAAACACCGAATAAACGCGCGTGAACTATCGAAATTCGATTAAAACCTTATTGAAGACGAGTTCCTCCCGCGTCAATTTAATTTACCGGAAGGCCGTCCTCCTCGAATTAAATCATTACGTTTTCACGATTTTAATTTGCGAGCCTCGCAGAATATAAAGCGGCACTCAGTCGCCTCCGGCTATCCCGCATCGATCTCGGCCCTTAAATTTTGATTGCCCAATAAAGTAATTATACCGCGTCGCCCTGTGTATGAACAACCGGGGTTAATGTGATATAATTTCGAGCTCGACGCTTTCAAAGTTGGCTCGGTAATACCAGCATGTGGAGAACGACTTGAAAGTTATAGGTGCATGCAATAAATAGTTTGGGGATGATTTACAAGGGGCGGACTTTACTAAACAGCCGCAAGTGAAACGAAGTACTCGCGAAACATGGGATGCTGGAAGCATTTAAAATTACAGCAAAAGAATAGGGTTTATATTTTTTCCTTGCCTAATTAGAAGTCCTACAGATAGTTACAGTTCTGTTATTTCAGGTAAATCCTTGGAGATGATGAAGACGCACTCCTCAGTGTACACAAACGTAAACGGCCAAAAAGAAGCGCATTCAGAGACGAAGGAGCAACGTAAGTAATTGCTTCGTACTTAGAGTGAGCACAAAAGCGCGTTTCCTAGTTTGTGCCTTCGTCTTTTTATTAAGTATAAAAATAAATTCCAAATAAATGAGGACGCTAGTGCTTGTTAACTAAAGCCCCTGATTGTAGTCGGAGGAAAATAAAAATCGACCGTGCACCATCATTCTGTCGCCGGACGACACATAAAGAACGCGATTGCTGGTTGCTCTGACGAGCGAAATTGCTGATTCTGTGATTTAGCTGCAACTCGGACTGCTACACATGAGCTTCTTATCGAAATTAAAGTCATAAAACTGATTGTGCGACAACCGCTCCGAGAGGCGCAAAAAGTCTGAATGTTTAACTTAAAGAATCACTAAAAAGTCACTAGAACCAGAAAATACTTTGTCTTTTGCTGATTATGTTAACTATCGAAAATATTAAAGCACATTAGGATTGGCAACACTGTATACGGAAAAATTAACTTCGAACCCCCTTACCTTTTTCAATGAAAATTACTTTCCTTGCTATACTAATAGTGTGAGCTATTCAATAAACTAATTACTTATTATGAAATTAATGGATACAACTGCTTTATATTGCAAACATTTCGTTCATTAATTGTGTCTCCGCTGAAGAAGAATCGTCATCCTAGGTCGGTGTGATTGTAAAGTCGAAATTCCTTTTAGAAAAAAGTACCGCCCGTTTAGAACCTAAATAAAATTCCGTCGCGCACATACACACAGACAACCCCCTCGAGTAGTTGTAAACACAATTCCAAAAGTTTAAATATTTGTCCTTCCGGAGCGAAAGAACGAAACAAGTGGTCCTACGTGCATTCGCTCCTTCGCTTCGCAAACAACTCGCCGCCAGAAAGTTTCAAACACAATTTACACGACGTGTACAGGGTGTTGAGATAATGAATTCAATTTAATATTGCGCGTCTGCGATTTTTATTTTCAGTAAATCAAAATGGTGAATTAGTGGCGAGCCTGGGCCAGAACGTCGACAGTAAAGTGGGACCGAACGAGGCCCCTTCGACTAAAATCCACACGAAAGTCGATATCCCTTCTAAGGGGATACACAAGGACGTCGTGCAACATCTTGATCCGGAACAGGTGGAGACGGAGAACGGTAACAGGAGAGCGTTGCCTCAAGATTCGAATAGCGTAAGTAATTGTTTTACTTTGGTTGTCGTTATAACTGCAACATTTTTTGAGTGATTCAAATGGCATCAGGGCCGGATTTGCATAATATACAGGCGTAATTGTCGATATCACATTTCAAAACTAATAAATCACCTTGTCTTCTGCAACAAATACACAATTTTGGTCTCATACTCTAAGAAATCGAGCATTTCATAATCATTAAACTCATTACGTAAGTTAAACTCGATACAATGCGAGCGCGAAGAATTCCACCATCTTAAGATTATGTAGGTTTGTGTAAGCAAGCATAACAGCGGCTCGCTTTATCAAAAGCCTTGGCCGTTAAAGTCAAATTCGGAGAATTACAACGGCATTGAAAAAGTCGAGCTTATGAATCATAAAGAAACTGTCACACATGCGGAGTGTTACGTGGTCGAAATGACCTTTGTAAAAAGCACATAAAAAAGCCGTGGCATAGCACGACAACAGACAGCCAGTGCCCGTTTTGTAGCCCGAGGGCTTAATCGACATTTATAGAATGTCATAGTGTGTGGTTAATCTCCAAAAATCCGTCCGTCTCTCTGTAACTAGTACGATGGTTTTGGGTGAGAAAGTATTAATTGATTTTACCATTTTGGTTATGTTTTTAGAAAATGAAAACAAAGCAAAACTTTTAATTTGTGCAAGTCTGGTTCCTTCTGCATTTGGAGATTTCACACATTCAGGGAACTTCATCACTTGACATTGCACATTTAATTTAATAATTATTAATTATTTATTTCAGATGATTGTGATTTTGTGACGCCCCCGGATTTAGTAACTACAAAAGCTCGAAAAAAATGTATTGTTTTATTTATTTCTTTTTATTTAAACAAATAAAACTTAACTCGGACGTGTTTTGGCCTTCTTTTTACGGTTCGTTCGCGTGGCTTTAATTTGCGGAACGTTAACAAGAGAAGGTAAGACGTTTCCTTCCCAATTACTCTCGCAACAAAAAAACGAAATAAAACGAAACGTCACGTGCCACGTCCACCAAAACCGAAGCAATTAACTAAAAGGACAAATAAATTAAACCCTTCTCTCCCGCGGGACCGGAACACTACGGGGCTTTAGTGCGACAGTTTGTGATGTGAGGTGTGTTTTTTCCAGCTGGAAAAGTACGGCTCCTACTCGGGTATTCAGTATTCGCCCCTCGACATGGCCGAGTACGTGTTTTGGACGGGTGATGAGAAGGGAGTGACGTTGGCGATAGAGGAATTCTTACGGGAAGGGATGGTAAGTTGACGCCGAACAATTCGACGTATCAGAAAGGGGATCTTTCAGGAGGGAAAAAGCGTCACGAGCACCAGTCAAATTAAATATTCAATATGTTTGGCAAACAAGAAAAAACGACGTTTTATATAAATTTGGAATAAAGTCGCGCCTGAAAATTTACAAGCAAGATACAGCATCTTGTAATAATAATCTATAATTCCTCTCTGGAAGGGATTAACGTCAGTCAACCTAAAACCACCAGCATCATCATTCAATTCGATTAATTCCGGCGTCGCAATTTCAACGTGCCTTCCACGTCCAATTAAATCCGTGTCATCTTGTATTTAAATTGATTATTATTCAGACAAATCCGAGTACATTTTTTAATAAAAAAAGTAAAATCGCAGGAAGTAGTTGATCGTCCATTAACTGTAACTCTTCTATCTATTCAATATACAATACAAAAAAAATCAAATTGTAATTCATTTCCGTTTAACCAAAAAAAAGAAAAAGAATTGCGCTTATCCATCATAACAAATCGTTCAGCATAAGGTTAATGCGACCATAAGTTAGCAACTAATGACGTCGTTCTAACTTAATGACGACATAACAATAAAAGCGGGAACGCACGAATCGCAATTATGCAAATGATAATGAAACTGAGGGGTGATTTTTTGCAGATGTCCCGGGAAGAGGCAATCTCGTTCCTGCAGGAAATCAAATACAACTTGGACTATCTACAGAGCCATTACACTCAGCTCGGTCTCAACGCCAGGGAACATTCTAAGGCAAGTGGCCGTCACTAAAAGAGCAAGCGAGCCCTCCTAATCGCAGCATGGAAATGCCATTAAATCACTACAAACAACTTCGGTTTCACCCCCAGCCGTTGTCGTCTTAGCGGTACTTCCCCCGAAAGTTTCACCGGCGATTTTTTTTTCCCTTAAATCCGTCATTTTCACGATCGATTGAATTTCCCGCACACATATTTCAAGCGATACAATAAATAATGCTCAGCGACCTGAAAACACCACATCGCGACGTAAATAATTGGCTCTAAGCTCAACACGGCGGCCCGGAGAAATATAGACTTTAAAATCATTCCGGCGAAAGCTGTTATTTTTTACGTTTTTGCCTTCGCGATATAAAGCCATGCCCTGCAGGAAATACCCAGGAAAAGAAATCTCGGGATTTGTTCCCGAACGTGTGTTGTTCTATCTTTTCTTAAAATAACATCCTGCCGGAATTTCTTTGTTAAAGGGGGCGCGCGCACCCTTTTAAGGCCCGATGAAATTAGTATTTTAAACCCGTTCGAATATTTACTCTGGAAGCGTCCGAGCTCTGTTATAAATTACATACTCATTTTTCCCCGGGGGAACACCGGAGAGATCGTTTAGCTGCAAAATATCACGTATGCGTCCGAAAACAAAAATCGAAGTTAAATATTCAACGGTTAAAACTACCCTCGAAGTCCATTAACTCTTTCACAGGTAATGTTAAAACGCTGTATACGCAAAAGTGGCACGAAATCGATTATTCGTATACTGAGTTATGTTGCTCACCTTTCGTTTAATTTTGCGGCTGCTTTACTGTTTTTATTTTACCTACAACTAACACTGGGAAGTTCGGGGCGCCCGTTTTAAACGGTGACCCATGAAAATTTTAGAATAGGCAAACCATCAAACAAATCAGAAATAACTTCGTGTACTAAAAGCACGGAAGTAGAATGGGTTGCCTATTTTCAATTTTTAAGCCGGCACGATTTAAAATTGGCACCTGTATAAGGTTATCAAAGTGCTCCTGAGAAGTGTTCAAAAAATCGAAAGAGTCAGTTTCATTTAGTCTCTCCTCTCTGATTATCTTTATTATTAACACCTTTTTAAGTTTTCTTTTTGCCGGTTTTCCTTTTCAAAAGCCTTTCATTGTTTTTATTGCGGCGCTCCGGGTGGTCAGATCTTCAAGCGCGCGGCGGCATCGCGTTCCTCGTCATTTTCTGCCAAAGATGACGTGCAGCTCGATTCGATCCGAGCCCTCCAAGACATCGTAAAAAATTCCGAGAAAAGTGTTTGCAAATTCGATGATTTTCAAAAAATCATATCTCCCCCCATCCGTGATATAGGGCCGAACCGGGCTCGGTGGGCTGTTGTTGCCTATGAGAGAGTTTAAACAAATTCTGGCTTCGAATTTTTGTAAAAAAAATTTGTAAAAAATTCGAAAATGCGTGAGGCCGTCGATTTTCGGGCACTTTTCGGGCCCTAACTCAAATCCAGGACCGGACTCCGGGCCGAGTGTCCGCCGATTTAAACATCTACCGGTATTACATCTACGTTCCGAGTTTGCTCCAATTCGGTCAGTAAATAAGGGCCGTGGAATTTCTTGAAGGGTCGAAAACTGCAATTTTTTGAAACCCCCATACAAAATTTTTCCCCTCCGGCTTCCGATCGCAAAACGGACGCCGGAGTCAAATTTTTTGGTCTTTTTTACCCCACGATGCCGAAAGGCGCGTGGCGATCCCACCACGTTTAAGGGTCGAAAAGATTCCCGAAAAATACTCTACAAAAATGCACAATCTGACGTTCCATCCCTTGGCTCCCCACAGCGACGGGCGATCGCGAAGCCAAAAATCGTCCCAAGGATCCATGTAGAAGTCATATATACAGATTTCTATAGAAAAATTTCTACCCGCCGCAATATCAAAAAAACCCTTAAAAGGGCCGAAAAAATGATGTTGCAACTGATTTTGAAATTGTTTTCATTCACTAAGCGAGTGGCTCGCCTAAATTGGTTAAAAACTGATTTGACTTCACAATTAAACCGAGTGTCACCAGTAAATTAGGGCCGTCTGGAACACTTCCCGTTCGATTTTCCGCTTACAATTTACAGTACTCGACCATCAACAACATGTAAATTACTTTGTAACGTGTTCCCGTGGCGCGCAGCCAAATAGACGCCTCCATTTCATCGGTCAGTAAACCCTGTGTAATTCGGATACATGTAGCTAGGTAGGTACCACAAATTACATCGACCTAAATGTTGATTACAGCGTTAAATAGAAATAACTCATTATAGTAATACATAAATCTTTTGACGGACACTTTAAAAATCGCACAATCGCTTAACGTTTCACTATCGGTTGGTAATTTCGTCAGGAGTGAAAAGTAAATATTTATTACTTAATTTTACATAAACTTTGATGTTATCTGTTCATAATTTTCTTTTGAAAAGTTAAATTAAAAATTAGGAAGTACATTGTCTCACTTCCTAATTTTGTTTAGTGTCATTTAACATACAGGGTGTTTGGTAAAGGTGTTCGGTAAATTCGGATATAGATTCAGCTATGAAAACCAAGCATAAAAGTCTATATGTATAAATATGTGAGATAAGATGTCGCTTTAAGAAGATACTCTTGTGGATATGACTTTATGCTGTGAACATGTTTTGACATTTAAACAAAAAATAAAGTAACAACAAACAATTCCTAGTTACAATAATTGTTCAAAGTGACCTTCGTCCACTGGTTATTCCCTACATCAGGACGAAAGTGATATAATGAAGTTACACGTAGGACGAAAGCATGCCTAACAAATGGAGGAAGATCAATCTAGAAATTTTTTTTTAACATAATGTTACATTTTATTTTTGACTTAGATAATACCGTTAGGTATACTTCCCTTTTGCTACACCTGTGGGGAGGATAGCATACCGTTGTTTTGAATTTTGAATATGTTGCGCGTGTGCCAAAAAATTTCCCAGCATCCCTTGCGTGAACCCACGCGAGATCCATTATTGATTGTCTGGTCGTTCATTGGAGTGCACGTGTGGTTTGTGTGTCCGACGCCCCTTCACGGTGGCCATTTTTGATGCTCTCTGTATCTTGTGATGCCTGATTTTGTTGTGTGACAAGAGGTCATCCTTTGGGGTTTAGAGGTTGGGGGACGTTGTTTATTTCTTCGAAGCAAGAATTGACTCGGCTTGAACCGGATTTTGTGACTTTACGGGCACCTCGCACTTGATCGACTTCATCACATTCCGTCAAGAAAACCAGCTTTCATCGGGGTTTCCTCGTTTGGTTTGGTTGGACCCCTCCCCGTTTCCACTCTGATTACACTTCTGCGCTTCGTATTTATGACTGCCTGTTTCCACGCGGCCCCTTCGAACTCGCCGTTGATCGCATCGAGGGAAGGACTTAAAGCATTTACACCGGCCTAAGCAGACCTTGATTCTTACCGGGCTAAAGCAGATTCACCAGCCTAAGCAGACCTCGATTCTTCTTGGGCTAAAGCAACTTCACCGACCTAAGAGGACCTCGTGGCTGGCAGGCTTAAGAACCACGGAATTCTAAGGTCGGAACAAACCAAATTATTTCTTTTTCGTTTTATTAAGAACACACTTTCTTTGTGTTGAATGTATTAATATTTAAATTATTATTGTTCTTTTTCGTTGCGTTATTGTTCACGTATTTTTCGTTTAATGAACTATTAGTCGCGAATTCGCGGAATTTGTTACTGAATTAATATTCACGTATTTAATGTTACTGTCAGTGAAACAATTTACTGATTTTGTCTGTTCCCGAAAGGTCGACATGAATTAAAGAAGTTTTATTTAACCTTTTCTGATTGCATCCCCAATGAAACCATATCATTGATTAATTTTGACAATGGCAGCCTGAGGAAGATTATGAAAATCGAAACCGGTCGCTAAATTAAAACTGAACAAAATTGTACACCTAATTATGGACAATCAATATTACGTTGTATTAAATGTTTATGAGCAATTTCTGTTTGAAAAGTTATCTCCTGATTCGACATTCACACTTTGATTCTAGTAAATGATTTCACCTAGGATCAAAAGTTTAATTTGCTCGTATTTCACCCGCTGAAAATTCGAACTAACGCAAACGAAATAAGTTCCACTTTACTGATTCCAAACAACGTCCGCGCCAGCAACTTTTGTCGGTCACATTTATTAAATTAATTAAATACGGTCCACGTACGTTTCCGCAGTTTATATTTATTTCAAACCATATGTCACGATGTCATTATCTGGGAAAATAAGTTAATTTAAACTAGTTTCGTAATTATTGCAATTATGTGCATTTCAAAATTATGCAGGATTAGCACCCATTGACGATTAGTAAGACAGCCGCGTTACACATGCTCGCATTCCACTTACGTAGAAACGCAAGCTCTGCGGAATGTAAGCGTGTTGTTTACATGTGCCAATTAAGATTGAGGCAATTAGAACGTTTTAAGAAAACAAATTTTGCAAGGGTTAATTGATGCTGACACCTTTAGAACTTTGTACTTTGAACCGGACCCCCAGCCAATTGTGACGTAGATTTAGATATAAAAGATAGGAGACCAACCCGCAGGTGATAGTCTGTCAAGTAGATAGGGAGTCAGTAAGCAGTCAATAGTAGATAGTCAAATAGGTAGCAGTGAAAGTGTGTGTAGTCAACTGCGCGAAAAAACAAAGCCAAACGAGTGACTCCTACGAGCAAGGGCTGGCCGCTCGGGCCAGGCCCTCCCCCAAGTATGTTAAATAAGTGAAGTTAAAATAAGTAAAGATAAGTTTAGAATTATTAAGTATCAAGTATTAAGTTTAAAGTTTAAAAGATTAATTAGGTTCGCTAATTAAGTGTAAAAGTTAAAAGCAGTTAGTTTAAATAAAAATTAAGTAAAAGATATTGCCATAAATATATCCGTAAGTTAATTCATAAAATTCTTTATTTTTATTCTTTAACGCGACACATAGTTAAACACGTATTATTCCTATTCTCTGATGAACGTTCCGGATAAATACATTCCGGATAAATCCGGACGTAACTTATTTTATCACCATTTTTGTTAAAAATGTTATTTCCTAGGCTTTTTTTGAACAATTAAGAATTCTCGAGAACCAAACGCCTTCATAGTAAAGTTTGTTTTTCTTCCCCGGTTAATAAAAGCTCTGAAACAGAGAAATAAGAGACCGCTATGATATTAACTGTTAGTCCCATCTTATAACCATTATCTTTTAGGAGAAAGAAAAAGTTCAGAACGGACTTCTATTCAACAAAGGAAAGCCGCCTCAAACAAAACCCAGTCTCGTGAACGACTTCGATATCACCAGGCTCAGACAAGAAGTGAATAAAAAGAATACACCTCAAATTACATCGAACTACGACAAAGGTGAGTGCCGTAATTAACTCACAATCGGTCTTGGTCTAGAAAGCGTACGCTCAAATGAAAATTACTGAGAAATTAATTACTCCACCAGGGTATTGTGTTAAATCATATTCACTTAAATATGCACACCTTTACAATTTCAATAATTTTAATCAATTTGATGATATGAAGATTTTTATTTCGTAACATTTTTATTTTGTTTCTCTAATGCATAAAACAATAATTTTAATCGGCCTCATCCATCTAGGACGACTAGGTATTGATAATAGTAATGCGTTTTAATTTCTGTGTTTCGAAACTGTACAGAAAAGTCACAATCATTGACGTGTAGTCCCATAATGAGAAATTACGATAATCCATCACGCCACGTCGTTCACGAAAGCCGCTTCCTCTCAAATATCTAATTTGTTAAATTGCCCGAGCAGCACTGCGATTAAGTTTATCATTTCGAAATATAAATTTGCGAAACCGGTTACAAGGAAATACGTCCGGTTACGTCTGGATGGATTGCAAGCCATTTTTCAAACCCCGATCGTCCTTAAATACCCGATTAGTTAATAAATTAAAACCTCCTCTTTTATTTGCAGCCCTTTCATCCTACATAAATTTAAAAAATAAATAAACTTCCAGTTTAAAAACAATACCTATTAATTTAATCTTGTTTCGTTTATGAAATCCAGCGATTCCAGTTCTGATGCAGGAAAACCACAAAAAAAGTTTCACCCAAGAGGACCAATACGACCAGTTATTAGAGAAGTTACGGGTGGCCGACTTCCTCTACACGGAGTATTCTCTGGAAGAAGTAATTTACCAACTCGCCAAGGTGATGTTCACCCAATCTCTAACCCGAGGAAGCTCTGAGGCGCAGCAGGCCCTGCAGAAATTCACCAACTTTTTAGAAACCGAAGCCGACCAGGGACGCATATCTCGGGCTCTAGAGAAGAAAGTTTTAGGTAAATTATTAAAGATAATTAGAACACCCTCCTCGTAAAAAGGCATGTAATTACTGCTGCACTAGATGAAACTTTGATTAGTAATCAACTTTACAGCGTTGTTAACGTCAGCGGTTTGCACCAAATTGAACTTGAAGTCCATTAGATAAACGTCCTAGTTCTGAAGTGGGTCAAATTAACAATGAATATAAAGTCCTCTTGTTTTACATAAATTAATAGTAATTACTACGCATACGTGTCCCATATCAGAATAGGGTATAGATTTCAAATAATATTTTTAAATATATTTCCCGAAAGAACTGCTTCTTTAAGTAACTACGAAATGTAGCTGACCTATTTGATTTTAGATGTGTTAATCGCTGCACTCACAGATACGCTAAACGACCATCCGGAGATAGAACAAGTTGGAGTCCCGATTCAAGCACAGAAAGACAATCAGAATCTCCTCAGGCAAATACTGCAGCTCACCCCCGAGGAGAAAGCGACTGTAAGGGTGGCCCTGTCCTCCTCACATAAGGACCAATCTATCGGTAACAACCCGATTCAGATTCAAGTGCAAGACGGCAAAAGCCTCAACCACCTTACGCTCAGCGACTTGGCAAAGTACAAAAGCTTGTAAGAGCCAGCGCAGTTCTACCTAATTTTTTCCCTATGTTACTAAAAAAAAAAAATCAAAATACATAACTTATATAAAATTGCAACTGACACATATTTCTCAAATAGTTCGGGGAAGTATGTCTCAGTTTCATTCCAATTCGATGAAGGTGCTTGAGAATAGTAAGTGAAAATTCGGCGGGTGTCATGAGGGAGCCGACTTGTACAAAAATAGATAGAGACGGAGCAAAAGAATTTAAGCCTGTGCATCCATGTCGGTTGCAAAATACTTGAAACTCCAATATTTAACGGTAGACGTGGTAACTAAGTAATTAATTAAGTAAAGAAACTATGTTGTAGTTAAAATAATGGACGCGCAGGTTTATCTTTTTGTGTTAAAAACACTTTAAGTTACTTGAACTTGTACAGTAAATTGTAGGAATGAAACAAATAAAATTATACGACTATAATAAATTGTATTTTATTGAAGCTTCCTGCTTAAGGACACACAGACGTTTTCAAACACAAGACGCGATGCAGAATTTAACCAAAACCATCACGTCTTGCATATGAAAACCTCTGTGTAGTTTCTCCGTTAGTAGTAAATTTATTTTAGTAATTAACAATCTGAAAAGACACCTCTTTCAAACCAATAAGTTCACCAAACCACGTATTCTCAATTTTATTTAACAAAATGGGAAAATGGGAAATATGATTGGTGTTGTATTAAAATGGAGGTCATGAACTTCTAATACATAATATTTGATTAACTCATTAAAAGTTTTACGAATTCTTACGAATATATCCAGTAAGAGACGTAATTTGTATTTTTATTTGCTGAATAAACAGACAAGTATGAAATAAAGATTCCTTTCTAACGTACGAGTAATGAATTTTTAGGTAAAATAGATCTAGACTGAACAAATTTAACAAATAAATAGTTTCGTTTAATAAAAGAATTAAAGAGAAGCCACATGAGATATGAGAAACCTTTTAAAAGATATATTAATACGTTAGGCAACCCAACTAGCACGTTCGGTTGTTAACGTTCATAATGAATCACAGATGGCAGCACCTCCGATCGATTTAAATTATATTAAGTTAAAGTATGTTTCATAAAGAATTCATCAACAACAATACTACTTAAATATTCAAATTTGCTTTAAATTTTCTGGTGCTCCCAGAAACCTGTAAAAATTATATTTACATTTGCAAGAAATTAAGCACACGTTTCCTCCTCTCATTGCAGCAAAATAAAAACGTTTCAATGCGCTTAAGGAAAAAGAACGTTTAGGAAAAATTAACTCGAGCATTCTTAATTAAAGAACGCTTACTATGATTGAACTAAAGATATTCAAGACGTGACGCAGAATTTAAACAGAAACGAAGCCAAAAATTATGAACTAAAAGTTTATTACGGAAAAGAAAACGAATTTTGCATTGAAATCTTCTGTAGAAGTTGGTTACAGTGACCATCAAATGAATATTAATCTAATTACTCAAGTTTAGATTAATTTAAATCATCAATAACCCAATTTATATCGTACATTCATCTAATCAGAACCTGTTGCAGAGCTTGGAATTGAAGAATAGAGTAAAGCATACAGTTCACAATAAAAACAGATTTATGCAGGCACGTTTTACTGTGTAATATATATTTACATGTAACTATGCATAATAACATAATTGGGCTTTTGAATCGTAAGGAAATGCGATACATTAACAGAACACGCTTTTAATTTTGGTTAATAAAAATCAGATTCAAATTTTAAAATCAATAAAAACCTCGCACCAGCACAAAATACATTTAATTAAATCATATCATATACAAATAAAATCCAAAATGAGCATAAAAAATGGAATATATTCACTTTGGTTCCCAAAAATATATTTACTACCTAATACTTAAGAAGCGAAATATAAGACTATGTAACAACTTTGGACGCTGAATTTAATGGCCTGACGGTTCTCTCCAGCCTTCGCTGGTGCTGCTCGAAAGCACGTCTTTCCCTCTCCTGCCTCTTCTTCTCCATCAAGATTTGCTGCGCATCACAATCTAAAGTCTCGCCTTCCCAACCGGAATTCTCCTCCCATTCGCCCAATTCTTTATTCTAAAATACAAATTACTATGAGACAAGTAAAGACTTCATTCATATTAAACAGCATCACATAGTAATACAACCTTGAATATTATAATTTTAAATTAAATTTAAGTATTCCACTCACCACCAAACTACTATCAGGAACTAACAAAAGGTTTTTGGAAGGTTCAGAGGTCTCGCCTCCCGTGTTGATTAGGATTTTTTTCTGCTTCGTTATCTTCGGGGCCATATTCTCGAAGAAATCAGTCTGTTCTTGTTCGGATAACTCCTTCGCTTGTTGCAGTGCTTTCTGTTGCCGATAGAACTCTATATGTTCTTGAATGCTACTCGGCGTGCGGTTGGATGCGAAATTGGTGCCCCAATCGCCCCACGTTTCAGTTTCGTTGCTGTTTATTTCATTCGAAACCACTCCAATGTCAGTCAGCGGTTCGACCTCGCACGAATACCGCCGCCTTCGTCGGAAGCAACAAAGGGCACGTCTGAACAGCGACGCGAAAAGTAAAATGAGGGACTTCAATTTGCTTACTATTATAGTGAGCACCATTATAATTATTATGCTCTATCCGCTGCAGAGGTTATGAACTAAAATACCAGCTCCTTGCTGACTGCTTACATTGTCTAAAGTTGTTATTGCAAAGCATTACTCTCCGTGGAAGTTAACACTTAATTATTTCTGTACGAAATCTATTTCATATCATTCTAAAGTAACTTCACTTTGTCTTACTGACATTTGACATTTAGATGCACTACCACTATTTACATTTTTATTTGGACAGTGTCGCCAACTTCATAAAACTCATTTTTCTTACAAGAAAATGATTAATTGTACGTAGTTTTGCAGAAATTTGTGAATTTAAGGCTAATCTTATTATTACTATATTTGAGTATACGTAAAGAAAACATATTTGCAATAAAATATAAAAAAAGCTTGTATGGTATTTTATACTTTGATACAAAAGCTAATTTCACGCGTTTCTACATTCAAACGTTTCTGCCGGGAAATTTAAATATAATATACATAATTTAAGGCAACTCATGTTTATTTACTACACCACTTCCAAGTGTAATTCAGAAAAGATCAAATTTATTTCAGAAATTGTCAAATGTAATTCAGAATTGTTAATTTAATTTCAGAATGTATCATTTGTAATTCAGATTTGTTAATTCAGTTTCAGATTGCATCAATTGTAATTCAGATAAATCAATATAATTTCAGAATTCGTTATTTGTAATTCAGATTAGTCAGTTTAGTTTCAGAAAACATCAATTGTAATTCAGAAAGCTTTCTCTCTATTAAAAGTGACGATTTCTGAATTACAATTGATATAATCTGAAATTCATTTAAGGCTTTCTGAAATTAAACTGATTAATCTGAATTACATTTGACGAATTCTGAAATTAAACTGATTAATCTGAATTACATTTGACGAATTCTGAAATTAAATTTTTAAATCTGAATTACAATTGATGCAATCTGAAACTGAATTGACAAATCTGAATTGCAACTAACGAATTCTGAATTACAATTGGAAATGGTGTAGAAAGCATGAATTGAAACGACACATAGGTAATAAAAAGAAGATTTATCAACTCAATTTACATTTCTGCAAAGTTTATTAGAAAACGTATTTACAATATCATTAAAATATATCTTAAAGTTATGTCATATAATTAAAAAAAAAATTATTGCGGTTTGCTGCAAGCCATGGCGCCGCATCTATTTTTGCAACATTTCTTACGTCCCCTACAGTCCGAGTCGAAGGCACACCTGCTGGTGCATACCCAAGGGCCAGTCGGTCGTTCAGGACAGGATCCAGGTTTGGCTGAAAAATCAAATTCAAAATTAATGATCGCAGTACAACGGGAAACACAGAACCCTTCAGGAACATTTCTTAATATACCTCAGGGTCTGTGCCTGAGGATTATTGATACATTTTGTTGTTACCAACCCTGACCGATTTAAAAATAATTCATTTCAACAATATTTGAACTCGTAGGTATTTACTTATTTGCTTTCGGTTTAAATATAGTTATACGACGCCACAATAAATTTAAAAAATGCCATGTTACACGCACAATCAACAGAAAATAAAAAAACAGGTAGGTAAATCATCTGTAAATATTTTTCAGTGCGAGCGGTATATCCTTCTGCAAAGAAAAAAATAAGCAAATACCATTTCTGGGTTTTTAGGAATCACTGACAAAAGGGTAATAGGAAGTTCACGAGGTACATCAAAGAAAAATTTGAATTTAGAAAGTTTGAAACACATTCCGAAGAGACATGGATGTTTTATGTCCGTATTCATAGTGCTTCTTCGAGGCTTCCTTGAATGAGGAATCCCTGAGAATGGGATTGTCGTAAGGCAGTAGCATACCAACAATCCCATTCTAAGGTGTTCCTCATTCAAGGAAGCCTCGAGGAAGCAGTATGAATACGGACATTAGAGATTTACAATAATAATAATAATAAGGAACATTTTAAGTAGCGACATCTTTCGATCGCTTTTTGACCTGACATTGCAATAGGATTGACGAATTGAAGCCAGTTCGCTACATATAAGTCATCTCATCCAAGGCGGCCATGCTTGCTGTCAAAGCATACGATAATTTTGAAAAAATTTTGTGTAAATCGGTTTTGATTACAGCGGGTTCCTCGAGCATGCTCTGTACAGCTGTTTCAGGCCTAGTTGGGCCTTCGTCAACAGAACCGTAGCTCGAGAACTCCAATGCAAACTTATTATGTAGCGAACTGGCTTCAATTGACTGCAATGTCAGGTCAAAAAGCAGTCGAAAGTTGTCGCTACTTAAAATGTTTATTACTTTCACATCGCAATGGCGAATAACCTAGGACAGATCGGTTTGGTTTGCAGTGGAGTTCTCGAGCTACGATTCTGCTGACGAAAGCCCAACTAGGCCTGAAACAGCTGTACAGAGCATGCTCGAGGAATCCGCTGTAATCAAAACCGATTTGCACAAAATTTTTTCAATAATAATAAGGTTCCATAAAAAAGAAATATCCCAACAGAACTACCTATGAACAAAAAACCTCTGCTTTAAGCTATAAGTTTTGCAGAAAAAACGAAACAGGACACTGAAACACTAGTGCCACCCATAAACCTAAATTCAATTATTTTTAACAAATTACTTTAAAATGCAAAAGGTGCTTGTGAGAACCTCTTATGAAGGAATAAAATATATGCAGAGCTTTCTGGACGTGCCTTATTTAACACCATTTAACACGTCCCAAAGATACTGGTTCAAGAACGCAAGGTTGCGTTCAAGAACTGTAACGGGAGAGCACTCTGGGCGTTTAAAGTGAAAAGCAAAATGTACAAAATCACTTACACGAGAGAGAAAAAATATTACCCAGAACGCGCTCTTTTTAGTTCCTGAACGAGCTCCAACGATTATTCAGAACAACAAACTGTAATAAATTAAAAGTGTCGTAGATAAAAGTGTGTTGAGAAAAAAATGTATAAACTATGAGTAAATATTTTATATTTCAATTCCATTTAAATACGGGGTAATACTTGTGCGTCGCTCAGATATATCGCGAATTTGAAGGGAATATCATGTATCTAAAGCTGTTAATTTTGCTTTGCACTTTCGTCATTGCTATAAATGGGGCACTAGTCGTACCCACCTGTCCTCCTGTACCAGAAGTTGATTTGTGCATAGTCAATTGCGAATATGATTTCGAGTGTCCAGATGATTTATTATGTTGCCGATCTGGTTGTGGAAGACATTACTGTAAGAAACCTGTTTATGGTACGTATACAAAACTGTCTTAAAATTATCTTAACAATAATCTGTCTTGCAATTTTCCTCCAGAAAACAGCAAATTTATTCATTTTTTCGTGTTTTCTTATCAATATAGAACCAACTGTAAATATGAATATAGTTGGCGTTGTAAAACCAGGAAAGTGTCCAACTCCTACAGGTATTGGGATATGTGCCTTCATGTGCAACAGTGACGCCAATTGCAGAGATAATTTGAAATGTTGCGGTACGAGTTGTGGAGGAACTACTTGTCAGACACCTGTATAAATCGAGTACGTTATATATTGAATGTATGAGTACCAAAATATAGTAGTTTTAATAAATGATCTAACTGAACGGCTATTGAATTTCCCAAGTAGATGTAGTTGATTTGAATTCTGGTTCCCTGAATGTTCCTTCCTTTTATTAATCCTGCCTGCTGAAGAAGCTGAAGTAGTTGGTTTCACTCATTAAACTGATACATTGGTACGTATGCATTTTATTAACTCTGTCGTCCTTAAGGTACCTCCGCAATCAATTAGCGAGTGCTCCCTCTGAGCAACCCCCCAGCGACCCTCTAAACTTTTAAGGGTCGTGACAATATAATTTTCAATATTAATCAGAAATTACATAAATAAATAACTAGAATTGTTTTCCTCTACTGTAACTGTTATTTTCCTTTTTCCGGATACTTTCTAGACGGACTGTACATGTACATAGAATATTAATAGTAAAAGTCATGTGGAATGCAATAAATTAAAAGCAGAGCATAGCTATAAAGATGATTTAAGTAAAAGCCAAGTAAATATTTTTCAATTAATTTTTATTTCACCCTATTTTGGAAGCGCGCTATAAAGACAAACAAAAAAGAATGTGTCCCAATTTGAATAAAAGCCGATTTTTTATAATATTCAGTTATTTTACGTCATTGAAACGATTAAGATGAATTTGAAGTTCGTATTTTTGCTCTGCAGTGCCGTGGTTCTTACAAATGGTGCTTTCATATCGCCGGTTATTATAAACGGCACTCTACATATGCCCGTCTGTTCCACATTAAGGCGGCGCTACATTACATGGCAAACTAGCCAAACGTTTGTGATGTGTGAAGGTTCGCCGAATAGTGTGTATGGTATAGCATTTGTCAAACTCCTTCCAACGTTTGCATTCGTATACGTTCCGATAGAAGTCGGTAAATGAGACACTTAAATGCGATTCAGCAACATCGTACACATTATTTGACAAACGTTTGGAAAACTGTACACATCACCAACGTTCGACATTCGCCTAGTTTGCCATGTAATGTGGAGCCGCCTTTAGATAACAATAATAATAATACTTGCCAAATGAGTTGCAAGGAGCATAACCAATGCCCAAGTAACTTGTTATGCTGCGGTGTGTGTTTCCCAGCTATGTATTATGTAGATCCCGTGTATGGTACGTACATATGTAAAATAGCAAATTAATTTCTTTAGTTTTATTTTTCAATATCAGTTTACTACGTACCTACTATTCATACAGATTTTGTAATTTTAAATAAATGTATTAGTTAATTATTTATACAATTTGAACTGCTGGTCTGATTTGTAAAATTGTAAAACATCATTTAGGAATTACGAGTGAAAAATTAATTATTAGTGAAAAAAGTATTCACTAACCAACATGATGAAATAAAAATGAGAGTGCCTGCGAAGCTACTGGAATGTTACAGCAGAGAGTTGCAGTTTCTTTCTGTTTTAGTCATGTAACCTTAATAATAAAATTAATTATGAATGAAATTAAAAAATAACAATTAAAATTGCTTTATGAGATAGAACTTTATAATAATAGTTTTTTATATGTTTTTAAGTTAATGAGAAACCGGGAAGGTGTAATCCCAATCCTGGCCAACCTATTGGAGTATGTGCTCTCGGGTGCAATTCTGATTTCCAGTGTCCAGATAATCGGAAATGTTGCCGTGCAGGTTGTGGAGGAACGTCTTGTCAGATACCTATATAAATTAAGTACGATTTATGTTGATTATATGAGCGCCAAATTGTAATTTAATTATAGTAAATAAATAACTGAACAGCTGTTGGATATGTAAACAAACTTTCTATTCTCCATTATTTCCAAATGGCAACTTCCAAAAACAAGTACTATTGCTTTCAATTAATTTTTATTCAAAAATTAAAAAAAAACATCAAAGCAAAGCGTGAGATATCTGAACAGTACCTCCATTTCATATTGTAATGATTCGTCGACACCAGCCGGCGCCAAATTGTCTCTTGCGTCACAGCCGTCTAGTCGACGCGCCTTAGGCGACAGCCTAGAGAATTTTGACGGCGGAATAAACTAGATCAGACAGTCCGTCGCCTCCAGAATGTTCGCGAGAAACAACCCCGGCATATAAAAATGCACGCGGCCGGGAGTGAGACAGTTCGGAATTAAAGTCGTGTTATAAACTTTCGCTCGGCTGTTAAAATAAATTAGGATTAAGTTTGTAAATTAAGTATCTAGTGTTAAATGTTAGTGTTAATTAGTTTGCTTGTAAATAAATTAGTTTATTAACTATTTCGCGTTTTTAATTTAAAATAAAAATTAATAGAACGTTTAAAATCGTTACAATATGAACGAATTTTACTACCAAAATCTGACACACGACATTTTATAAGCTCTTTTTGAGGGTTCTAAAAACATTATGAATGGAACTTACAGAAAACAAGTAAAAATTGTATTTTTTAAATATATTTTCTACAATTTTACACGGAATGTAACAATAGTAATAATCTGTTTTTAGGTTAAACACGTAAAGTGTGTTAATACGTCAGGTTTCATACCAAGTTATATGTAGGATAGTGCTTACTTGTGTCAGTCTCATTGAGTATGTCCAGAAAATTGGAAATATTGTCGACGAAAGGCTTGTATAAATCATATACAGTATAAATATCAAATCCATAACGTTTATAATGAATAATGTAGATGATTTCGCCTTTATAAATATTCGTTAACTATATTCTACCTTTCTCGAAATTAAATTTATAAGTATAATGTAGGTATAAGTTTTCATGAAGTATTTTTCTGCACTTCAGAACATTGGGATCTATACTGTTTGCTTTATTGTAATAAAACTAAAATAAAATGTTTTCTCTGTTCGTAACAGTAGTTATAACGAGTGTGAGCATTTTCAATCCGGAAGATATAAGATCAGCAAGACTTCCCTTAATTAAAATCATAAGTAAGTACATAATAAGAATAGTCGAAACTAAAGGTAATATCATGGATACACTTAACAACATAACTCGAATATAATTTGTTCGTTTAGGATTAAGAAACCTTGATTTTCCCAAATAAATATTAATCTTCTGATTCCTGTTAGTAATTTATTGATTGATTGCAAATACCTGAACAACTAGTATGAGATTTACACGGAAATTATATAAGTTTGCATTAAATTAACTCTTTCAGATTAAAAATACCATGAGAAAAGAATGACAGTAAATACTTCTTAGTAAAAATACGATACCTGTACATTCTTCTGCAAAATTATGATTCGTTCAAAAAAATACGCACAATTTCCATCGCGAATTTCAACTTATTATTTATATTTGTTCATATCAAGTTGCATATTTCTTTTTAAAGCGTTTTATGTACAACAAAATTATATTTATCAAAACATGTAACTTCAAATTTGTAGGTATTATGTATTTATTTTTGTTTGTATCAAGTTGGATACATTTTTTTTTCTATTTTATGTACAGCAAAATTATATTTCTCAAAAATTGTAACTTCAAATATATATTTTTGAGTAGTAGTATACTCAACCTACAAATAAATAAAAAAAAACAATTAAATTACTAAATATGTGCGGGATTTCCTTGTTGTCCTTTTTGTGGAGTCTTTAACTATAAAAGTGGATCAGTTAGGAGCTTACATTATTGACTGTGAACTTGAAGCAGTAAGATGGCAAATTTTAAACTGATTCTGTTTTTGTGTGTTGTCATGTTTGTTGTAAGCGATGCCCAGAAGCCTGGTCGATGTCCACCTACAGGCGATGTGGGACCATGCGTTTCCAACTGTGGAAATGACAATGATTGTAGGGGTAATCAAAAATGTTGTCGTACGGCTTGTGGAGGAAGTTATTGCGTGAGACCTATACCGCTTTGGTATGTATCAAAATGCTTGTGAGTTTATTTTTATTTTTTGGCCAAAAAAATTATATATTTTATTATTTTATTAAAATTATTGTTACAAGCTAATGTATTGAAGGAATTAAATCGTTGAAGAATTTGTATAATAATGAATTTGTATAAACTAATGGTAATATCATGGATACACCTACAACCTAACTCGAATCGTTCGCGAGATATCGCGCCTTAAAAACTTCTTGACAAAAGTATAAGAGATTTTTCGTAAATAAAAATTAGTCCAATGCATAGCTTCATTTTACAAATCCGAACGAGATAGAAAAAGCGGAGAAACTGGAAAAACTCACATCACTTTTTAACATAATAATTATTTGTTTGTTCAGGATTAAGAAACCTTGATTTTCTCAAATAAATATTAATCTTCTGATTCCTGCTATTACTTTATTGATTGATTACAAATACCTGAACAACTAGTTTGAGATTTACACGGAAATTATGTAAGTCTGCATTAAATTAACGCTCCCGTATTAAAAATAACGTGAGAAGAGAATGGCAGTAAACACTTCTCAGTAAAAATATGATACCTGTACATTCTTCTGCAAAATTATGATTTCGTTTAAAAAAATACGCACAATTTCCATCACGAATTTCAACTTATTGTCTATATTTGTTTGTATCAAGTTGGATAAATTTTTTAATGCATTTTATGTACAGCAAAATTATATTTATCAAAAATTACAACTTCAAATGTGTACATATTTTTGATTAGTAATATACTCAATCTTCAAATGAAAAAAAAAATAGTTAAATTGCTAAATATGTGCGGGGTTTTCCTTGTTGTCTTTTTTTGTGGAGTCTTCAAGTATAAAAGTAAATCAACTCGGAGCTCACATTGATTGTGAACTTGAAGCAGTAAGATGGCAAATTTGAAACTGATTCTTTTTTTGTGCGTTGTCATGTTTGTTGTAAGCGATGCCCAGAGGCCTGGTCGATGTCCTCCTAGAGGCCAAGCGGGAATATGCATTTCCAACTGTAGAAATGACAATGATTGTAGGCGTAATCAAAAATGTTGTCCTTCGCCTTGTGGGGGAGCTAATTGCCAGAGAGCTATATAACGTTGGTATGTATCGAAACGTTTCTTAATTTATTTTTATTTTTTGGCCATTAAAATTCTTTTTGTAAGAAAATTATGTATTTTATCATTTTATTAAAATTATTGTTACAAGCTAATGTATCGAAGGAATTAAATCGTTGAAGAATTTGTGTAATAAGATATTGTTACGACTCGGGCTTCACAAATTGTAATCGTTTGTTTATTTTAAAAACACTTTAATGTCTACGATCATTTGACACAACGAAAGTACAGTAATATCGAGCTGTACACCTGTCTAACAAAATAAAATTTTTCTAACTTAATCGTTATATTAATTCGTAGCTACACACATCGCTTTCTAAATAAAACTGATCCCGCTCCTCGTGGTTATATAACACGTTATGCTATTCTAGAATAGCGGCGAACAAAAATAGAACATTTCAGCTAATTCTATTACCATTCAGTGCGAGTATGGAATACATTAGAATCATGTCTGCGCCATAGGTGGCGCGACCAATCTAAAAATAAAATTTACTTCACGGAATATAACACTGCCCCTTCCTTAAATATGTTCATCCCGAGCAGAATATGGAGCTAAACGGTCTTTGTGGATCACTTTCATCTTCCCACGGGGTAGCTTCCGGATTCTGTACACCACGTCATTAATTCTCTTGACTACTCCGTCACAAGGCGCCTGCAGTTTGGGACACAGTCCACGCGGCCTTCTGGGCACACCTGGTTCCCTGGTTGGAATCCCGCTTGATTGGCTCGTCTATCGTATCGGGTCTTCATTTTATCGATACCAGATTGATGTTTCGTCGAACATATTGGTGAGTGCTCGCCAATCGATTTTCGAGGTCCTGGAGACACTCGTGCAATTCAGACCTTCTAGCTTCTGGACCTCCAAACTTCAGGTCACATGGCAAACGCATTTCTCCTCCAAACAAAACTCGATACGGCGATTGCTTAGTAGTGTCTTGTATTGCGGAATGTTACGCCATTAGAAAAATAGGCAAATGTTAATCCCAGTCGCGTTGGTTTGTGGAAACTACTTTGGCCGAATGTCTTTCTAGAGTTCTGTTGAATAACTCCACCATGCGGTCTGATTGCAGGTGCACGAATTTATATTTGTTGTATAATTTTTTAAAGCGTTTTATGTATGTAACTTCTATGTACTTTAGATTAGTAGTGTACTCAATCTACACATGAAAAAAAAAAATATAACAATTATCAATTAAATTGCTAAATATGATAAACATGTGCGGGGTTTAACCTTGTTGTTTTTTTTGAGTCTAAGTATAAAAGTAGATCAATTGAGAGCTCACATTGATTGTGAAATTGAAGCAGTAAGATGGCAAATTTAAAACTGATTTTGTTTTTATGCGTTATCGTGTTTGTTGTAAGCGAAGCCCAGATTCTTGGTCGATGTCCTCCTAGAAGCGCTGTGGAAATATGTACTGTTAACTGTAGTAATGACAATGATTGTAGGGGTAATCAAAAATGTTGCCCTTCGGCTTGTGGAGGAACTTACTGCCAGATACCTATATAATGTTGGTACGTATGCAGATAATACGGATCAAATCGTTTCTTAATTTATTTTTTGTACCATCAAATTTTTTTTGGTAAGAAATCAACTAATGTATCGAAGATATTAAATCGTTGAAGAATTTGGATAATAACATACGTCTGTTCAACTTTTAGGGCCGGTTGTTCAATAGTGATATGACGCTCAATTATGGACCAAATATTCCTATATACATATTTATTCTTTTAAAATATTCAACATTTTTGAAAATCGAGCGACTGTCAACTGTGGCACGGTTCAGTTCGCGTATTGCAAAATAAGTCAATTTTTTCAAATGGAACACCCTATATGTATAATGAATAATCTGGATGATTTCGCCATCATAAATATTCTTACTCAATATTCAATTTTACGTTAATCATATTCTACCTTTCTAGGGTATAAGTTTTCATGAAATGTTTTCCTGCGCCTCAGAACATTGGTATCTACCCTGTTTGTTTCATAATAGTAAAAGCAAAATAAAATGTTTTCTCTGTTGGTAACAGTAGCTATACCGAGCATGAGCATTTTCAATCCGGAACATAGGAGATTAGCAAGACTTCCCTTAATAATGCATTTTAAATTAAAATCATAAGTAAGTACATAATAAGAATAGTCTAAATTAAAGGTAATATCATGGATATACTTACAACCTAACTCAAATCGATCGCGAGATATCGCACCTTAAAAACTCCTTGAGGAAAAATAAGAGATTTTTGGTAAATAACAATGAGTCCAATGCCTAGCTTCATTTTACAAATCTGAACGAGATAGAAGAAACGGAGAAACTGGAAAATCTTACATCACTTTTTAACAATAATTATTGTTTGTTTAGGATTACAAAATCTTGATTTTCCCAAATAAATATTAATCTTCTGATACCTGTTATTACTTTATTGATTGATTACAAATACCTGAACAACTAGTTTGAGATTTACACAAGTCTGCATTAAATTAACGCTTCCGTGTTAAAAATAACATGAGAAGAGAATGTCAGTAAACACTTTTCAGTAAAAATACGATACCTGTACATTCTTCTGCAAAATTATGATTTCGTTTAAAAAATACGCACAATTTCCATCACGAATTTCAACTTATTATTTATATTTGTTCGTACCAAGTTGTATAATTTTTCTAAAGCGCTTTATGTACAATAAAATTATATTTATCAAAACATGTAACTTCAAATATTGTACTTTTGATTAATAGTGTACCTACTCAATCTACACATAAAAAAATATATCAATTAAATTGCTAAATATGATAAACATATGCGTGGTTTTACCTTGTTGTTTTTTTGTCTTTAAGTATAAAAGTAGATCAATTCGGAGCTCACATTGATTGTGAAATTGAAGAAGTAAGATGGCAAACTTAAAACTGATTATTTTTTTGTGTGTTGTCATGTTTGTTGTAAGCGATGCCCAAAGGCCTGGTCGATGTCCACCTACAGGCGAAGTGGGGATATGCCCTATCGACTGTAGTAATGACAATGATTGTACGGATAATAAAAAATGTTGCCCTTCGTCTTGTGGAGGAACTTACTGCCAGACACCTATATAATGTTGGTATGTATGCAGATACATAATACGAATCAATTAATTAATTTTTAATTTTGGCACCATTAAAAAAATTTCTGTAAGAAAATGTAACTCGTGTCTAAATAAAAACCTGGTCAAGTAGGCTACATTTAGTAATTCTGCTATGTAAATGCAATGAATAAATTCTCGATCACAACCCACTTGACCAGGTTTTTATTTAGACGCTCGTTATTTCATTATTTTATTAAAACTATTGTTATCAGCTAACATATCGAAGAATTTGTATAATAAGATACGTCTGTTCAACTTTTAGGGCCGGTTTTTCAATATCTATTGATTTAAACTCCAGTTCAAGTGAGCTCAGTTCATCTCTTGATCTTAGTTCTTTGTCAAATAAATTTGATCTTGATATTGAAGGAAAACGTCCTTTACAAGCCTAAACTTAAACCGAATCTAATTTTTATGTAAATTTTGTTGGATGTCAGTACATTAGTACATATATTTAAAAACATTTTTTTTTGTTTCCGGAAACTAATAGTAGATTATACATCAAGGAAGTGAAGAGTATGATTTATACCCGAGGTGTAGTTTGTAGCCCGAGAGTTCTACAAAGTACCGAGGGGAAAAATCATTCATTCCCGATTTTTGCACTACCCAACGATATTAATTGAAAAAAACTGAAAATTTTACGAACACAAAAATCATATCGGTTCTGATGGATGGGAAACGGAATATTAAGTTGATTAGAATTAATTAGAATCTTTAAGTAGTCATAATAGTCACAATAGTCTACTTATCAGAATTTTCTTATTATCGAAAATTAAAGATAAATAAAATATGATAGAAAATTTACTTCAAAATTTGAGTCCTGTTTGATATTTCGCTTTAAACTTGAGATCGACTTACGCAACCTATCATTAACAACAATCAGCTTTACGTAATTAAAGAAAATTTAATTTATTATTTAAGTGTCATTAATAATTTATGTTTTGATGTTAAACTTGATGTTATCTACATAATTTGTTTATTAATAGCGTCGGTAATAATTTCATTTTACTACATTAACATTACTTTGCACTTTGGAGTTTGATTTTTATTTTTGATAAACTTCAAATTATGAGTTGCCGCAAATTTACCTAATTTCGAAAAACTAAGTTGTGTGTCTTTAAAATTAGTTCAGATTAGTTACTTGCAAGCCCCCACGTCATCATGTTTTATTTAGAAAACGAAAATATTCATTAAAACCTTAACAATACTTATAAAGCATTTTTTTAAATAAGCAGTTTTAATTAAGAACTGCAATAAATTTTTTAAGAAATTAAAAAATAGAACTGGGAAAAATAAAGTCGGTAAACACATCTTCGTACTTTAAACACGTCCGTGTATCTCACTGCAAATAAATGATGAAATAACTCCCGTTTTTACATAATCACCTCAAATACAACACGTCTTCAAAAAATGGCACGAACTACATGATCAAATGGAATCGCGCACATTTGCAAAGTAGGATACAGAAGTCAACATACAAAAAGGCGAGATATCTTTGGTACGCTTTTGTTTTTATGGAATCGCCAAATAAATATAAATATGGGGCGAGCCGCATAGCGATCAGACGGTTGTAAGGCCAGTGGTTACAAGATGGCAAATTTGAAATTAGTAATTTTTTTTTGCCTGATCGCGTTTATTTTGAGTGATGCCCAAAAACCGGGCGAATGTCCACCTCAATCAGAGGTGGGCGTATGCATTATTACTTGCCGTGATGATTCGGGTTGCGAAAACGATTTAAAATGTTGTGAGACTGCTTGTGGAGGACGTATTTGCCAAGCACCCGTATAAAATATGAATGGTACGTACGCAAAGTTTTCCAAAAACATTTTTCTGAAGTTCTGCCAATTTTCTTCATACCTTTTAAGAGTTTCGAGCATTTCGTCGTCAAACTTTTCGCATCTTTTCAGATCTTGACTCGAAAGTTTAAATCTATCCTTGCTCGCCACTGAACGTCATTCAAGTCCTTGGAAAAAAATTAGATGTGAACGAAGAAAGCTAATACCATTTTTTTTTTTAGTCCAAGCGCTCTAGTTCTTTTTTTTGTCTGACTTAGATTCCCACCTGGCTCCCGTTTTCTTAAAGAAGCCCCAAATGAAACTTTCGAAAACTTGATGATAAGGCTTTCTTAGATAATACTTGCACGTCTTCTTTTTTTGACACATCACTTTTTAACAATAATAATTACTTGTTTGTTTAGGATGAAGAAACCTTGATTCTCCCAAATAAATATTAATCTTTTGATTCCTGTTATTCCTTTATTGATTGATTACAAATACCTGAACAACTAGTTTGAGATTCACACGGAAATTAAATAAGTCTGTATTAAATTAACGCTTCCGTGTTAAATACAACATGAGAAGAGAATCGCAGTAAACACTTCTCAGTAAAAATAATTTCAGCAAATTCTACTACCATTCGGTGCGAGTCTGGAATACACTAGAATCTTGTCTGCACCATAGGTGGTGCGACCAGTCTAAAAATAGAATTTACTTCACGGAATGTAACAATAGTAATAATTTGCCTTTTGTGTTTTTAAGTGAAATACGGAAAGTGTGTTAATACGTCAGGTATTACACCAAAGTTATGGGATTTGTGCCAATCTCATTGAGTATGTCCAGAAAATTGGAAAAGTTGTCGAGGAAGGGCTTGTATAAATCATATACAGTATAAATATCAAACCCATAACATTTATAATGAATAATCTAGATGATTTCGCCATCATAAATGTTATTATTAATTCAATTTTACGTTAACGATGTTCTACCTTTCCCGAAATACTAAATTTATAACTATAATGTAGGTATAAGTTTTCACGAAATATTTTCCTGCGCTTCAGAACATTGGAATCCACCCTGTTTGTTTTATTATAATAAAAGCAAAATAAAATGGTTTCTTTGTCCGTAACAGTACTATACCGAGTGAGCATTTTCAATCCGGAACGTAGGAGATTAGCAAGACTTCCCTTAATAATGATATTTTTAATTAAAATCTTAAGTAAGTACATAATAAGAATAGTCGAAACTAAAGGTAATATCATGGATACACTTACAACCTAACTCGAATCGTTCGCGAGATATCGCGCCTTAAAAACTCCTTGAGGAAAGGATCAGAGATTTCTCGTAAATAAAATTGAGTCCAATGCTTAGCTTCATTTTACAGATCTGAATGAGATAGAAGAAACGGAAAAATTGGAAAATCTTATATCACTTTTTAACAATAATTATTTGTTTGTTTAGGATTAAGAAACCTTGATTTCCCAAATAAATATTAATCTTGTGATTCCTGTTAGTACTTTATTGATTGATTACAAATACCTGAACAACTAGATTGAGATTTACACAAGTCTGCATTAAATTAACGCTCCCGTGTTAAAAATTACATAAGAAGAGAATGGCAGTAAACACTTCTCAGTAAAAATACGATACCCGTATATTCTTCTGCAAAATCATTATTTCGTCAAAAAAATACGCACAGTTTCCGTCACGCATTTCAACTTATTATTTATATTTGTTCGTACCAAGTTGTATAATTTTTTTTAAAGCGTTTTATGTACAATAAAATTATATTTATCAAAACATGTAACTTCAAATATGTACTTTTGACTAGTAGTGTACTCGTTCTACACATGAAAAAAAATATATCAATTAAATTGCTAAATTTGATAAACACGTGGGGGATTTTCCTTGATCCTTGTTGTCTTTTTTTTATGGAGTCTTTAAGTATAAAAGTGGATAAATTCGGAGCTCACTTTGATTGTGAACTTGAAGCAGTGAGATGGCAAATTTAAAACTGATTCTGTTTTTGTGCGTTGTCATGTTTGTTGTAAGCGATGCCCAGAGGCCTGGTCAATGTCCACCTACAGGCGAAGTGGGAATATGCATTATCGACTGCAGTAATGACAATGATTGTAGGGATAATAAAAAATGTTGCCCTTCGGCTTGTGGAGGAACTTACTGCCAGACACCTATATAATGTTGGTATGTATGCAGATAATACGAGTCAAAACGTGTCTTAATTTATTTTTATTTTTTGTACCATAAATTTTTTTTTGTAAGAAAATTACGTATTTTATTAAAATTATTGTTACCAGCTAATATATCGAAGATATTAAAATAAGTCTGTTCAACTTTTAGGGCCGATTTTTCAATATTGATTTAAACTCCAGTTCAAGTGAGCTCAGTTCATCTCTTGATCTTAGTTCTTGGTCAAATAAATTTGTTGCTTGATCTCTAATTGAAAGAGAAACGTATTTCACTCTAAACTCCGCTTAAACTCTGAAACAGTACTCCCTTAAAATTTTAAAATTTAAACCAAATCTAATTTTGATGTAAATTTTGTTGAACGTAAGTGCATCATTTAGAACAACTGTGTATGTACTTTTTTATTTCCGGAAATGAAAGAAAATAAAATCAACTTTGAATATTTAAATAATCGTTTAAAAATTAGTATTAATTACTTCAAATCATCACACACGGTCTGCTCATCAGAATTTTCTTTGTTATCGAAATTTTAGACCCCGCGCAGACTGCAGACTTACTATCGGCCGATAGTTTGTTCTGAATCAAGTTACGAGAAGTATGATTACGTGGCCTCTAATAATTTAATGTACAGCCACGTATCACATTTCTCGTAGCTTGATGCAGAATAAACTATCGGCCGATAGTAAGTCTGCAGTCTGCGGGGGCTCTAAAGGCAGAGTCCTGTTTGATGTATTCACTTTAAACTTGAGGGCGACTTGCACAATCCATTCCTCAAGCGCGTTCCTACAACACAACTACAACAACAACAACATTTCCTAGTTTCGAAAATTAAATAAATCATTTAATTACCGATTCGTAATACCACGTGGTAAATATTAATTTAAAAAACGTTTTGTGTTTGCATCTCGATAATTAATATTTTTATTACCCAAAGTAATCATCGTTATAAAAATTAAAGTTTAACGAGTGGTAAGAAAGTTGTTAATTCTGCATAAAAAATACATTTTAAAATGTTTTGATGATAACAGGTGATTTTTTTTACCTACTAAGTATTTATTTCAAGGTAAAGAAAGCTTTTCCTGAAAAGAAACATTGCAAAGTTTCCGTGCAGCACGTTTTATGATAATGCAACCGCATTTTATTGCAGTTTAAACAAATTAAACACGTTTTCGACGAATAATGACTATAATTCTACAAAAGCGGCTACAACGTAAGTACCTACTTAAATACAGCATGCCCATTAAAAGAAGCTGATGATATCACAAGTACTTTAGAAAAATGCGCAACATCAAGTAAAAACCAGTGCCGCTTTTAATAAAAAATATTCTTTTATGAATTAAGAACTTCAAGTTTTTCAAAGAACATTTCAATTTCAGTGTCAATAATTAATCGCCGACGCGACGCATGTAACGAATTAGATTTGGAACAACTATTACTAAGCAATTCTCAGACGCAAAAGATAAACGAAAATAAGTAGGTCACTTCCGTTTAATTAGAAACTAAAGTAAATCCTTTTAATTTATTCATGTTTCAAGAAAATAAAGGCAAAATAATTTTAAATTAGTGAATTTCAAGGTGTTTCAATTATTTTGTAATTGTGCACTTGTTAAGGTGCAATTCCACTAAGGCAACTCTTGGCATGCAACGTCAACTAACAAGAGGCTTTTGAGAATTGGCAATAGTGTGGGCAAGGGACACTTCAGAGTGCATTGGAAGTTGTTGCTTGCCTTACCATCAAATTCGACACAGAGTTTATATTGAATACAACCCAGGTTGGTCGCAAAGAAAAGATTTACCTCGGAGCTTTGATTTGTAGTGGTCTCGATAAGTTACATGCTGCAGGCAGTCTCGGTGGAATCGTGCCTCATCAGTGATTAATGTTTTTTAAATTCTTTACTGCTTTTTAAATACCTACACAATTACATAATTAATTTTTCATAAATCTTAAATTTTTTCTGATGACCTGTTTTCTTTTCAGATCTTTCAAGATTTGTTAAAACGTAAAAGAGAAAAATGCGTCGTCCGACAGGATAATTCCACTTCGTATTCTTAATCTTTTTTTTGAAATAATGTAACGTTAACAATAAACCAAGTGCATATAAAATTCTGCGTGTGTATTTTTTCCTTACCTTTCAAAAATTCAGATTTCCTTGAAGTGATCGGGGCCACACAGAAAGTTCCGTGACAGGATGTCCGGCAACATTTCTCAACTCCTGGACAGTTCGCATCCGAACGGCACGTCAGACTGCATTCCCCCACGTCCAGACTCGGCGGGCAATCTCCGCTTTTACGTTGAGACACCGCCGCGATTATGCACACGGAAAAAATCAAAAAATTCAAGTGCATTGCTATTGTGTCAAATTTCGGTAAACGCTGGTTCTAACGCAATCACCGAATATCGGAAGGGGCCAGA
Organism: Dorcus hopei; assembly: GCA_033060865.1. Classification (NCBI taxonomy): domain Eukaryota; kingdom Metazoa; phylum Arthropoda; class Insecta; order Coleoptera; family Lucanidae; genus Dorcus; species Dorcus hopei. The sequence continues at coordinate 45,496,605 of CM065423.1, read as the reverse complement.
TGAGCGCAGGAATTTATACAAAATTGAATTGCGGATGTGGTTACTTTGTGGCTTTTCGACGCCGATTATGTTTAATTCAATAATTAATTCCGATTATTAACGTGCTATCTTCGGGACGCGGGAATAACGATTTACGTGAGCTTTCGACGTAGGTTTTAAAACTGAGAATCCAATTAAACGCACTACCAGCAGTAAGCGATACATGTAGCAAGAATTTATCGATAATTCTTTCGTAAATCTGATGTCATCAGATGAAATTAAAAGCAATGGTCTAGTTCAAGACTGTTATCTTTCAGTAATAGTTTTTTTAACGAGTAAACAGTGTTCATTGACTCAACACAACAATAATCTTTGTTGATCACAGAAAAGCGTTATTTTGTTTATCGTTTAAAGGTCATTGTTTCATATTTTTAAAATTTTGTTTTATTTCACTTCTAGGATTACGTTTATTAAACTAAAGCAGAAGTATACATAGAAAGAGATTATTTTTATCTGCAATAATTACATTAAATATGTAGGTAACTATTTCGTACATTAGTGGCGGATTTCACAAACGTTACTTAAATTTAATCATCCGTTAAAAGTAAACGTTGCCTTGGTTACATGTGTTAAAGGTATAGGAATGATTATTCTTAATCGATGATTAAAGTTAAGTGACGTTTGTGAAATCCAGCGTAGGAAACTTAAATATGATTTATAATGAAAATTGAGTGCTGCGTAATCAATCGCCGAAGCAAGAACCGACAATTATTTCAGTATTATTTCTCTGTTAACGGTGAATGAGAAAAAAGGACGGAGTTATGATTCATAATCATCAGCGTACATGTGGACATTACAGTGTTTAATAACTTTATGAAAGGTAGATGTGTAAATTATGTTCAACAGTGGTCCAAGAATCGATCCCTGCGGTACACCTTTGCTTATAGTTCTTAGGTTGGAAGCACCAATCGGAAGGACAATGCGCTGTACTCTATCACTCAAATAAGATTTGAATAACCGAATAGAATTTTCAGAGATCAATGTATTTAAGAATAGGGAGTAGTACCGTATGGTTTAGAGTATCAAAGGCCTTACTGTAGTTAAGTAGTACGAACACTGACACCAGACCTTTAACTGTAGCTGAAATCAAGTCATCTATAACACTAAGGCTCGATTTATTCACCTCCAAGTAAATTTATCTGGTGATTCATTCCCATAGTAACTATTGTGATCACAATTGTTACTATGGGAATAAATCACCAGATAAATTTACTTGGAGGTGAATAAATCGGGCCTAAATTAGAAATAAATAATAATAGCTGTGAGACTACACGTCTAACCACTATGGCAACACATCACGAAACGAAATGTTGTTCTCGAAATTGAATTTCATATACTGTGATTCAAATACTATGCCTCACAATATTTTGTGTGCAACTAAAAAAAGATAAAAGATAGAGTTACAGGTAAAGATAATAAAATTTTAACTTTGCGCAAAATAATTGTTAAATTTATAGCTACTATATACAAGACAGCTGACTCGTTCACCGTTTTGGAGCCCAATGTGAGGTTATATAAATACAGAGCGATCGAAATTGATTATCCTGATCCTACAATGCTTCCACGAGCTTCATATCGATATTTACATCCAATTATTAAAATGAAGTTAGCAACATTGGGAGATCTGGGGAAGTTACTAGATATCCCAAGATTTTGTTGACAATTCATTGCCGTTCATTCCTGAAAAATGATTTATTTCATCGCAATAGTAATCTAATTCAACAATAATTATGTTCTTTATTAATTAGGTTAGCTTTGGATATAAGTTTCACGAATGTTCTATGTACAGACGTGTTCAAAAAGGTGTTGTACAGCTACGTTTCAAATATCTTTGCTTTTGAGCGGCAATTGGTTTTTCTATTTTTGTGTTCAATAATATTAATGTACAACAATTTTTTGAACTTCATGAATGCACATACAAGTACACAGTACAAATTCTGTACAACACTTTTTTGAACACGACTGTACGTACTACTTTTCGTTCTAACCTTCATGTGATAGATGTTAATATTGACATCAAGCTCACGGAAAGTAATATAGGATCAGGACAATCAATTTCGATCTCCCTGTATGATGAAAAGAAATTACTTGCCTGAAAAATTTGAAACCATTGCGTAAATGATTTGAACAATTTAGGAGCTGCATATCCGGTTATATTTTATCAAATACGTTAACCACATACACAACACCAATTGACTGAGCTCCAAAAGGAACGACGAGTCAGCTATGATAATCAAGTAGCTGTAGTTAAATTGAATTGAGCTAGGACGGCCAAAAAATTAAAATTAAGTAACACTTTCTTACTAAGAAAGATAAAATTTGATATATACAGCTATTTCATAAGTGATCACAAGGTCTTAAGATATAGAAAATTTGACAAGTTGTTGGAATCAAATCTAGGGACTCCAGCATCGGTGTCCTATCTGAGTATTCTTAATCTATGCGTAAATTCATTTTGAGTGTGTAAAAGTCGCCGCTAACTGACCTTAAAACAAAGGAATCATGTACAATTCAGTAAATCAACTCAAGATAAGTTCCATTAATTTTATATTTATTAAATCGCATAACAATGAAAACGATTGCACTGTTGGTGTCCTATCTGAGTGTCTTTAATCTAACGTGGATATTTATTTTAAGTGCGTGCATATGACTCCTTGTTATCTGATGCCACAATAAACAAGGGATTTACATTTCACTAAATCAACTCAAAATCTTTTTTAAATTTTACTTTATGATAGAAAAATGAAAATTGATTCTCATTGTTGCCAACGGTCAAAACAGAATTCTGTAAGTCGATATGTCAATATGTCAAACAGATTAGGTTAGAAGTGCTTGTTTTTTTATTTTTTTAATAATGTTCAACGACGTATCATGAATAAGCACTACAGATCAAGAAAAACAACTTCTCGTGACAGAAGCAGCAGCAGCAGAAAATCTTTTTCAAGGGATAGGTCGAGGTCGCGTTCCAGAACAAGATTTAGATGTACACCTTCCTCAACTAAGACCAGTGTCGAAGGAAACGATCGCAAGCTAAAGGATAAGTATTCCACAAAACACCAAGAGAATCACGTTGATAACGGATACAAACATAAAAAGGATGATGATAATCATAGACATGCCAGAAGAGACGGTTTCGACAGAAGATCATATCATGGACGTTCTCATTCCCACAGTAGAAGTCGCAGTTATAAGAATCAAGAGGAGGAATTCATGGACGCAAGGCGACAAGAGCGAGAAGTTATCGGAATCCAAGAATGTCCGCACATATGGGGCAAATCGCCGCTACCTGAGGAGTTAGTAATAGTATTTGATTTAGGTAGATCGTAACGTGTTTCGAATTAGAAACCGACCGCAGTTTACTTGTTTAACCGGGAGAATTTATTGTTCTAAGTGTTTTCGTCACGATACTTTTAGGTCGGACACTAACGAAGAACAAGATAAATCTGAGAGCGAGCCAGAGAAGCGAGTAAAAAAGAAAAGAAAAAAGGAGAAGAAGAATAAAAAATCAAAGGGCAAAAAGCACAAGAAAGAAAAGAAGAAGAAGAGAAAGAAGGTGGAAGAAAGCAGCGGGTCCTCATCAGATGAAAAATGGGTTGAAAAAGGTGCGTAGCGAAAGGGCGCTGTCGCAAATGTATTGATTGTTTATTTTAGGTAATTTAAGTCACGCTAATGCCTCTGATAATGAAGATGGTAGTGTGGGGCCTCAGCAAAAATCGCATGCGACTCTTACTCACAGAGAAATGGGCAAGGCACTTCTGCCAGGCGAAGGCGCTGCGATGGCTGCATATGTGGCCGAAGGCAAACGAATCCCTCGCAGAGGAGAAATTGGTTTAACGTCTGACCAAATCGCCTCTTTTGAATCGGTGGGGTACGTTATGTCGGGCAGTCGACACCGCAGAATGGAGGCCGTGCGTATTCGCAAAGAAAACCAGATTTATTCGGCAGACGAAAAGCGTGCTCTGGCCATGTTCAGCAAGGAAGAGAGGCAGAAGAGAGAGAACCTCATATTGGGACAGTTCAAAGAGATGGTGCATTCGAAATTAGCGGGGAAGAATGATTGATGTATTTATTACTTAATTGTATTTTATTGTACATGTTTTCAGTCTCAATTTTATGTTGTAACTATAAAATTAGTTTAAAAATAAATTCCTCAAACATCTTTTGTGTGCACTTGACAAAAAAAAAATTAACACTGCATACTTCTATTTACTCTGGATATTTACATAATACATTTAACATTAACGATAAAGTCTGGCTTCTTTTTCTGCAAACGTTCTGCTAATGTCTTTAGGATTGATTGAGATGTTGTTCCCAGAGTAACCATCCCCCATCAAAGGAGCGCACACTGTAACACGCAGTGGTTAAAATAGATTTGCAAAATATAGTTAGTGTTCTTACTCTTGGAAGCCCAAATTCTGGGCTATGTCTTGTGCGCTTCTTGCTCGTGGACCTGATCTACAAGTAAATACTAACGGGGTGTCCAATTGGGGCTTCTCACGATTGAATCTTTGCAGAAACTCTTCGGGCGGCAGGTCTCTTAACGTAGTTAGAACAGTTCCAACTGAAACAACAAATAATTATGAAAATCATATTCATGGGCCTACAATCAAAAGGCACTATAGTCAAAAATTTGAATGTTTTTTTTTTTCACCCTGTATGCCCTGATATACCTAAGCATATAATAAGTAAATATTTTAATTAAACGCGGGTTTCCTGCTTATTTTTGCATTTACATCTCCATTATCCTTGTAAGTTTGTTAAATGTATTGCAAAATTCTTCGTGTCTCTTCTTGTATTTTGTATACATATGCGCATACGCATTTAAAATTGATTATCTCATCGCCTTTTCTACTATCTACATATTATGATAAAAGATTTACGACGTAATTTATCGTTATAGCAATCAGGTAGGTATTCAAGAATTTCATTCTCGTAATTATCTCGTCTGCGTGTGGTCACAAATTATATAAGTCTAAATAAACTTTTATTTTATAATTGCTAAGTATTTATAGCTGATTAGTTAGTCATCTAATCTTTTCCATAACGCAGGAGATAAATCAGTAATTTTGCGTTTTTATTTTACATTCATAACTGTATATGAGCTTGAATAAATAACTGGTAAAGCTAGCGTAAGGGAAATGCTGTTATTTCAAAGATGTTTTTAAATAAATAAATATTTAGGTATCAACTCACGAAGCTGAAGTAAATTATTCAACTTAATGGAAGGACAGCCTCTCGGACTATAAAAAATTACGTAAAAGTAATAAAAATATACATTAATAAATAATATATAGTTCGTTCAATCTTGCAAAAGGTGCACATCATCAAATAATGAAGACGTCATATCTTATAGCGTTTTTCATTGCGAGTAAATTGTGCACTGAGTGCGCACTCAGAATATCCTCATCTTATTTTAACCTCAAGTAATGAAACGGGATGGAGAATTCTGAGTGCACACTCAGTGCAAAATTTAGTCCCAGTGAAAAACGCTATTAGTATGTTTACATGGAAACTTCAAAGTAAAATGAATAAGTATGTAGAGTTGCAAATAGTCAGACGCTTTCGTTTATAAAATGCAGAACAAAATATGTCAGTAAATCTCTAACATGTATTGTATTTACAAAAATACCTTTTGCTTGATTGAACGGAGTTATACCTAAAAAAGTTTCGCTTTAAAAATAATACAAAACATGTTTTACATTTTTTTTTTCATTTCTGATAAAAAATTCCAAAAAAATGTTAGAAGTTCTCGAATTACATCTCTCTTAGGCAGACACAGATCATGAACAGAAAACTATCCACCTATTAGAGGTGTTCGCCTAATAGAAATGTACATAGGTATACATTACTTAAATGAGGAATTAAAACTGGCTAAGAGAGGTGTCCGCGAAAAGGAGGTGTCCGTCATGGGAGGTTTTACTGTGTATAACTTACCCATGATGGAAAAGTAAGGTTCCTGCAAAATTACCCCTAGACCCTAGAGATAAATAGTTCTTTTTCCAAAAAAACAACCTCCTTAATTTAAACGGTCAGGTAACTTACGTGGAATGTTGATGCTTCCAGGTATTTCACCGGTCGCTGCCAACTCACTGGGTTCCCTTACTTCAATAAACAAAACCGTGGTGTTATCTGCTAACGTCTTCAGGTCCTCCAACGAAATGGTCCTTCGTTCTTCTCTTTGACCAATACCAGCCGCTCTCGCGCCCAGCACACAGAGCAAAAGACATAAAGCAGCGACGTAATAAACCCTCATCTTGCAATGACCTGGAATACCAATAAAAAAATTGCAGGGGACCTGGCCATTTATACAAAAACCTTGACATTCAAAGAATGCTCCCTCCTACCATCAAAAAGATCGATCATAATCACTGACGGATTACTTTGGGAATGTTTGTGTAATTACTGCGCAGTGTCTGGCCCACGGTTTTACAAATCACCGAAATAGCATGAACGATAAGAAATGAATTTAATCGTAATCACATTGCATGACCGGCCAATGGTGAAGAGTTTCGGCTAAGACGCAAAAAACGACGACTGGAATGTTCTAGAGAAGGCTCACCACTTATTTTTGGGCCTCTCAAAAAGATTTAGCCGTCAGATTATGTTATTAAAAAGATCACTGCAGAAAACTCCACTAAGATACCATCAATCCTAGAAACGCAGTTAAGATGGAAGTTGATTGACAAATTAGGTCCAAAGCGCGGAATGTTACAAGAAAAAATTTAATGAGTACTTCATAGGATCAGTTGAATGTCCTATAGTTACTACATGGTATGCTCAGAATACTTTAGTTTTTAAAGAAATTAATTCTCCAAGGATAAGTACCTATTGTAGGTAATACTCTCACAGTTGTTTTCTTGACAAAAGTTGTGTAACATTACAATGTTTAAAGGTTTAAATAAATTACTGTGTAAATTAGATTATTTTCGAGAACTGATTACCAAATTTATTGCTATTATGAAATACATGAGACTCATCATTGTTTGAAAATTTGCATTTCTGCGCATTTTTATTTTATGATGCAACAAAACTCGTCAGAAAGGAAGAAAAGAAAGTAAGTAAGTCGGTCACTTCCTAAGCAAGCTCAAAAAGCCTGGACTCAAAAAAGAGAAAGAAAAATAGTTTACGGATACCTGTGGTTAAAGCACTCAAATGGCCTCACGGATGCAACAAAACTCTTTAGGCAAGCAAACACATCACATCTGCGGCGGCGTACCTTGGAATCTCGATTCAGAAAATTTGAGAGACTTGAGAATGCCAGAAAAACTATATTCAAACATTGAGAAAAAGTAATCATTTGAAATTGAATTTTGTGCATTTAAGAGGAAAGTGCGGATTAAAGTTAATTAGCGTGAGATGCAAACTTAATTGCAAATTAATGACTGAGTAATAGAACTTAATTTTCGTTAATTAGGCTGATCGGTCTTTTCTTTCGTAATATAATTTTTAACAGAGAGTTGTCTTCTTTAAATTTCCCTCTCTAATTTGTTCAATTGCTTACAGCGTTTTTCATTGGGACTAAATTGTGCACTGAGTGCGCACTCAGAATATTCTCATCTTATTTTAACCTCACGTAATGAAACGGGATGGAGATATTCTGAGTGCACACTCAGTGCACAATTTAGTCCCAGTGAAAAACGCTATTAGTTCTTATTTATTTGCTCATTATTGTTATTTATCTCACTTAAGGTTTAAATGGAACAGCGTCTCTGACACACTGAATTTCGCTTGAGAGTGTCTTCGTTTCCTTCCTCTTGTAGTAGCACAACAGTCTATTTATCTTTTTCAAAATTTTCGCTTGCTCTTTTTTTTTTGGTTTGTTTGCAATTTTAATGATTTTCGAAAATTCCAATTTTTCTTTGCATTGCAATTAACAATAAATAATAAAACTATATAGCTTTACCTAAAAGTTTGCACTAAGTTAATCTATTTATATAACATTTACAGATATGTTTGTATTTTTAATACATTCTTTTTAATTGCACTTTAAATTTATTATAGCTTCGTTCGTCTTTTAATTCCTTTGTCAATTCATTGTACTTTTTAAACCTTTCGTGACTAATGCTTCATCTTTTTTTGTTACTACGTACTGTGCTGACGCAGAGATCTCTCTGCCTTCTTATGCTGTAATGATGTATTGTACTTTTGGTTTTTAATTCCAAATTACATTTTTGATTTTGTGTTTCTATTTTATGTACTATTGCAAGTTTCTAGTATTATTATTTGTTTTATAGATAACTTATTTGTACAATTCATTGGTTGGCATTAATCTTGGTATTCCATAAATTATTTTTATGCTTTTATTGAGTATGATATGTAGTCTTGTAAGTAAGGATTTTGTAGCCTGGCCCCAGGCAGTGATTAAGTAAGCAATGTGTAGGTGTATGTTGGTAACCATAATATACTAGATTTGCAGTTTTTTAATTAAATCCAACTGTTCTTTTAATGGCTCTTATGAGTGGTACTATTTTCTTTATAATGCTTTCTATATGTATTTCCCATGTGAGTTTCGCATCTATTTTGAGTCCTAAGTACTTGTAGACCTCTTATACTTATTTTATTTTCTTCTGTTTTATATTAATTTCTATGTCTATTTTCATCTTATTTTTCTATTCGAATACTTCAGTCTTACTTGTGTTTATTGTAAGCTTGTTTCTGTCTATCCAATTTTGTAGTTTTTACATGTCACTGTTTATTTTTTTTTCTAGGTCTCGTTTCTTTTTTCCTGCGTACATGATTGCTGTATCGTCTGCAAATATTGTAAGCTTCCCTATATCATTCCAATTCTTTCAATATTTTGTACGAAAATACATGAGATACAGTACTGGGCCTAGTGCTGAGCCTTGAGGGACGCCTAATATTTTCCTTATTTTTTGTTTTCCCTACTTTCGTAAATATGTACAATGTATTTTTTAAAAATGCCAAAAAGGTTGGCCATGAAAATTAAAACTCATGTCGTAGCTTGGCATCTAACACATGCCAAATCTGAAAATTTAAAGTAAATGAATGGAGCTAAGACATGAATTTTTTTTTCCACAGCCACCCCTTATGGCAGTTTTAAAAAAACACATGTTACCTATCGTTTAGGAAATCTTTGATCATCGAGTGGGCGTTTCCTCTTATCACTATATTACGTACACGTTCCAATAATATTTTCTGGTCAACTGTGTCGGACGCTTTTTTGAGATCCACGAACAGTGCCGTCACATAGTTACCATTATCCATTTCTTTCCAGTCATTTTCCATTAAACTGCACTTTGAGCACCTGTATTCTTTTAAAATCCAAATTGTCAAATCCATAGTGTGTTTTTATAAAATCAACTAGTCTTTTTCTTAATTATTTTCGACAATATACTCGTCAAGGCAATGGGGCGATAGTTTTCTGCTTCTTTGGAGTCTGCCCCTTTATAAATTGCAGTAATCTTGCTTGTTTTTAGTACGCATGGGAATGATCCTTCACTAATATGCTTGTTGATGATATCCGCTTTTCCCTCACTCTGTATTTTTTGATATTTTTACTTTTTTCTTTTGCATCTTTTACAACCTCGATGAATTCCTTCATAGTTTTCTATTCTGTGTTTAGTTTTTGTGTGACTATCACCTTCATTATGTTTTTGTCGTATATTATTTTGTCTCTCCATATCATTTTTGGTTTTTCTTTTCGTGAAAACTTTCGGTACTTTTGAGCTATAATCGATTATCTGGCTTCCATAATACATCATACCGTGGTACGTTGACTATGTATTAAATAATTGTTACAAAGTTAAAATTTTATTTGACTGAAATCTCTTCCAACCAAAGCCATATTATTTAGAAGATAGACAACCCATTTTACTTCTGCACATTCGGTACATTATTGGAGTAGTTGTTTTTAATTTGATTGATGGGATCTCAAAATTTTCAGGGGCACTTAACGTCTGCATCTGTATTACATATTTTAGTTTTCCTTTCTTCTTTTCTCTTGTATTATCTCTTCATTATATCTTTGGTCTATTTTTTTCTGTGTTCAGTAATTTCTTTAATGTTTTCCTTATAATTGTAAGGTTCTTTTTTATTTTAGACTCCATTCTCACTAGGAAGTAATTTGAATTATGTATATTGATTGCTTGTTATATCTTACACCCAAAGCTATTATGTTTTCCATAAGAAGTTTTCACTTTTGTTCTCTTCTATTCATATCTTTGACAAACTGAGAAAACTTTTGTCGTGTCGTTATGTTTGTTTCTTGTCTTATTCTTTATTGCTATTATTATTACTGTTTCCTGCAACAATTTCAAACAACTTTGGCGAAAGAACCAGTCCTAGTAATTAATTAACAGTTTTCTAATAATTATGAAATTACAGGTGAAAACATATTAACCAAAAAATTATATTTGTCCCCATTTGTAGTAAAAGCAAGTAATGTTGTTATTACTCTAACACACACAAAAAAAGAAATAACTAACATTTGCAGTATTTATTTCTATCTACACATATATACATAAAATATGTAACACCATCAACAAGAATGCCCCACTTTTACAAACTGGCATGACATTTTTTACAGCTGGTTGATTTTTTCTTCCCATTCTAGCCATCCTCCAATGAAGTTGCGCACACTGTAACACACAATTGTGAAAATACATTTGCAAGATTTATCAACTAGTAATCTTACTCTTTAAAACCTAATTTCAGAGCAATGTCCTGTGCCATTTCTGATCGTCGACCTGACCTGCAAGTAAATACTAACGGGGTGTTCAAATTCGGCTTTTCACGGTTGAACTTTTCTAGAAAGTCTTTGGGCGGCAAGTCCTTTAATGTAGCTTCGACAACACCCACTGAAATAAAACGTAAGTTATATACGTACTTTACTTTACTCATAAATTTTTAGGAATATGCACTTTTTTTAATTCAAATTATGTACGTACTTTACTCATTAATTTTTGGAAAAATACATTTTTTAAAATTCAATAAGATATTTTTCTAATTCTGGAATCCATGTATGTATCAAGTTCGCTTGAAAAGTAAACTGGGGAGTGTATTTCATAAACAAGTTGCTTATTTAATCACGTTTTTTAAAACGCAGAAATCATATTATTTATGTATGTATTTATTTGCACGAATAAATTTCTCTTTTTTTTTTAATTATTTCCCATTGCTTTTTATTTACAGTGTTTAGGAAAATCGTAAGTAATTGAAGTATTTGGTGGTCGAAATTATATACCTACTCACATTCGAAAAATTCTCTACAAAAATTTACAAATACTTCAATGGCCCGAGGAAATATTTCCAGCTTTAGGTGGCCATACACACAGAGGTTGATCTGCCGGTTTTGAACGCCGCGGTTCTAAAGGGTATCTTCATAATACGTCCATGCGTTTAGTAAAAGTCAAATAAAAATGTGGGCGTTGCAAGCGTTGCAATAAAAAAAACATTACGCCTAGAGTCGAATTTATTTTGCCGTCGGAAATCTCTTTTATTAATTCTTCAAATTTGTAACGCAGTAAAAGATTTTATGGCGATTTCTGTATACGCGTCAGGCATAATAAAATAACTCGCACTTACATGTATAAATAGTATTGTTTTCAAGGTATTTAATAGTCATAATTAAAGTGTATTTAATAGTGTTTACTATGTTTTGGACGACTGTCAGCCATTTAATAAAAATAAAAATCCACAGATCAATCTGCACAGTTGATCTGTCCCATGCAAAACCGTGTGCTAGTGTGCATGGAACGGCAGATATATCCGCGGATTGAACCGGCACTGTGGAATTTCGACTTGGCGAAAGTTCTGTACCGCAAGTAAACTGTTTCCAAGTGTTTAACCAGTAAGGTAAAAAATGTTCTGCAATAAAAAAGCGGGCTGTATTAAAAGAGCTAAGAGAAAATGATCCGGATGATTTTAAGAATTATTTGAGAATGGATTTCAATGTATGTAAAGACATATGGCTTTTTATTAAGTTTAGTAAGAGGGGCCCTCACAAAATATTTTTGTTACTATATACCTTGCTTTCAATTTTCCACAAAGCAGGATGTTCTTTGTAAATTTCTAAAGTTTAGTTGCTGTTAGTTACCGGCAGCAGTTTTCACTGGCGGTGTCAATTGACAGATAAGTCTGTACTGGTTAAATTTGATGCGTGCATTTACCACTAACTAAAAGATAAATACGCATGTTAAGGAGCGATTAAGGACGATACGTCCAGGACGTCATTGCATCTAAGATGTCATGCGTTTATATATATTCGCCAGAAGGTAAGCGGAGTTTTTAAGAATTTTATTACTTCGCGTGCCCTTAGTACAATTTGGTTAAATTCTTTCCGCCAAAAATCTGCTGTTGGACCCGATGAGTTGATAAAGCGGTGAGAATCAAAGGCTTTTTTAATGTATTTATTGCTTCATCGACAAAGTCAAGCAAAAAGGCCAAGTTCACCGGCGGCGAGACATCATAAAATCTCATAAACAGTTCTTTTTTGCGTGCTAATTGGAGAATTGTGTTTTTTATACTGTCGGCATTTTTTAATGAATTTTATTTAATTTTGATTGTACTTTATCTTGCAGGATCATTTTTAGTAAATATACATTGCGTTTACCACATACCTTTTCGGTTGCATTGAAGGCCTGCGCAAGAGAGCACTGTATTTACGGAGATTTTTAAGTATTTTTGAATTACTGATTTTTTTCGTATGCGTGCTATACACGGAAAAAAATTATCAACGCTCGAAATTTAGCGACAAATTTAAAATATTTTGTGAATCTTGATTTATTTATTTTACCGTAAATAAATGAAAGATATTTTTTTGCTGTGTCAAGTAAACTTATAAATGGCTGAGAGTCGTACAAAACATAGTAAACACTTTATTAAATACCTTGAAAACAATACCATTTATACGTGTAGGTAAGTGCGAATTGTTTTATTATGCCTGACGCGTATACAGAAATCGCCATAAAAGCTTTTCCTGCGTTACAAATTTGAAGAATTAATAAAAGAGGTTTCCGAATAAAATAAATTCGACTCTAGGCGTAATGTTTTTTTATTGCAACGCTTGCAACGCCCACATTTTTATTAGACTTTAACCAAACGCATGAATCCTGGACGTATCATGAAGATGCCCCTTTTTAGAACCGCGGCGTTCAAAACTGGCGGATCAACCTGTGTGTATGGCCACCTTTTTGTTTAATTCAATTAGTCAACTTACATGGAATGTTAATGCTTCCCGGAATTCCGCCAGTTGCTGCCAGCTCACTGGGTTCTCTTACATCGATGAGCAATACCGTGGTGTTGTCTTTTAACGTTTTCACTTCATCGAACGAAATAGTTCTTTGTTCGCCAACATCTCCTTGCTCTATTCTCGTAGCTCTCACGGTAAAGACACAGAGCAGAAGACAAAAAGTGGCAACGTAATAAATTTTCATTTTGCGTAGCTTGGAAATATCATTAAAAGAAACAGTGGACCTGACCATTTATGAGAACCTTGACATTCAAGGTTACTCCCTCCTAGCATTGAAAAGATTGATCATGTCTAGGTCCATACATTTGCAAAACGTGAAAGTAGAAAAGAACGGCAGAAAGTAAATCTAATCACAATCGCATGTATGTATAACGGAATTAATAGTCCAAGAAAGGATTTTAACTAATGTGGATCGTAAAAATGAGACGCATTTACGTCAAAAGAAAAAGAAATTCAAGAGGAATCTTACCGCATATTTTCGGATCTTACAATCAACTAAGAGCTAAAAGCTCCGGGTTTGATAACATAAAATCTGGAAAAGTAAGTGAGATGTAAAATCAATGAAAATAGGGAAACTCTGCTGATGTTTGTCAGATAAAGAATGTGACAGAAAATTTATGTCAACGAAATATGGATTTAATGAAGAATTGGAGGGGATTGAAGATCTACTGAAATCATTTTCAGACTCTAAAAAGAGTGCTTAATTTTTTTATATAAAGAGGCCAGATTAATGTATGTTTCTTCATTTCAAGCTGAATTTAGAAGACTTTAAGAACAGCAAGATAATAAAGTTTTAAGATCTGAAATAACAGAATAAAAGTAGCGACCAACCATCTTCTAATTTTGCAATTGCAAAACCATTCTTTCCTTCAGAAAGCACGTGATTTGGCATTGTGTTGCAATAACTTTAGCATTACATTTGAAATCTGACGTTTAAAATAATTATTTTTGACAGGCCTTCAAAGAAAGCCATATTTACAGCAGAAAATTAAACCGTGCGAAATTATAAGGCCGCGATAGTACACAGATTATATTTCCATTCTAAAATAAGAAGCCTTAAGTGAATAATTACGTGACAAACAAGCATTGGCTTCACTGTAGAAAAAATATTGCGTAATCTGCGTCACGCTATTTCAGCAAATATAAAATAAAATCAATAGAATAAACTGCTGCAATCAGTACAAGAAAAAAACGCTTATGTTGAACTCAAACGGTATTTGCAGTTCAACTTAGATGAAACCAGCTATTTCCTAGTATCAAATTCAATTCAATTATAGTGTACAAAACTTTTTAGAGAAAAGTCAAAAGTTTAAGCATTAAACTTTTTTCACTTGCGACGAGGAGTTTTGTTTATATTCATTATTACCATTACCTACTGAGAAGTGAATTTTCATATTTATAAAATATTTAATTATCATGTCAATTAATTGCTTGCTAATTAAGATTCTATTGTATTATTCCTTGAGAGGAAAATTATGATTTTAATGTTGTTATTAGAAATACTGGTTGTTTTAAGAATTAACGCCATATTTTTATTTCAATTTACAAAGTATTCTTAGAATAATCAATCGCAAACAACTTAATAATAGATCAATACAGGCACGTAGCTTACTATTGATTTTTATTTATTCGGATATGAATAAAATTCAAAATCTAAGGCGCAAATCTCACTCTTGGGAAGAATACGGGAACAGTATAAATTAGGAAAAAGCTGGAAAAAGTATTGGAAATGTACGTATGCTCTAAAAAGAAAATTTAAATATTTGAATTATTGACAAAACAACTGAAAAAAGCGCTTTTATTTTTCTTTTCTAATAAAAAAAATATGTATATTTATTAAAATATCGAGAAACTCAAAACCCTGTCTAAGCCTTTTTCCAATATAAGTATAATTAACAGTTCATTAAAAAAAAAGTTGCTTCTAATGATTTTAATCAAATACTCTATTTATTCATAGTTTTAATGAATTTAAAGAAAACGTAATCGTACTGAAAGAAAGTTGAAAGATTTCTTGAGCTTTTTGGCCTTTGTGAAAACTATTCCAAAGTTGGATTAAGCAAAAATTGTCATATATTGATGAAACACACTGTATACAACTTACATGGAATATTTACACTTCCTGGAATGACCCCCGTCTCAGTTAGCTCATTTGGCTCGCGTACATCAACTAACAAGACCGTTTGATTGTTCTTCAGAGTTTTAACTTCTTCAAACGTGATCAACTTTTTAATATCACCCGAAGACATCTTGGCAGTAGTAACGTTCAAAGCAGAATTCACTGCAGGTAACACATCTGTAAACACACAGAGTGCTCTGTTAAAACATAATTATCCTTCATTGTATTTGCACTTCTGTATTAATCGAAGTTGACATAGTAACGAGTTAATATTAAATGAGGATGATAAGCAACTCTGTACACAGACATAAAGCAGCAAGTTTCACACATGAACAATTAATTAACCGATTCTAGTAAAACTACTTTTGTTATTCGCTTTCTATGCGGGGGCCTGTTGCAAGACATGCAATAAATACTAATCATCAAAACATACTTTTTCGGAAAACAGACCTTGGAGATATAATTACGATTCGAGACGAGTACGTTCGGGCTGCTATGTTAAATATCGAAAAGAGGAACTTGCGATTAAATTGGCTATACATTTTGAGTTCAAAAGTTCAAATGTTAAGATTGTGTAACTCAATACCGGTCAATTGAAAACATAACCTAAAAAAAAGAACATCACTGGAAAAAACTACGATAATTTTTATGTCGCGGAGACTGAAGTTGTGTTTGTGTTCTTGTAACGAATACTGCGATTTTTTCACCCGTTCATGAAATATCCTAATTAAATTTGCAGTACCTAAATGAATCGCTAATGAAAGTATTGCCACGAACCTAAGCTGACTTGCTGCCATCTGCGGGTAAAAGATGAAAGTTAAGTTATCTTAAAAATGTTCGACGATTTTTTTAAATAAATAATTTATGCTATTAATAATAAAAGCATCAATTATCAATTAATTAAAAATGGGCACATCTGAATAATAAACTAAATTTTCGTAAACCTAAGCTTACGCCCCGGCGCCCCGCCATCTAAGGGTGTAAAATAGTACTACTCTTTCAAAGGAAATTGGAACGTACTCAATTTCGAAATATGAACTGTTTGAGTAAATAAATAAATTAGATTATCAGAAGTAAAAGTCTCATTTAATATTTTAGAAATGGGCGAATTCGATTTTAACGATTATTTAATTTTTGTGGCAAAATGAATTGTTGTATTCTTAAGGGGCGTTTACATTACATACATGTTTGAAATATACATGTATCCTACATGTCGGTTGAAAAGTTTGGAACAAATCTAAAATTTGTCTCATACAAGTGCTAGACTTTTCTTGTATTGGACATGTTTCCGACATGTTTTATAGTATGAATTTGTATTCCAAATTAATGGAAAACAGAGCGATCACAGACCATACAAAGGTACTTGCGCATGTGCACAAAAGTTGGTTGTTTTCAATTGTCAAGCGAACTGACGTTTTGTGAGAATGGAGTGGTCCAAAAAGAGCACAGTTGCATTAATTGCTTTTCACGTAGTTTCCTAAAGTAATAATATGCGGCCGCGGACAAAAACAAAAATTGATCATCATTCATGTGCGAAATTTTTTATTATTAAATACTAAATATGTAGTGAACAAGTCACACAGTGTAAACGAGGTCCTTTTCTAGTACTTGTCGAAGATTTGTGTTAAACATTCATCCTGATTTGTATGCGACAAATCCACATTTTTGTATAGATTTGTTTTTCAATTTGTTGAAAACATGTATGTAATGTAAACGCCCCTTTAAAGAAGAAGAAGATGGTGCTGTGTGAAAATTACGTCATCAAGTAAGAAATGTAATGGTGGTTGAGGTTGTCGGGCGTTGTGATGAACTTTATGATTAAATTTGTATTTTAATAGTGATATAAGTAACTTTAGTGCAATTTTCCTTGTTCAAGTGACGCAGGAAAGCCAGGTACCGTAATTCTGTGCTTTCACACTGTAAATTCTGCCGTAGTTACGTCAATGAAATACCGTTTTCGCCGAAGTGTTTTTCCCGGATAACCAGCGATTAGGAATGAGAAACGCAGGCAACATCTGCGTTTGCACATATGCGAGACGGTTATTTTTTTTTGCAAACTCTCAGCACTTTGCGTTTTATCGAGGAAAATTCATGAGATTTTTGTGTGACAGTTCCCCCACTCTCCAAATGTCACATTGATTTTACAGGGACTTTGATTCGTTTTGTTTTTGTGATGCGTTTCTTTGATGAGTAATTCTCCTTATTTGCCCCCCAGGCTAGATGAAGTCAACAATGTCTGACCGCAAGGCTGAATTGGAACGAAAGAAAGCTAAGCTGCAGGCTTTGAGGGAGGAGAAGGATCGGAGGAGGCGCGAGAAAGAACTGAAAGATGTAGAGGAGGCTGCGAATCGTACTTTGACGGGTATCGGGGGGGACCGCAAGGAGCTAGATGAGATGCTTAGTTCTCTCGGCGTTGCACCCGTGTCCGATGTGTTATCCAGTATTTCTAGTGCTAATTCGCTTACGCCAGATCACAGTAGGAACCACACGCCTGACACTTCTCTGCAACCGAATAGCCTTCCAAATAAGTAAGTGCTTTTTATAAACTTAACGGCGTTTTCGATTGACTGCACTAGTGCGCACTCATAGTACCTTCATTTCGTGTTATTACATGAGGTTAAAAGAAGATGCAAATACACTGAGTGCAAGCGGTGCATATGAATCAAAAACGCTGTTAGTTTGGGGTTTGCATTGAAATTTAGCCGACCGATAACACAATTCTAGTGTAGTATGATGTGAATGTTTAATATAATTTTTGTTGTAGCATAAACAATATAAAAAGACGTGCACCTACATTAACGCTGGTAGCTGTACAGTCGACGAATATTCCACCGAAAGAGACTGTAGTTTACACTAAACAGACGCAAACGAATACAACGGGTCATGAAAGAGATGGTAAGTTTATGTTACAATGTATCACTTTCCCCCTTAGTGTTTCCCCTGTTTATTTTTTGAAGCTTTTACATTATTTTTTATTTATATATTTAGTTAAACACTCCATGTTTTTATAACTTGAGAAGGAAACTTACATATTGCAAACCTTGGTCAATTTTCATTATTATTTTATTTTTTCAATTGTCTTATGTTGGCTGCACGTGATTTTTTTTATTTCTTTTTTAATTTTCAATCAAACACTTGGTTTTGTTTGGTTTAAACTGCAAGCTTACGTCGTTTTCTTTTTTTTTTGAGCTTTTTTTTGCCTGATTAAAAATACATTGTTTAGAAACGCGACAGACTCTCGACACACAGGCACGTCAGTGCGAGCATGGCTTTTGTTAGTAAAACCCCCCACTTACTAATGTTTTGTGATGTTTTTGCCGGCAGATTTTTTCGGATACTCCTCCTGGAGGAAGTGTGAGTACTGGTCTGCGTTAAATTCATTTATTTTCAATCAGGCAGAGGTTTTTAGTTCTAAAACAGTTTCGAGTTTAGTGCAGCAGCATATTGTCAGTATTTTTATTTCTTCACTTTGTCTTAATGTTGCCTCTACAAGTTTCAAACACTTAGTTTTAAACACGTAAAAATTTGTAGACTGTTGATTTATTTTTCCGTTAACATCAGTCAGTTTCATAATATCCCCATTTAATCATATATACATTAATGAAGGGAAAATTTTATGAGCAGTCTTGGTGCAAAAGTGCATTTTAAAAATTTATTTCAACGCTTTCTTTTTAACACGGCGTTTGATCCTGTTGATAACACTAAATAAATATTCGATTAAAATGCATACGTTTCACTAAGAATGCTTTTTTTACGTTAGTGACATGTGATTATATGTGTTGCTAACAAGGATCTTCTTCATCTTCTTCCCCTCTTAAAGGCTACATGGAGGATTGGTGGAGGCCACGCAAAGGTATAGTTCAAATGCATATAATATAAATGTTATTAGGTAGCAGCATGCACATTGTACATAGTCAATGGCGTCACCTCGACGAAATTCACTTCGGAGGAATAATGCACAGATAATCGCTTCAAACTGTTCAATTACCGTACCTACAAGCTTACATATAGTAACCTTAAGTGTTTGCTTCGAATTACTGCAGAACCATTTTTAATGTTGCACCATACTCTGTTTCTTTCTATAGCTATTAACTTGCACAGTAAATGGGATTAAGTTTCAATAAAATTTAAATTCGGTCATTTAAAATATTGGAGTTTTAAAATTTCTATGTATGGTTAGTTAAAACAATTCCTTCAGTTGCTTCAGTAGTTACATTTGTGTAAGTGTGCTTACATGAGCTACTACATTAGTTTCTTTTTTTCAAAATTATAAAATTAAGACCTAAAATGTAAGGTCATTGTTTTTTAAACCGTTTACGTAAAACATTAATATGTATGTTTCCTTTGAATTTAATTACTAGCTGTCAGAGTAAGAAGATTTAAAATAATAATTGTTAGTATAAGTTCGTCGATACTAAATAATATTTTTTCTTCCTGCCCTCTCCTAGCTCATGCAACCGATTACTACGGTAAGTTTATGATTTTATTTGATTTCTTTGCTTTCGTGCTCCCTCTCACCCCCTCCAACTGATCATCAGTCAGGTTTCACGGCTTTTATTTCGAACTACGTTCATGCTGTATGTTTGGTTTGCTTTTTTCTTTTCGATTTTCTATCGCGTTGTGCCTTAGAGAAGTACTCTTGCAGACGATGAGACGTTTGTTACAGTGAATTGATGTATGAGGAATTATAAAAAGCCTTTCCTTCACATAGTGACTATCGATAACTGCACGACATCACTGCCACTTACTAACCACGAATGCTGATGGGGTGTACAGATTTGCTGTAGTTAGCTGGATTGAAATGAATGCCATTAACGGTTATTGTAAAAATCGAAACTAACGTTAATGCATATGAAATTGTATGCACTAACGTAATCATCACGTATGTAATTGCAGACATTAATATTTTTATTATTATTATTGCTGTCGTTATTATTTTTTTTACTTGCTTATTATTTTTTAATTTTGCCTGCCATAAAAACTGGAAACTTGTCAATTAATATTTTAAATTATTAAAAATGAATATGATAATTGTAGGTTACTTTATAATGGGGTACAGTAGGTACAAAGTAATTTTCTAAATATCTCTCACTTTAAATAAGATGAAGATAATTGGAGTTAAACACCTTCAGTCTTATGATTGTTTAAACAAGTAGAGGAAAAGGAAACGAAACACTAATATTTTAGAAAATTTAAAAAGAAATACCTAAACTACTCCCCATTCAAAGTATTTACCTTGCATTTTTAATTGAACATAAATTAATATTGTAATTTATTAAAAGTGCGTGCAACTCACTTGTATATACATGAACGATATACTTTGATAATTCTGTTTGGTGTAGTTCTTTGACTAACTGCATGATTGTGTTACACAAACGTCTGGTGACTTGTAAGTCTTGTGAAGTTTCACATTGGGTAGCATTTTTCGAGGGTATGGATTGATTGTAATAATTGTGTTGTTTTCAAATGAAAAAGAAAGAAATCGTGCAGCCAAACACAGACAACCTTGTTGTTGTTCTAATAATTCAATCCCTACTGATACATGTTTCTTTCCTCTCAAGACGAATACAATCTAAATCCGGGTTTAGAGTGGGAGGACGAGTTTACAGGTAGGTGGCTTTTCCGACTAAGCCCTCTGACAATGCGCACTAAATGTTCAGTAGTCTTACAGCACCGCTTACTAATCGGCTCATTTATTTCGTCTGTTAGTAGTTGGGCTTTTGCTTTATTTGTAGTCTTTTCCTGGTATGATTAAAACGTAGGGGAACGTCTAATCCAAATTCAAAATTTTAGTTCGGCAACAATTGCTTATGATATTGGGTTGATACTGGAATATTCCGGATTTTATAATTTAATTTACATCCAATTCGAATATGTAGGACTAAAATGCATGTGCCTTTAACACTTTTTATTTATTAATTGTTAATTGCGAATGAACGGTATGACTTTGCAAGAAGAAAAAGATTACTTCAGGCTTCTTTTATTTTAAAGCTATTTGATTGAGATGTTTGCTTGAGTGAGAGTCTACATAGCTTTTGCACATTTTAGAAAATGTTTGCTAATTTGATTGCAAAATATTGGAGGCAATTTGTAAGTTGAGTATTTTTGTTTTGTAAATGTGTTCACTGGCCTCCGATATTGCTTCGTCTTAAACTGAAAAAACCGCTGCCTGTATCTAGTTCTCTCATTGTCCTTTTCTTTCCTGATTAGGCTTTCGAGTTGCACTGAATTTTCAATACATAAAATACCGATTGAGTGATCCCAGATTTTTAGATTATGATTTTCGTGTTTAAATTTGTATGTCTACTAAGTAGAAATCGATGGAATATTTGAATGTACGCGTCCGCGATTGAAACATTCAAATATTTTATGGTTATGGTAGCTTAGTTGAATGGTAGCATTGATGTGGTCGTGTGAATGAGAGATAAATAGAACGACAGCTTATTCACCACAGTTTTGACGTATGACGATGGACAAGGTGAAGACGAAGAGGGAAGTCTCCCGCATCTCGGAGGTTTTGGGAGCAAGCTACCGCCTGGCATCCTTCCCCATGGCCTGCCGCAGGTTAAGGAAGTCCAGCCTGCAGTCACGGCGGTTGAACAAGAACAGGCTAAACAAGAAGCTAAAGAGAGTGAGCTCTCAGACATATTAAACTATTAAATTCAATTAAATGTTTCTTAATTTGCAGTTAAAGAATTGAGTGAAGAACAGAAGCAGACGATTATTTTATCAGAAAATTTTCAAGTATTTCTAGATAAGGCCGGCAAAATTGTTGAGAGAGCTTTAGCAGAGAGTGTAGATATTTACACGGATTATAGCGGTGGTTCAGGTGAAGAAGCCTTGTAAGTGTCTGTTAATTTTTTAAAAATATTATGTGCACTCCAAATTTTGTTCATCTAGAGCTGTAAGAGGTTCTAAATTTATTAAATGAAAATATAACGTAATTGTGTTTATAGAATAATGAAATTTTATGGTTGGTTGTCAGAGATGAAAAATCACATCAACGCATATCCCTTAATCGATGGTTTTATGATGAGCGGTGGTCAAAAAATCGGTGTGTCACTTCGCTGGATTGGTCCCCTCAGTTCCCCGAACTACTCCTGGCTGCTTACAACAATAACGAAGAGTCTCCCAACGATCCGGATGGTGTAGCACTCATATGGAACACAAAGTTTAAGAAAACCACACCCGAATACATTTTCCACTGTCAGAGTGCTGTTATGTCGGCTACTTTCGCAAGATTTCATCCAAACTTGATACTCGGTGGTACTTATTCTGGCCAGATTGTGTTATGGGACAATCGCATGCAGAAGCGGACACCAATCCAACGGACTCCGTTATCAGCAGCAGCCCACACGGTAATTTTTATTTGCTCATGCGAGACGAGATTTTCTCTTAATTATAAAATATAAGAAAAATATTAAATGTTTGTAATTTTATGCGAAACAAACTAACTGGTTATTGATTATTACAAAAGAAACTTTATCATACTTGGTCTTAATAAAACACCAAAATTGTATTATACATAAGTGTACATATAGCATACTCCAAAAAAAAGTACCATTATTGCTTCTTTACACATCCTATCATTTAACACGTCCCCTCTGAAAGTGGTCCAGGCTCAGAATAAATAAATCGTTAATCGCAGAGGTAATTCGAACTGAATTCGAATAAACAGTGATTCTCTGATTTTAGCATCCTGTATACTGCATGAACGTAGTAGGAACTCAGAATGCACATAATCTCATCAGTATATCGACAGACGGAAGGCTGTGCTCATGGTCGTTAGATATGTTAAGTCAACCTCAGGAGACGCTTGAATTGCACAGGATGCAGTCGAAACCAGTAGCTGTGACTTGTTTAGATTTTCCACATTCCGATGTTAATAATTTCGTCGTTGGTAGTGAGGAGGGAGCCGCGTACTCGGCTTGCAGGCACGGAGCTAAAGCTGGAATAACCGATACTTACGACGGACATCAGGGTCCCATTACGGGTGTTAGCGTGAATGCGGTGCAAGGGGGAATCGATTTTTCGCACATGTTTTTAACATCTTCCATTGACTGGACCATCAAATTATGGAGCTTAAAAGTATGTTCATCTTAAAGGAAATAATTTTTCTTTATAAACTTAATTTTAGGACAGTAAACCCATATACTCATTCGAAGACAATGGTGATTATGTATTAGATGTGGCTTGGTCGCCTGTGCATCCAGCGTTATTTGCTGCTGTCGACGGCGGAGGTAGATTAGACTTATGGAATTTAAATCAAGACACTGAGGTACCAGCAGCTGGCTTAATAGTTGAAGGTTATCCTGCTCTGAACAGAGTATCATGGACACCGTCTGGATTGCACGTGACAGTTGGTGATAACCAAGGGAAACTGTGGGTGTACGACGTTGCAGAGGTTCGTGTTTTCAATTCGCAGTAAACAAGTTTATAAAAATATTTTTGCAGAGTTTCGCACATCCACGTCATGATGAATGGAATAAGTTTTTATACACGGTGCAGGAACTGAGAAACAACCAGGTCGACGAGGAGCTAGAAAAATTAAACCTTGGAATATCGAGCACACCACTCTCTAGCATGACATCCTTGTCCACGACGCCCCTACGATAAATCAAACGTTTATTTTCACAATTAGTACTTTAATTAGGCCCTATTTGATTATTTTTTCTGTTTCGGTCTTAAAATCCCTGCCGAATTTTTAAGACGAGAGACAGATAAAACGGATCACTGTATCTAAGCAGCTGTACTAATATTTATTTAAATACTAGGAAATATTAAAGACTACTTGTGATTCTAATAAATTATATATTTATCTACTAATAGAGTTAAATATTCCGTGGAGATCTAAATTAATATTTTCACTTGATGCTGCACAGATCTGTTTTAATGTGAAACGAAACGCAGAAACACGTGGAGCAACTAACATTAAATAGATCTGTAATAAAAACGATAATAATTTGAAACATGAAATTGGAAAGTAATTAATCACGTTGTAACGGATCTGTAGTGCATTTATTAATAATAATTTTTTTCACTTCAATACTCTGTAATATCTCCACAATTTATTTAACAGCAAGTCGTTCTCTGGCCATTCTACAGACGGTATCATACCCCATTTTAATGTGCTTCTGGTGAATTTAATAAAAGAAAATATAATAAAAAAAATTTGCAATGTAGTATTAAAATATGGCATCACAGCTTGGATGAGCTGCATATTTTTTTGCGTGTAAATAGCTAATTTATTTTTTATTATTAATTTTGAATAGTTGTTTTGTACGGAATAGTAATTTTTTATATCGTTATCTTGTAATATAAGTTGTGCTGTCTTATACATATTTATTAACGATGATTGTAAAGGCGCATTTACTTCCGTCTCCTCGTTTTCTTTTCTCTTTTTTCGTTTCTACTGTAAAGCTTTAAACCCACTTGTGATTTGTTTCTTAAAAATTTGTAATTCCACTAGAATATACTGAAATAGAATATTATGCAACTTTGGCATCATTTTTTTCAATTTTCAAATACTTTATCAATTTTAAAACACCATTGATGAGCGCCTTCCAATTTTTGGCAGTTAATTATAAAACCATGGACTAGAAACTCAAGTTAACACTTGCTTTTCTTTTTTTAACTCGAACATTTATGTTAGTAATTTAATTGATTTTTTTTGATTCTGTCTAAATTTAAATTTGATAAAATATATGTAGCGTTTAAAGGAGCCACCAGTCCAGTATTAATAGGATTACATATAATTGATTGGAGTTTTGTCTTTTATTGTTTTATTTGGACATTGGAATAAAATGTGGTTCAAGTCCTCAACGTTATATATGTTAAGTGACGAAGGTCTTCTGTTCTACATTAAAAATTTTTACTTTTGGACACTTGTATAGCCAAGTGCCAACTTAAAAAAACGAAAATGTTTGCAAACAAATGTCAAAAGTAAATACCAACTGAAAAATACGAAAATTATTACAAACAAGTTTACAAATGTCAAAAGTAAATGCCAGAAATAATTTCACAGTTTATCGAATCGAATGTTTGATACAAAACGATTGAAACGTTGTTGAATAATACATTTGTAATAAGTACCTGATATGAGGTGTTCCATGTTTTAAAGAAGAGAAAACAGATTTAGCAAATATGAGTGGGAAAACCCCCTTGCATGCCATTGATCCAGAATACGAAGTATCCGAGACAGTCAGAGAACAAATAAAAATTCGTGAAGAAATAGGTAAATCCATTGTCTATAACCTCAAAAGCCACGTTTAACAGCAAAGTATATTTTCAGAGAGAAATAATCTGATCGAGCGTGTGAGAAACACGATAAAAAAAGAGTTCCAGAATGAATTGGAACTACGTGAAAAACAGCTCGATCTAATTCAGCAAAGATTAACGAAAGCTGCGAAGACTCTACACTTATTAAGGTACTGCTTGGTAAGCTCGTATTACAATCGTACAGAATGTACGTTGAACGAAGACGATCTCTCCGGCATGATATCTCAGAATCGCATTCACCCCGCCATAAAAAAGTTACTAGGAAAGAACAGTTTAGAAGTGTACGGCATAAGTGAGAAGAGGAACAGAACCAAACTAAAGTATTTTCATACGAAGACTGCGAGATCTGCTTTGAAGAATGAACCTATTAAACAGGAAACCGATACAACCTCAAGCGGTAGTGCAGAAAATACCGCCGTCAGCAGCGAAAACGAAATGGACGTGAACAATCCGATTAGGAACAGAAACTTGACTAAACATCGCATTGTAGTCGGGAATATCTCAAAGTGGATGCCATCTGAATCTGAAGAGGATAACTCGACGCATAAATGGATGGTTTACGTGCGAGGACCAAAGGAGTCCCCCGAAATTGACCACATCATACAGAAGGTTGTGTTCTATTTGCACCCGTCATATAAACCAAATGATGTCATAGAGTTAAGGTAATGCGATGTATTACTTTCAAGTCAGTTGGACGAAACTTAGCCATTTGTTTTAGTGAGAGCCCTTTCCATTTATCCCGACGTGGCTGGGGCGAATTCCCGTTACGCGTTCAGTTATATTTTCACTGTAAATTAAACAAACCCGTCGATATCATACATAATTTAAAATTGGATCGAACATATACGGGACGCCAAACTTTAGGTAAATATTGTTCTTCGACTGTACATCCAATTATTAATTTTATTTTATAAATATTGCATATAAGTTTGTGCTATGTTTATTATTGTAGGAAATGAAACTATTGTGGAACTCTCACTCTACAGAAATGAAAAAAATAATACTTCAGAGCCTGACACAAAAGAAATCTTCACCAAAGAGATTGAATCGTTGTGTACAGAGTCAGAGTCTCTTGAAATTAACACAGTTAACACAACTCAGCCTTCCGAACATAATTACTGTTTTACTAACAACGAAGCAAGCATAATAGAAAGCAAGTCAGAACAAGTACCTAGTTCAGTTCTGAGTTATATATCATTAGATCATTCGTACTGCGAAACAGCAAGTTCAACCAAATCCAGCACCAGCGCAGTTAAATCCGAATTAAAGTCGTTTTTACAAGAGCGTAAGTCTTCGGCGGTTGCGGCGAACGCACCGCTTCAAAATGACATACTGGAGATAGTATGTGCGGAAAAGATTCTGACGGCCGATGGGAGATGTATTACAGTGAAAAGACTGAAGCGACCTCTGCAGCCTTTACTTACCGTGTCTATTTTAAAAAAGCCAAAGCTGAATCCTGACCACCAATCGCAACCGATAATTGAGGATAAATATAAGTTAGCTTTGCCAGCTAATCGTTTTCGTACAGCCGAACAGGCACTGTTGTTTCTAGCCAAGCGTCTGCCTATCGTCACTAATTTAGCTAAGGATTTAAGTTATAAGTGCCAATATCCGTATGCAGCTGCGTCATTAGAAGAATATTCATCCTGGAACATCGGAAAGCAATTAGCATCAGAGGTAAAACGTTTACGCTTTTTAATTCACTTTTATAATTAGTGTTTTTTTAGTGGACGAGGGCAAAGACGCTAAAGAAAATCCTGTCGAATTCAAACGAATTCGACAGTGAAAATTTATTAACAAAGAAAATAATGTTATTCGTTCGATCGCACGGCTACACACCATCGGCTAACTATGACGTCTTTAATAAGACCGTCGAAGTTAATTTTGGAAACGTTTTGAATAAGTTACCACTTGTTAATAATAGTGAGTGGACATCAACGGATTTAGATCAACCTGTTAACGTTGTTGACTTGGGTAATATTGCGAGCGACGTCTGTTTCTAAATATTTAAATTATTTGATGGGTCCGTAGATGATGAGGAAGAAAATAAATGTAAACATGCGGTAACTCTAGACAGTAATTATAAATTGGAATGTTCCTACGTGAAACAAGCAGCTTTAGATGCCAGTGTCATTTTGAAACCTGAAGAAATTATACCGGGTGTCTTATTTAATGGCGCCGAAAGAATGCTGTTGGAAGCTACCAAGTGCTTCTTGGAAAACCTGGTCAGGAAAGCCAGGTCTTGTTTAGTATTAAAAGGAAATTTTAGGTAAAATTTATATGTGTGTGTTGACAGTGTTGATATTCTAATTGTTTCTGTTTGCAGTGAAAACCGAAGTGTTATTACAACTTCTGAAGTTTTGCAGGCGTTGAAGGAGAGGCCGGAATTTGATAAAATATCACCTTTTAGTCGACCTATGACAAATTATTAAGTTATTAAAAAATTGCAAGAAAGACATTTCTTTGGTATTGCAAATTCTCCTTGTTGCCAGATCAAAATTTAAACTCACTAGATTTTTTCTTTTTCTAATTTGAATTTGAAAACCAAATTTTTTTTCGAATTTTTTAAAGTATTAATATTAGAATTTAAATAAATACATTGCAAAACTTATTTATTTTGCGATTATAATATAAAAATGTAGTTGTTGATTGTCTACTTGACAATACATACTTACCTTTAAAAAAATATAAACCTATTAGTCCAGTCAACGAAGGGGTTGTAGAGGACATGGAGGGGGGGAGAATTTTTCTCTTCAGGAATGTGTTGGGGGTAGTTAGGAGGTAAACATACTAAAAGTCCCCACCCCTACCCCTGCCGCTTCAGGGGTGGAGGGGGAGGAGAAGCTCCCTTTTTTCGGTTTTTCGCTTATAACTCGGAAACTGAGAGTCGTACGAAAAAAGTATTCTTACAAAATTAAAGATAATTAAATTTCCTACAAAAATACCTATATTCATTTTCTTCCTATGTGTTATAGTTTCCGAGATATTCGTCACCAAAAATCGATAATTTTCGAAAAACTTTTTTTTGCCTCACGTTTTCCGTCAATCTTGTCCTTTTAATTCCTCAGCTTTTTGTTTTACAGGGCCTGCTCTGTCGAGGAAACCGAGTGAACGGATAATAAACAAATTTAATAAATCAGGCTTTTATTGAGGTTATATTTTTGTCAAAATTTGTAATACGTCAGAATTACTAGTGACATTTTATAGGTGTATGTATCAAACGTCAAAAATGTTAAAGTGAGGTTTACATAGGGCAAATGACTTGCTCGGATTTTATTGTCCCCTACTGTACTGGAGACATTAGTTTCTCGTCTAACCTGGTTACCAAATATGGCCGCTGTAAGTCATAGCGTCATAGGCAAAAAAGTCATAGGCGCACAAACCAGCCTGCTAAGATAAAACAACGGTAAAACAGTATATTATGTGAAAAGTGAGTTTGGAGGAAAATAACTTTATCTTTCTTCAGGGGCGTTTAGTCATTTTTAAAGATATACAGGGAGAGCAAAAATGGCTGACGTGTGCCGTTCCATACCAATAGGGTATTTGCCGCATACTATGTATTTACATTAACCACAACTACATTCAGTGGCGTTCTTAAA
The DNA here is from genome assembly GCA_033060865.1 of Dorcus hopei. NCBI lineage: Eukaryota > Metazoa > Arthropoda > Insecta > Coleoptera > Lucanidae > Dorcus > Dorcus hopei. Next base: position 45,467,363 of record CM065423.1, on the reverse strand, counting down.
AATTTTTACGTCATCTTTTGACTTGTGATTTGTTAAAACGACCAAATTCAATGAATAAAGTGGAATTAAATTAAAATTAATATTGTTATTAATTGAAAATGTCTATGGATTCCTTATTGCATTTAAATTAAATCAAGTTCCAAATTTATTTCATAAAATATTCTGTACATGCTTTCTTTCGTGCTTTAAATTCTATTTCTTAAAATAATACACTCAAAAAAAACTATGTATTAAACACACTGTTTAAAGGAATTAGGTACAACATAATAAAATCAATCAAGTAATAAAAATACATAAATGAAATCAATATAAAGTTGAAAATATTGCACATTAATTTGTAGACATAAAGAGCAGCACAATTTACCCATGCAAAAATATCTAGTAGAAACACTATTTAAACAACACTAAAAATAAACCACATACTTGAAATGCACTTACTCAGAAACACATTTATTAATATTATTACAAAAATGTTGAAAGTGTTCCCCATTAAACTCTAAGCACAAATTAATCCTAGTTTTCATATTGTTAAAAACATTTTTGAAGAATTTGTGGTGTTATTGAATTTATTTCATTATTCAAAGCTTGCTCCAGTTCTTCTACAGTATGTATCTGATTTCTAAATATTCTGTTTTTAAATAACCAAACATGAAATAGTCTAATGGAATTGTTAAGTCTGGCGATCTTGGTGGCCAAAGATGTCTGCTAATTATCACGATTATCAAAAATTCACATAAATATTCAACGTAGCACCTGCTGTATGGGCTGTTGCACTATCTTGTTGGAAGTAGCCGTACTGTAATTCATCATCATGCAATTGTTCAATAAAAGGGGCGTAATAGTTGCTGCTGATAATTTTGGGCATTTATATTATTGTAAAGAAGATGGGACCAATAATTCTTCTTAGTGACATTGCAACCCACACACCAACTTTAACAGGATGCAGACCTCTTTCGTGAAGTTCATGTGGATTTTCTGTTGCCCATACCGATAATTCTGAGAATTAATGTAACCATCCAAATGGAACCATGCCTCGTCACTAAAGAGCGTTAAATCAAGAATATTGTCGTCATTTAAATGTCTGTTGAACCAGTTGCAATAATTCACTCTCTTCTGAAAATCTGGAGGCAAAGTTCTTGTACAACGCTTACTTATATGGCTTCATATGTAAGTCTTTCTTCAAAGCAGTGCGACAAAGAGCCTTAAGATACACCTGAAATAATACATTAGAGTATGCATGACAACAAAACTCAAAAATTTGAAATACCTGTTTGAAGGGACAGTTTTCATATGGGTTTTAGGACTGGCTAACATTCTTTTGCCTGATGTCTTCTACAACTTCTTCTGTTAGTACTTTAGATCTACCAGAGGATTTTCCTTTACATACACTGCCTGTCTCCACGGAACCGATCTGTCTGGTGAGCATGTTGATGGAGCAGTATCTTGTGTAATATCTTCATCCTGATAAGCTTCTTGAAACTGATGAAAGCAAGACATGAATGAATACTGCCAATTACCATCCTGATCCCATTCACCAGACCGAAAATACGCTACTAAGATAAACTTATTATGTTCTTCAGAAAACATTTTAAACTAAAAATAAAGCACATATAGAATTTTTTCTACTTTGTTTATAACAGTTTTACGTACCAGATTAGTTAGACAACTAAAACAGAGCCTTAAGAAAGACTTTGTTATTACAAAAGAAAACACAAAATGACTAAAACCAGGGAGAACTTGTATGTACGTATGTGCGCTACTGAAAGGTCAATGACACTTACGTTTGACAGCGTTTGACATGCATGGAAGTAAATATTGGTACAATATTGATAAGTGGAACACATTTTCGATATAAGGTTGGAACAACTGCAACTTCACACGTGTCAATCATTGTTGCTCTCATTGTATAATAAAATAAGTAAATTAAAAGAATATGTATCACAAAATCTTTTAAGCGGACACTAAATCGCGCACTATACACTTTACGTTTCGCAGACGTTCGACAGCTTCGTCAGAAGTGAAAAATATATTTTTCACAAAAATATAAGGAAAAATATATTTTTCACTTCTTTTTTCAATATTATTTTGACAAACGCAATTGCCAGACGGTATCAGCATTCGAGCAGCTGCAACTGAATTAGCTGTTAGCACCAGTACCGTTTTGCCAAGAGTAATGTTACACAACTAAATTTTTTTGATAGTCGTTTTTTATGATTACGATGGTACTTATATGACACATTACGTTTGATGCGCCACTGAATCTCGAAAAATTCAGAAACTAAAAATCATTCACTTTTCAACTGAAATCTATAATAATTAATAACGTATCAATATATCGTTCGCTAAAGTTCCTAGATATATAAAGTACGGCAATACGCAGTTTAGGATCAAATTTTAAAAACTAGCCTAAACATGGCGTCTGTGTCACGTGACACAAACAAACTTGTGTATTTGAGTTGAATAAATAAATGTTTGTCATGGAGACGAAGGAGTTTTAGATCTTTTGGCAGTTGATAAATGTCAGCTCCCAAAAGGAATTAGAAATACGCAATAAATTATATTAAAAACACCATAATAAATAAGCCATATTATGCTAAAGATGTTGAAGATATGATTATTAAAACAATTTTGCTTAAAATTTTAAATTTTGATAGAAAAAATGGAGTAGTTTTTTGAAGTAACGGAAATATTGCAGTTTTGAGTTATGACACTCTTACAGGCGATGTGTAAAATATTTGTGCTTGCTCGCAATTCGAAGAAAAAATCCCTTAATTCCAAATGATTCGAAAAAAGGGATATATTCCGTAGGGTTGGCAACACTGAGTGTGACATCTATATTTTTATAGTCTATGATGTGACGTCAGTTGAGTTCGCTCTATCAGGTTAGTGCTCAAAGTGTCAAAAGTAAAATGTGACGCTGTGGTTACCTAAAAATAAACTGTCAACAATTAGGCAAATATTAGCATTCGAAACCCTAGTTTTATTTATTTAAGTTTATTCTCGTAGTACAAATTTTATAAGAGCCGTTTTTATCTTCGCAAAGGCAAGCGTGAACTTGTGTACAGAAAACTAACAACTTCACTTAAACATAACCTATAACCTCCTACATTAAATTGCCGCGGTTGTGATGCTCGTATTCGCGAACCTTTTGCTGTTCCTGCAAACTTGACACGTTTCATGTATGTACGCGATAATGTCCGGGCAATACGTGTACTCTGCAAAGGAGTATGTCGAAAGTGTTCAGTTGGACCACACCGTCTTGGTAGAGCAGAATGTTGCATGGGAAGAGCAGGACAACGAGTATGAGGAGACGGTGAGCTTCGTTGATGCAAATGACACACTCACGGAGACCATCGATGAGTCTTACGTCACCGCTGATCCAAACAACACCACCGAATACTTTTCGTTGGATACCACGGGTGAAACTATTTTAAACGACATCAACAACGTGAGCTTAGATAACTCGAAGATCAATGGTACTATCTGTTCGGAGCAAGAAAACACTGACTCCATTGACGTGTCCAGCCATCAAGTCGTGCTTTTCAGAATCGACGATTCAGATGATTTATATGGCGTTCAAGTTGCGCAAGACGAGGACGGCAACTTTCAGAAGTATCAGTTTAAAGTCAGGTATGATCTCTATGCTACATGAAAGTCTTTGAATAAAATTGTGACGTCGCAGGCAAAACGAGGAGGGAAATTTAGAGGCCGTACCTGAATCCATTCAAATTTTGCCGTTGGATAACGACTGCGATGAAATTGGTGATGCGGAGACTGTCGATGAGGAAAATGAAGAGATTTTGCAGAATGAAGAGGTCGATGAACAAGAAGTGCAACCTGCATCAATATTTATCAAACAGGAACAAGTCGGCGAACAGCTTTTTGAAACCGTTGGCTCTCAAGAACAACTTGAGGACGTTGAAGAGGAGGAGGAAGAAGAAGAAAATATGTATGAACATGACACCAAAGAAGGTAAGCTATAAAACTTATTATGCTGAGAAATTGAAACGATTTTCTCCAAGTTCAGAGGTTATTAATTGTATCAAATTACAAAAATAATCCAATAAAGAGATTCCTATGTAACTGTGTAACTTTATGTTTAGGTATCTTAGATGTTGCAGCACCTACAGTGGTACAGAAACAAGAAGTGTATGATCCGGAAGAAGGTATCTCTGAAACGGAAGTGTACGGAACAGAGAACGGCGAGTCATATTTTGTACAGCCGCCTGAAGATGCGAACGAAAATTTAAGCCAATCCCCCAACTACTTTGTAAGCACGGAAGACGTGCACGTGACTGAAGAAGATGAAGAACAAGTAGATGGGGGTTCTGTTATGGAATCCTCCGAGTGTTATGAGCAGTTATTCGTTAAAGAAAACCATCTAATTGAAGAAAAAGATACGAGTAACGAAGAGTTGGGGGAAGAAGTTAACGCAGAAGCCACATTTGAAGAAGAGGAGGTGGAGGAAGAAGAAGAGCCTGCCTTCGAAGAAGAAACTCAACAAAATCACAGTTCAGAATCGCATACGAACGAGAACGAATCTGATAATGATTATGAGATAGCGGAAGGAAGTCACGTTACTGGAGAGACAGATAACAATCATTTGGAAGAATTACAGGTGAATAATGAACTGAGCGCGTTTGAGGAGAATTTCGGGAAGCAGAGCCCGAAAACGCGCAAGCTAATAAAAAGCATGTTAAGAAAAATTAAGGCCAAGAAAGGTAATGACGGCAATAAAATTACCAATATGTACTATTTAATTAAGGACCCGGAAAAGGAGAACGTTGGAGCTGTAACTGCGAACGTAGTCTTGCGTCCTAATCCCAGGAGCATTTTGAAATGCTCTGTAACCTCAGTAGAGCCGAAAAAAGACATCGAAGATGAGATATATGAGAAACGATTCGCTAAAAGCAAGGAAGCCCAGAAGGCCAGACTCTTTCATAATTTCATTGCTCAGACTAAAATCATTCATGCGCCCGTTAGGCAAAAGCGTCTACCCCGAAAACAACAGATCAAACCCATGGAGCGCACGGACGAGGAGATCATTGTGCAAGAAGTTGTAGTGTGTTCCAATGGTTTCGTCGAGACTTCCGAAGAAGGTGTGCTAATCGAACGAAAATCTATAAAACCAACTGAATACATACAACTCAGTGATTCTGACGAGGATTATGATCCTAAAGCCAAGCACAAACGCAAGAGAAAGCATAAAAAGCGTAAGCCGCAAGTCGAAATAACAATAAGCGACAGCGAAGACGATTGGTCTGATAATAGCGTCATAGAAATCGATGAATCAGACAGTGATGGCGAAGAGAAAAACACAAATTTGGGAAAGCGTCCTCGAGGTCGACCTCGGAAGAACTCGGTGTCCACAGATCTTAACTCGAGTACAGAAAAAGACAAACAAAATGAACCCGGGAATAATAACAATGTGAAAAGACCTCGTGGGAGACCACCGAAAATATCAAAGAAAGATGATTCTGAAGATAAGGTTATTATAGTGAAGACAAATAATAAGTGCCCAAAGTGTCCCAAGAGTTTTCCAAGCGAAGGCAGTTTAAGGACGCACATGCAGTACCACAACTTCAAAGAATCAAACAAAAATTTGGCTCACGAAGGAGTCAACAAAAATAAATACAAATGCGACATATGTGACGACACGTTCAAAAATAATATCTTGTTAATCAGACACACCGATTTACATAACAATAAGAACATACTAACCTGCACGTTTTGTAAAAAAGTTTTCAACGACATATACCAACTGTCTTTGCATAAGCGTACTCACATCAAACAACAGATGTTTAAAACGACCACCGTACCTAAAGTGTCTCCAAAGAAGATGCGGATGCACCAAAGAAAAGCATCTCCCAACCGGCCCGAATTTAAATGCAGAGATTGCGGGAGAGTCGTCTCGAATTTGTCTGCGTTGTTGGTGCATCTGAGGGTGCACAAAAAATATATGTGTAATAATTGCGACAAGAAATTCCCGTCGAATCTGATGGTACAAAACCACGTGCGACGGAGTTGTGTTAAAAAGAAAACGCCAAAGAAACGCCTTTCGTTTACAAGACGCAAGTCATTTTTAAAACCGCCTGCAAGAATGTCTAGTCGAGTGAAACCTCAATGTAAGAATGCCGCCTCATCAGCTAAAGCGAATACGAGTAAAGAACCAACAAATCCAATAGTAACTCGAAGTACGGTGGTAACAAACATTAAGTGCGACAGTTGCCCTATGACATTTGCTACTTATACTAGCTTATATAAACACAAAGTTAACAAGCATGGTCTGGAAACTCCGGACAAATTAGTTAAAAACGCCACCAACTCGCCTAGGACCACTTTTAAGCCGAGAGGTGAGCACTCAGGCGTGCCACCAAGTGCAAAATTAAAACGTGCTTTCAAAGAACTCAGGAGTAAATTGGGGAAGTAGTTTCATCATGTCGGATGATTAATGTCTGCTGTGCAGATTCGCTGTATAAAGGATGATTTTTTACAGACTGTTGACAAGTTCTCGTTTTTTGAAAATTTTGTTGAATGTATGTACAAACCTGTATTTAATGTTTAGTAACTTTTGTAATATATATATATATACATATAAAGAATCATCAATATGATTGTAATTTTTATGAAAAATGAGTCGAAGAAAAATTGTACAATAAAGTCTAAGTAAAACAAAACATTAGCAGCAGTGTTTGTGTTTTCACTGTTTTCTCATTATTAAGTACAATATTAAAATAAGAACTAATGGGGAAATATTTTACAGTTTATCGATAAGTTTTTCCTTGGTATCTGTAGCTCACTTGTGTAAAAAAAATTGTTCTTAAATTATGGTTGAAATTGAAAAAGTAAAAACAAAGTGTTTCTATGTGTCATTTTAATTTATTGACATGTTTAGGTCAGTGAATGCCTCCTACGTTAAGTTAAAATGGTATCGAGTTTTGATGAATTCGAGATCATTCAGTTTATTATAGCCTTTCATTCCTGGGAAAATGATTTTTCTTTGTTGCTAAGGCTCAACATCCACTCATGCATTGTTGTTAAGGCTCAACATCCACTCATGCATTTAATCATTCTTTTAATATTTAAGCATTTCTTAGTATGCTTCTGTATAGGATTTTTATTTAAGGTGTTATCGATAGAATAATAATTATAACTGAGTTTGACAAGGCCCAAATCAGTGACGCTGAAACTGCACAAAGCTGGCTTTTATTAATTAAAAAAAGACAGTTCAATTTACTTTGAAAAAGAGTTTATTCAATTAAATAGATAATTGGGAAACTTAAAAAAAATATCAATGTTTTTTTCACTCGGATCCCTGAAATCAATAACAAATCAACAGCTGAATTTCAAATTGGAAAAATACTAGTTACCGTCGGATCACAATCTGCACAATGCCAGGAATAGCCCCGTTTCTTAGGTGATTTCTTCAACGGAGGCTCTAAACAAGTGAAGTGATACCCCTTTTGGCATTCATCACATCTAAAAAAGTGGTCTTAGAAAAAAGGAAACGGAGAAAACAATGAGTATGTGTACTTGACTAAATTAGTGGCGTTTCCTTCTTCGTGGCAGACATCACAGACTTCGATGTCCGCAATTTTTTTCATTGTGCTGGATATTTCTGCCGGCTTTCTTACCACGACGGAAACTGGTAAAGGTGGAGGATCGTTATTCTCATTGTTAACGTAAAAACATTGAGGATTTGTAATGGAAGCCACTTCACCAGCTGGCATTGGAATTGGTTTGATCTAAACAGACAAAATTTACTTAAACGAGACATCCGTAGCAAATGAAAAAGAAATATATTGTATAGGGTGGGACACAAGAGAGTATATAATATGAAATCAAGGTGATACAGATTGTCAAAGAAATGGTGACCAATTTGAAGACATTTTTAAAACCAATTGAATGTGAATTTTAAATCGAAAAACCACTCTTTGTTCGCAATATGAAAATTGTTTAAAAATAAGTATTTCGTTACTTAAATAGGCACATTCTCGTGCTCCATGCTGTAAATCATATCCAAATTTGAATCAAAACAGTAGCAAATACTGATCTATGCATTCATGTAAGATCCAAGACGTTTAAAATTAGTATAATAATAAGTTTTAATTTAAAATTTTACCTTAATAGTAATTCTCGGATGAGGATTTGGATTTTCAATGTCGAGACTCTTTTTCTTCCGCTTCCGTTTGTGTTCCTTCGTCGAACCCCCTAATTCCGGAGAGTATCGATTTTTATGTTTGTCCCTCCGCCTCTTCTTGCCAGACCTGGACGATATGATCATGGTTTGCCCCGACAGGTTATCGTACGTAGTATTCGTCGTATCTGCACTCGTATTAACCGGAGTATACTCTGCGTAAACTGCGGAGACATCTGAAGCTTTCGGTGACGAATAGTTTCGCATGTGTTCTGGATTAGGCTCGAGCGGTTTGATTTTCACTTTCGGGGTGAAGACTTCTTGATCCGAGACGCCCTCCTTGCTGTAACGGTTTCTGCTCCGTCTCGGCGTTTTCACTTCTTCGACTTCGGAATCGGAGGTTTTATCACACTCGGAGCATTGCCAGCCGTAAAGTTTTGATTTTTTAGGCAATCGTGTCAGCGGAGGGTTTAAACAATTTAAGTGATAGTATAAGTGACACGTGTCACACTTCGCTAAAAGGTGTTGGTCTCTCCTTTGTCTGCAGATGCCACATTCGTTTAAAAGCAAAGGATCTGACACAATACAAATTCAATTATTAAAGATAAATAGATTATTGATTTGTCTCACCTTGTTGTCTCGCATGACTGCTGAGTATTCGATCATTTCTTCCAGCGGAAATATTATTCAAAGGAAATCCGACTCCCATTTTTAACGCGGCTGCTGTAGGCACGAGCATCGATTGTTGAGGCCTTGTAACGGGTGGTTTTCCAATGTCGCTAACGTTAGGCAGATTCTTAGTAGGACAAGCGCTCAATATAGCCGAGTGAAACTTGTGTATGTTTTGCTTGACAGAAACGTTCTTGTTGTTAACTTCATTGCTCTCTTTAAGAAGCTCATCGTACTTGTTCCTTAACAGCTGCTGTTCTTCCAGCAAAACCCTGTTATTTTCCAGCAGGTTTTCTAGTGCTTCTTTCATCCCTCTCAAGCGATCATTACGATCCAGGTAGTACGCTATGAACTCCACCGTGAAAGCCGGTGGAATGTGCCATTTCTTTCTGATGTCAACGAGGGCTGACACTTGGGCTTCTTGCATTTCTAATGCAGGAGTATCAATGCCCATTAGTTCAGCTTTTTTCAGTAATTTTCGACATGCTGATGCGCTTGTAGTTAAAAGACGGGGCATTTTTTGAGTGGGAACTGAAATTTCTTAGATATAGACCAAATAATGTTGAAAGTAACAGAAATAGATTTATTTCAAAACCTCCCGTTACTAATAATAAGAGAAATAATTACCCCAAGGAGGTGTCTTCATAGTTTTAATATTCAAGTAATGCAGTCGGTGCTTCTCGAGTTTCTTCTGAATTCTGATTTGTTCGGGGCATTCCGAGTGACCTTCCTTCTCGAACTGCAACCGTCGAAGGTGCATGCGTAACTGCAAAGCCAAATAATTTCGTTTCCTTCGTTTCACCAACGTCTTATCAGAGTGCAATTTACAATGCGCATAGAAAGGATCGGCCTGGTCTACTTCCTCCGAATGAGCTTCAGATAAAAAACCTTCCATTTGAGCACTGCAACAACATAATTTTAAATGGGGGTATGGTTCATATTTATTACTCACCATGTAACGTGGAAATACGTCCGACACATTCCTGCATCACATCCGATGCAGACGCCCGTCCTAGCAAGCCTATCGTCCTGACACAAACTGCAGTTTTTCGCTCCCCATTTACTGTATTGCATTTCAAAGAGGGTCACGTTTGATAATTTATCGACTTCTCCGAATGCAACTCCGGGAACGTAGAGAGCACAGACCAGATGCACCCACTTACCGACGTCGGTCTCCTTGAAAATCCCACCAGAGTTGGGGCACAGTTCACAAACTGGATCTGAAACACCTGCTTTGCACGCTTCACAAAACCATGGTGCCGTGGGTGATAAACTGTCGGTGCTGGAAAGGCTGCCCGTGTCAGAGATTCCATAACAGGCTTCATGTACCATGACTCCGCAGTTGTCGCATTCTACTATCTCATTTACACCATCGCTTTGATCACCGAGGCATCCACAGCAAATCATCACGTGAGCATCAGTTTCATTAAACTTGAAATTAAATCTTTTATTACATTTTTTTCTTTTTTTGGACAAATTATAATATATAAGACAGCGCGCTTTAATTACAAGAATTTCTATTTAAGCAAAAAATATTATTGCACCTCTCCTTCATGCTATAGCAAGAAAGTTGTTTACATTTTTTACGATTTATTGAAATCAAACTTTCCATTTAGAGTAGGTCTTTAAACAATAGTGAAATCCTTTGAATTTCTTTAAATAATCTTTTTTTTTTCAAAATTATGTTATTTTTTTTTTTAGTAATGACCAAGACAATTTTCACTTTATCAAGATTTAAGCATAAAAATGAGAAATATTTAATTACAGCAACATATTAGAAATAACATAAATATCTTAATACTAGAAAATTTTTGTAATACGTCAAACAAATCCTTTAAATCCCTTTTATCGCGCCAGATACTAAAATCCGTCTAAAGGGGAATTATCCTTGTTATCTGACAACACTGTCTCTGTTTGACAGCATTGGAATGCGTTCAGAAATTATATTTTGAATTCATTATATCTTTTTGTGTCTCTGTCATATACAGGACTTTGTAAAAGATTGTTTTGGTCTGGATTTGCTCTGGTAATTTGATAGATACATAATACAGTAAAGCTCGGATAATCCGGATTTCTCAGTAATCCGGACATAATGAATCCATAATCCGGATAATAAAGCTGCGTTTGTTCATTCAACTCTTTTCGCACGTTTGTCTCACTTTTACTTAAAAACTTAAAACTTATTCGCTCTCATTCTAATTTTACTCCATCCCTGCACGCTCTCATTCTAATTTTACTCCATCCCTGCATCGTATGTACAGGCTGTCTTACGAAAAACGCCCCAAGCCATAACTCCGTTATTTATGGACTTATCTTAACAAACAAAAAGGCAAATGAAATGAGACTAAAAGTACTATAAAGTGAATCCAGTTTCAATTTTTTTTAAAATTACCTTCAAGGTCAAACGAGTATCAACTTTTATTTTTCAAATGGCTCTGTATATTTTTTATTATTATATCTGGTAGAGATTTTTTTTCTAAGTCCAATAATGTGCAACACTTTGATATTTAGAAAACATTTTTCGTAAAAAAAAGAAATGAACTAGTCTATTACGCAAAACGTGCTTTTCATAAAAATGTTAAAGTTTGTCGTGAAAACAATGTCACTGAGGTTATTTTTCACAGATGTTTTAAACTATCAAGTTCTTCTACTTGTACGACTTATTGTTTCTTAAAAAAAAGCCGATTATGGATAACAATCACCTGACTGATTTATTGCAAGTACATTTTGAATGCAATAAAAACAGCAATCAAGCATTACAGAAAACATTAATGAAATAATTAAAATTAAGTCTACAACTGTGTAAGTTGCTTTGGGAAAAAATCCCTGTCTATAGAGACGCACTGCTTGTGTTTTTATTGCATTCAAAATATGCTTGGAGTAAGTCAATCAACGGAGTATTATCCATAATCGGCTTTTTTTAGGAAACAATGAATCATACAAAGAGAATAACTTGACAACTTGAAACAACTGTGAAAATAACGCTCAGTGACATTGTTTTCACGACAAACTTTAACATTTTTATGAAAAGCACGTTTTGCGTAATGGACTAGTTCATTTTTCTTTTACGAAAAATATTTTTTAAATGTCAAAGTGTTGCGCATCATTGGATTTAGAAAAAAAATCTCTACCAGATATAATAATAAAAAATATACAGAGCCATTTGAAAAATAAAAGTTGACAGTCATTTGACCTTGAAAGTAATTTTAAAAAAAATTGAAACTGGACTCACCTTATAGTACTTTTAGTCTCATTTTATTTGCCCTTTTGTTTGTTAAAATTAATCTATAAATAACGGAGTTACGGCTTGGGGCGTTTTTCGTAAGACAGCCTGTATGTATAAACCAGGGCTTCGAACCGGAGCTGAACCGAAAACCGAAAAAACAGTTATTTTTGTCGGAACGAAAACCGGAGTTGAACCAAAAAAAATATCGGTTCATTTCGGTTCAATACATGCTCAGACACGCATATTAACACATTCTCATAGTCTCGTAGTGTAGTCGTACTCGTCTTAACATGAAAGAGAATTTAATGCGATATTACATTTTTAATATAAATAAAATACCAAAAAATTTAAAAATTAATCATTCGGAGCGGAACCGAAAACCGGAAAAAACCGCTATTTTTGCCGGAACAAAAACCGGAACCGAACTGATATATTTTCTTTTTATTGGACCGGAACGAAAACCGAAACAAAAAAAAATTACGGTTCCAAGCCCTGGTATAATGGAACTCAGCACATATTTCGCAGTAATCGCGTATAAAGCAGGGAATCCCCTGATTGTTGAAAAGTGGTAAGGCGCCGAAGAAATCCCACAAAATATTTTAACTGACCTGATCACTAGAACTAACCGTAATGAACCTTATGTATTCTGTACAGGGTGGGCCAATTTTAACACTTTTTTTAATAGGAAACCGTTTTGTTCAGTTAATCGCGTCTTTTTGCGAAACTAATTAATGGAGCCCTTATTAGTTATGAAAACAAATCCACTAATTGTGCATATAGGTTAAGATCAACTAACCCGTGCAACCCTTACTCAGCTAGTAGGGTTACTTCGGTAGCAACCTGGTTTGCAAGCCTATTGCTTTAACGAACGCTTTCGTGTTTGCAACCCGTATTAAACGAACGGGTATTTCTGTAATCCGGTAGGAACCTAGGCAACCTGGTTGAATTTACCAAAACGCCTATTATGTGATTATGTCAAACTTTGACAGCAGTCTACCAAGATGTTACAAAAACTGAAATTGTTTAGTTATCGTCATCCACAGCCTTCTTGAATGCTGCAATGACCATTAAAATTTTAATTAAAACTTGAAAGCTCTATATCTCAAAAACCTTTTGAATAAAATGTCAAGTATTTTATATTTTTGAGTTATAACATAAAGTAATATTTTTTTAAATGGAAATCATGTTAGGCAATGTTATCATTAAATAGAAATTGTTTTGTTTTTTCTATCTCTTATAGCTACAGAGATGCCCATAAGAGACATCGAAATTGATCCACTCTGTACATTAGATTTATTGCGTTCAATTTGGTCAGTTAGGTCAGATAAAGTGAATACAGCATGCTATTCTTTTGACCGCAAGATTCTCTTGGTCCATACCTTGTCTTTTGAAGTTGACATTTCCAACACATTAAAGAACATGAATTTGAGTGACACTATGGGTGGTATGTATAAAACGAAGTATCTTCTATTATATAAAGTACCTACTGCAGCTCTGAAGCATATACTACGAAAGCAAAGTTTATACTACAGCACGTAGTAAATACTATGCTGCAGTAGTATTTACTATTAAATTGAATCTGAGGCTTTGAAATAGATACTACAGTAGGTGCTTCTACAGCGAAGTAAAAACTTCTATGTGCTCTTGTGCTCTAGTATCTACTAGATCACATAGTAAATACTACATTACTATAGTAGGTACTTCACTTTCAAAGTAGGTGCTTGAAGTATTAGCATGTACCTCGCTTTATGCATACCACCCTATGTTTCTGCTGGTGTTATACATTGTTATAATATTTTTTATTCATATCATGTACCATGCACCAATTCTAAACAGATTTAAATAATCAGGATTTTCAGTTTTAATTGATCTCGATTACCAGAGCTTTAGTGTACCATCAAATCAAAATCAAAATACTTTAATTCTTTCTGACCACCGCAATCCACAAATTCACACGATTTTATTCAACCAAATAATATAAAACGAATTCCATGTTAAATCCCTATTTTTCACAGACTTCAGAATAAACAGCTTTCTACTAACTTTCATAACAAATTTCCACAATTCTTTTCATAATATCCTCACGTTGGCATTTCCAATCTTAATAGCACAAACTATTTTAACCTTTTTGCTACAACCTTATTTCAGAACTTTTTTAAACTCACATTACTATTGGGCTGTATTTGTGCCATCAAAATATCAGAAAATTCTATCGCCTGTATGTGATAACTTACAGCAGTCCCGATCCCAATCGTATTCGGGAGAATTTTATTTGATTTAAATAAGACTTGCGTGTATTCATATCAAGTCATACTTCTGGCTACAATTCTTATATCCCTTGGGCTAGTATAAACAGATCGTTTAATTTTTACTCCTGTAGTTCTGTACTTGAACATATCTAAGTAAGTAAATGGTGCTCGTGTAGATTGGGGCGATGCCGCATTTACTGGACCGGTTAATTTTCAAAGACTGGACTAAAAATTACACAAACTGTACATTCATAAAAACGCAATCAAAAATTATATTGCCACAAATGATGCTAAGGTGGATTATTTTATTTTACCAGGGTTTGTTTTTATTATTATAAGTACCTAGCATGTAAATGGTAGGAGAAGGATTCGCTGACTTCAGCAGGCAGGATTAATAAAAGGAAGTGTAGCGCGGCATGCGGACACTTAGTTCATAGGGCTCAGTTCCTGGGACTCAGTTTTTAGGCCTTAGTCTATGGCTTGGTCTAAGACTTAGTACGGGACAGATAGTGGAGTTAGTGCCAGACGGGGGAGACAGCGGTCGGTTCCCAAGCAAGGGTAATTCCTATCCTGCCTGCTGAAGAAATTTAAGTTGGTTTCACTCAACAAACTGGTTTCACTCAATAAACGGATGCATTGGGTACGTATGCTTTTTATAAACTGTCGTCCTTAAGGTACCTCCATAATTAATTAGCGAGTGCTCCCTCTGAGCAACCCCCCGACGACCCTCTAAATTTTTAAGGGTCATGACAATATCATTCTGATAAAAAATTTTCAATGATAAACCACTATCAAAATAGAAAAGAAAAGTTGTGTTTCTGGAGTACCCTCGAATGTTGGGACAAATATGACCCATTAGGAGCTGCATTTAAGTTAAATAACATTAATAAAATGTGGTTTCTTACTTGAATATTCCTGTCGGATTGTAAATTCGCTTGTTGAATTATATCGGCCACTGAAAGGCCGTTTGAAGGAAAACTGATGTGTTTGAGTTCTTCCAAGTCAGAACTTTCCGACTCCTCTTCTTCTTCCGCACAGCTATCACTCGCTGGAAGTTTATAGCAATAAAAAATGAGACGAGCAGAAGTTTGATGGTATTTACCTGGCCCATTTCCGTTGCTATCAATGGAGTCATCATCGCTGATTTCGGGGTGATCCTCAATTCGAAAGTCGGAATCATCGGAGCTCTCCCCGAGATCAAAATCTAAGATCGACGCCTGAGTTTCGACTGGCTTGACACGTCGCTTCTTCGGATCTCTTTCAACTAACCAACAGTAACATCAGACGATTAATATTGTGTTTACGTGAAAGTACTTCAAAAATGTTAATGTCTTTGAGAAACACGTACTTGAAGTCATGACGGCAGACTTTTCGGAGTTTTCCTCACATTATCATAACCTCAAAACGTCGTAATGCACCGCTAATGACGCGGTACAGTTCCGCGTAAAGCGAAGCGTTGTTTATTGATTTTAAAAATAAATGCGGTACAGGAGCGGCAAAAAGTACGATTACTTTCGCTCGCTGTCGCTTTCGATGTACTTACTGGCGGTCTTGACGATGAAATCCACGTCCTCCGCATTTTCCAGGAGAGATGACATAGATGACATCGCTTCAAGAGCGTTTCTTCGTGTTACCTGCTCAAAACGCCCGCTTGATCTTGGCTAATTTCAAATTGCAAACGCCTATTGTGTCCTTGCCGGCTCATACAACGGCTTTCGCACTTACTTTTAGTGGCAAAAGTACTCTCCGGTCGTGTCTTTTCGGGTAGGCTTTTGCACCCCATTCGAATGCGGAGGCTGGAGGGACGTTTTCGATTTGCTGAATATTTAATCAGGGGGGCGCGGAAACTGTTTTTAGAGACGGATTTATTGCAAATGTAAATTTAACGCGTGTATAAACACAACCTGTTGAATATTATTTACCTTTTCTTTCGGTTAAAGTTTTTTGAAACTTTCAAAGTCGTTAATAAATTGTATTGCAAACTGCAAAAGGCAAAAATAAAATTTACTATAGCAAAAGTGACCAAAAGTGACAGTGGTATTTGTCATTTTGGTTCAATTTTCAGCTGGCGCCTCCACCGAAACTAAATCGCGTAATTAATGCGCATCTACTAATTAACGTTTAAAGCTAAACCCTTAAGGCACATTTTAATTATTTAAACATGCTTTCGTAAAAACCACTAAGTTCGAGTCAGCATTTTGAATAAGGAATTTTATATTGGCCTGCCTGTTTTTGCAGTTCAGGTATTCCTCATTTGGCGCTGATGTGAGAATTTAATTTGCCAAGTGTCAAAGTCAAAATTTTGTTAAGACGCGCCAAGAATTTTATATTAGCGATATCTGTTTGTACTGGAATTATAGAAGAAATTGATTTCTACGGACACAAAAAATCACTGTAGCCTCTTTAAAATGTGAATCACTGCCATTCTGGCTAAGTTTTTTGAGACGAAACAACATAACTAATCTGCAGATGAAATGAATAGTTCCTTGCAGATAAATAATTTCTTTGGTGTAAGTAATGTCATATTATTTATTTTATTACTATTCAAAAATTCATGTCTCCTTCTTTCTTAATAGTAGAAATAATAAGGGCTTTCGAATTAGAAACTTTTGTAGCATGCCATGGAGAAATATAATGTCGAGAACGTAAAGGGCTTTCAAATAAAAAACTTCTCTAACATGCCTTGGCAAAGGCATCACGACAACGCACCGGCTCATCGTGCGTTCTCGATCACAGAGTTTTTGGTCAAATTCAACATTCCTGTGCTTCCACAACCCGCCTATTCCCCTGTTATAGCTCTCGCCGACTTTTTCCTGTTTCCTAAATTGAAATTTTCCTTGAAAGGAAAGAGATATGACTCAATCGAAGACATCTAGGCAAATGCGGAGACGATCCTTAATACCCTTAAGAAAGAAGATTTTCAGGAATGCTTCCAAAAGTGGAAACATCATTGGAGTCGGTGTGTACAATCAGAGGAGGACTACTTTGAAGGAAATTCATCACGATAGCCTCTAAGCACTGCCATTTTTAAATTACGAGCCAAGTCTTAAAACTTTTCAATCAAACTCCAATCCTAGCTCTATTGATACTATCCAGGCAAGAATAGTAGACGTAAGATTGTGTAATTGCTTATAATAATTAAAAGAAGCACTCGTTTTCTTTCTCTAAGCCTCTTTAAGTGCTGTATCTTTAAGAGAAATCATTAATTTTACATTATCCGTTAGCCAGGGAGCAGGATGTTTTTTAAACACAACAGTTTTGAATGAGGCATGAGTGTTAAACAAATTTGAAATAAGATATTAACTTTGCCTCACAATAAGTACAGTACCACGGAATAGACTGAAGATCATTACGAAAAGCAAGAAGATCAAAATGAGAGAAGTCTCTAAAAGTGTATACACGAGGATAGATGAGAGTATGTTTAGGTCTAGTTGAACCTACACTAAGAAATGATCAGATATAACTAAATCATGCAAGACTCCAGAAGATCTAAAAGAAGCATCTGATAGTAGTAAAATGAGGTCAATAAGCGATGAAGAAGTGTTTATTTCGCGAGTGGGGTCGTTAATTATTTGTTTCATACTCAAAGAAGAACACATATTGCTAAATAAGGATCACATGCGACTACTAGTATCTAAAAGATTAATATTGAAATCGCCTAAAATGATCTATTCATGCATATCAACTATATAAGCTCCGATATCATTTCTTCCAATGAATTTCGAATTATATGTACATATTGGTGCAACAATCGGGGCTTCAGTACAGATTACTTTTTTACTATATGCCGATCGTATAAAATATAAGTTAAGAAAATATACGACGAAATGACGTGACGTGACAAAAGCCACAAGGCTGTTTCACAAAAGTTAGAAAGAGATAGCTACATAAAAATTCTTTGACTTATCTATTGATTAGCATATAGTACAAGCCGCGTTCGATTATTCAACTCCGTTCGCTCTATTTACTCATTTCGCACTTTTGTCTCACTCTTACTTGTATTAAAGCTTATTCGCTCTCACTCTAATTTAACTTCATCCCTGCACTGTGTGAATAAACGAACTCAACTACACACGGTACGTTCATGTTTTTTGAAATCATGAGTGACAAGACTCGCGTTTACGTCAATTAAATATTTCGCGTTTTTATTGCCTTGTAAATTGTATAAAATGATCACGTTTAGAATAAGTTTTTTGTTAGCATTTTACTTGTCGCCGCCCGTCCTTAAGAAACAAAAATCGAAACGGGGCAAAAAAAGGAAAAAGTCAGCGAAAAGAAGTCGAAAATCACGCAAGTCCGACAAAAGCAGCAAGTCATCCAAATCGTCCAAGTCGTCCAAATCTAAACGCAAGAGGAAGCCGAAGAAGAAAGAACGAGCGTTACAACCAAAACCTGATTACGTCTTGGAAACCGGAAATCCAATTGGATACGCTCACATAGAATACGAGTTAATGCCCAACAGACCCAAGCAAGTCATTGATGTTATTTGTTGGAATAAAGTAGCAAAGGTTGTACCAGTAAATTCAATAATAAGTTATCAATATAACTTGCACAGTTTTGTTTAAGCGAAGTCATGAAGTATCAAAATAAAAATAATTTATACTTACAGGTCTTTGTGGATGAAGAAACTCTCATATTTAAGTGCAAGATAGTCAACGAGATGGTATGGGTCCCCGTTTTCGTACAGCACTACATCAACACTTTAGAGACGAAAGCTTTGATCGATTTTTACAACCATGCTATTAACTTCGTGATTTTCACAAAAAAACAGAAACTAGGTGCAAGGTGTTGTCTTGTTACTAAACATATTTTTATTTTACATTCTTTAAACGCAAAATACAGCGATAGAATTTTATTTATTTTATTTAAATCACATAGGGTGAACCAGAACATATCATAATGTGGACATCGACCGAAAAATTCAGTTGTCACTCAATAATTTATTTAAAAATACTGTCGAGTCTTATTCCTATAATCTATATATCTATAAATGTTGGTTAACTGTTCTGTATTTCGTCTCATGTTTTGTAAGTCGTTTTACGGCTTTTTAAGGGGCAAATCAGAAAAGACCAAACAATTCTACATACGGCAGGAAGATATAAATGCAGATGACATCATAGTTTTCGCGTACACTGAAGATCCAAACGTTGAGGATACAAAAATAAGCGAAAAAGAAGCGACTCTGGAAGGCACGATGCATGAAATCATAATCGATTGCATTTACAAACCGGGCATCAAAAACAAGGAGGAAGTAACGACTCGCCTTAAATTCAACGGTAAGGCTAGAATTTACGCCCTCCTAAAAATAATCAGTATTTTTCTTTAAATTAAGATGACGTTCACACGTTCAGAATGAACGAAATCATTACGAAAAACACCAACGGGGAGTACATGTGCTTTAAAGAGTACATACCAATTTCGTTACCCCCCTACGATGAAGATGAGAATGTTGATGAAGTTGAAGAGAAAGTAGTTGCGAAAGCTAAGGGAAAGAAAGCTAAAAGGGGCAAGAAAGGCAAAAAAGCTCAAAAGAAAAAGGAAAAAAAGAGTAAGAAAAAAAAGCGAAGCCAAAAGAGTAAGAAAAAAAAGCGAAGCCAAAAGGGCAAGGCCAAAAAGCAGAAACCGGGTGGTCCTTTGCGTATTAAAGTCAGTTCGGAGGTGTTCTTCACCAACCCCAACTATAGCGCTTTCGACCTGAAGCAATCGAATAACGTAATTTCGAAAGCGTTCGTTTTGCTCAGCGTGGATCACTTGATGACGATCAAGCAGAAATACGAGCTGAATCCGCTAGTGATAAGGATTAATAAAATCGATAACTTACCCTCCGATGTTTTAAAGGCGCATAAGTATAAACCCATCGAGCTTTAGCCGACCAAGTCCACTTGAATCCTGTGTATTTTAGTTTTAGGTCGGTGTTCGTTCGCTACAACGTACCTCACATTGCCCAAGGGAAAACAATGGAAAAAAATATAGACGACCAAGTCAGAATCAACGAGGCTCACGCTCATTTCACAAACGAAATACCAAACATACGATTCTCAGAATTTATGACTACCCAACGATTGTGTGTTGAAGTACTTATTTAAATTTTCAATAAATGTCACGCGCATTGCTAAAATTATTTTTTAGATATGCGGGGTGTTAGATGACTCTTCACAGATTCCTGAGGCAAGTTTATTTGGTAGCGAGGGGAATGATAAACTCTTGTGGAAGAAGTTGACCCCGTACGATTGTTTCAAGCGTTTAACAAACAAACCGGGGGAATCCCGTGTTATAGTTTTGGCCGTCGCCTGTTACGACTTGAGCTCATTGATCGTGCCCACTTGGGACTTCCTGTTCAACGAATCCTGCCACAATCCCGACAACATACTCTTTCGGAAACCAGCAAATCTCTACGCGTGCCGCAAATTTGGGCCCGTAACGCCCGCCAACATAAACCTTAAGGTTCCGTGCAAGAAAAGAAGCGGAAGCCCGTTGACCGAGCTGATTTTAACCGAGCGTAATACTTGTTTGAAGGTGGAGGCCTTCCTCAATGCCCCAACCGTTCACATCAAGTGCGACGTGATGGCTTCCACGTGTTTCTATACGAGAATGTTCCTGACACTGTTCGACAAGAACTCGGCCACATCGTTTTTGGATGAACTCTTGCTGCGCAATCAGTATTTAAATAAAGAGATCGTGACTAAGAGTCCCCTTCAACGAACCATAAAAGTCGACGAATCAGAGTTGAGTGAGTGGATAACGGGATTCGTGATAGACAACTTTGCGGAATTCTCGTTTTTCATCGAGGGCTTGGAGACGAACATCGTACAGTTTTGGAACGACTTTTCAAACAGGAGCAACGACGAAATTAAAGTGTTCTACAACAGCACCAGCAAGTTCGAGAAGCGACTTTACGCAGAGTTCCTGCCGATTGGCGGAGTCTACATCATCACTCTGCACAGGCCTCTCCGCGATATTTTAGCTTCGCAGGAGTTCTACCTCGAGGGTAACGTACCGATACTATGTTGGCAGGTAAGAGTGGTTTCTTTTCGAGCTTGCAGGGTGTTTTAGGTGCTCGCTTTTAGGCCCTAAGAAAGTTGGATTTGCTGTATCGATGCAACACGAGCAAGGATATGCTGCAGTTTTCGTTGTTTCCGACTTCCGAGGAGCTTTACAGCTTGGATTTAGAGTACGGGGTTCCCATGCATTGGAAGGAACTTGTCCAACGACAGGCCAGAAGAGCGACTTTGATTGAGTTTTAGTAATTATATAATTTGGTTCATTAAAATTATAGTGACGTTGTTGTTGTTTTTTTTTTAATTTGGAAGTGATGTGTATGTGAGTATGATATATACGCAAGACCTCCGATGTTATAGCTTCCACCAATACTTCCAGAAAATCTGGAATAGGCGTGATTTGGAGCTAGAAGCAGCGATTATCATCGGCCGGTGGTTTCAAAAAATTATCTTTGCGATGTCCGAGGGGGTGGGTTAAATTTTGACTTGAAAAGAAACAGGCCGAAAAACAAACAGAAACGTTCGAATCTCTCTAGCGAGCGGTTGAATACTTGAATAAATTTGACTTCGCGAGTTTCTTTTAGTGCTTGCAGTCATTTTCTCATATTTCTAGATAAATCACTTATTTCGGTACGGTTAAAATACAGTGTGTTAATAGAAAGGGCAATTAAACAAAAACCACGAATACATACGGTTCGCGTCGGGGGTGTGTCTAAACAAGAATGCGTGAAGTGTATGGTGTGCGGGTCGCGGATACGCGGATAGGTAATTTACATTTATTTGTATTCTTCGTCATATATTTGGTGGTATAAATTGGTTAAGAATAATTTAATTTGCATTAATCAGGGGCTAAAGAGCCTGTAAAGTTCAGTATCCCTATTGCATTTAGATGAGCGAGGTTAAGCCTCAACAAGTTGCATTCACATTAGTAAAATTTATTGGTCATTTGCTTTATAAATTATTAGGCCAGTTCTGTGATTTAATCAACCAGCGTCAATTAACTGTTCTCTCAAATCTATTTGGAAATTCAAATACACTGTACGTACTCTTGGAAAATAGTTCTACCCTTCTGGAGATATTCTCTGCCAAGTTGGAAACACGATAACGGCTGTATTTCGATTTGCACAAGGAAGTCGCCAGTTTGAATTACTGGTCTAAGGCAAGTTATATCTGCCGCCGAAATCAAGTGGGCCAGCACAATCTAAACCCAGAAATCAAGGCCAATTTATTGCTCGTTACGAATTTCGTGAAATTACGAGGCCGAACAATTTGAACCCCCTATTCATAGCCATCTTCGTAACAAAGTTTCTCTCACCCAGTGTGTTTTCTGTGTTCCTACACAAAGGTAAGGTTGGGATATAAAGCAAACAACAGATTTAATTTTGTTGAGAGCACTGAATGCTTTATTAAGACAAATAATCTCATATATATACAGCATGTAACTAATGAAATGATAAGTGACCGTTTCTAGAACGAAAGAAAACAAAATAACAATGATCAGATATCGTCGTACGCAACAAAACCGGTCGCACAAACTGTGAAATGTAACACCATTAGCAAATTTAATATATGAACAGTATTTTCACTTAGAGATATAATTTTTAGATTCACATGGCAGTGCATTTTACACACATATAATATAATCTAAATTACCATCTAACATTCAATGGTGTAACGGGCGGGGGAAATCAGAAATTAGGTACGGAATGTTGGCTATAAATCTAACGTAGGGTTTACAAGCGTTACACCACTGGCGATATATTAAGCCTTTAAACATTTATTTATTTATTTTTATAGTACGGTCAGTTCATACATAAACAGTTTCACACATTTAAGGTTTCAAGCATTTTTTTTTGTTAATAGAAGTCTAAATCGTTTACATTTTATTTTTTGATAGAGTTAAATTTACTATACAAGAAACAACAGTTGTAAAATTAGTACGAATAATGGACATTTCTCTAGATATAACTTTTATTGTACACACACAGTACTCGGTGTAAATGTGAAGCATTTCAGTGCCCGAATGCGAATGTAAAGCAAGTATGCACGTGATTCAGAAGCAATTCAGAAGTATTAAATATACCTTTCGGAATAAATTCATTAATATAGTTAAATTTAACATTTATAAATACTTCTTGTCAAAAATATGAACGTTTATACACATTCACGAATATTTACAATTAAAATTTATACACGAACTTAACCTAATTAAAAAATAATAATAATAACACAATAATTCATTTCTACACGACACACCTTGAAGAACATATTAAACACGTCGTATCACTTAATATAGTACATAATTTTTTTTCTTTTGTATTAACTTTAAGGTAAAAAAAGCGATTCTTAAATCCTACCAATCATATTCAATTTGATTTTTTGCATTAATATTTATTTTAGTAAATGTATACAGTCTGTTCAAATTTAAGTCGGCACTACTGCTAACTTCGTTATTTTAAGAGCAAACTAGTAGTATTAATCGCAATAATACCTATTTTTTCTGGTGGTAATTGATTGATTTTACACGGTTTTTATTTTCCAAAGTTATTTCATTTTTACCACATGATGTGAAATAGGAATCGCTTTTTAAACCCCATTTCGAAGTAATATTTTATTTGTGATGTCTAAGGGCACTAAATTGGTAGGCAGAACGCACGAAAATTGCAACAACTTTACACTTACACGCTTTATCAGTCGGTACATTAACGACAAAGAATTTTCTTCAGGTGTAAACACATGTAACTTCCACTTTTTCGTAACAATTTCGTTGTCAAAATTTTCGTGCAGAGGCGAACAAACCGATCTAAAGTAACAATCGAGTCGAGAACTGTCGCGAAACAAGATTACGACGACGAATACAAAAGCCAATTTTTAACGATAACTCTCTTCGACCTGTAAGTTTGTAACTGAAATGCTTCAATTGCGACAAAGGAAAGCGGGTGGTTCTTACACAGATCGGTAAAAAAGGGCTTCAGACGTCACAGTTTATTAATTATCATTAATATTATTAGAAATAACTTATCCATCTAAGGTTTCAATGGTTGTGGAATGAGAAGCTACGAGCTTATATACAAAAAGAAAGAAATAATAACGTCATTTACAGGATCCGTTACAGCAATAGCCTGCTTCAACTTAGTCAATTTGTACCTACAGCCTAATTTGAAACAGGCTCGCCCCATAAATAATTGACTCCTAAATAATTTTTGATTGAACCGGGAATCGTAAACTATGTCATAGATTTTGATTAAAATTTGTATGCCTTCAACAAGAAATTGATTTATTTTTATTTGATATATATTTTAACTGAGTTCAGAGTTGATTTTTTACGTTCAAAGTAAATCCCAAAACTCAACGCTCGTTTTAAAATTAATCTTTGGTTTAGTGAAAGGATAATCACGCACGCGTAGCGACATAATCTTATCAGTCGCATAATAATTTTGTTCAGCTTGGCAAGCCTTCGCTGGAATTTTGTCGAAATCAAACCGGAATTAAGTTCAAAAAATAAAGGGAGGCGAACGATAAATTGTAGTTTCATGCTAAAAGATCAACCCTAACGTTTCAACGTGCATTCGTTTTGTTTTTTGTTTTTTTTAATTAATAAATTCTTCAAAATTACTTGCTACTCGCACGGAATGATATTAAAGTAGTAACCACCTGGCGGCCAAAATCGTGATGAGTAAGTGCGGGGTTAATTGCATAGGGATCGCCGATGAGACTCTTATGTCGCCCTCTTCCAGGAAGGGTAGGTCGATCACGTGGATGACACCATTTGTACACTCGACGTTCGGTCTGAAGACGTGGATCTTCTTGCCTTTCCAATGAATTGTGAAACCTAGAGGAAATGTTTTGTTATTCGCAGCAGTATAAAAAAAAGCATTTGATGTACAGTCAGAATTAAAAATAAAGTGTAAATGCGGGGTCTTATCCATTCTGATCACCACAACAAGCAGGCGGCCAAGCAAACATCGAGCGTGCCCATCCGCTTGTCCGCCTGTTCTTTATAGCGGTCAGAAGTGATTGGGTCGTAATTTAACTTTTTATTTGGGACATAGCTGCAAGGCATTTTTGAATTAAATTAACACGTAATCTTACGTAAAAAGGCAGTATGTGTTAATGTACCGACATGAAAACAATAAAAAACACCTACTACGTTTCAGGAAGACAAATTTAATTGTTTTATTCAAAAAATGTCCAATAGGCAACACAATCTACTTCTGTGTTTTTAATACATTAGCTGCGTTCGTGTACCCAACTCCGTACTTACTCTTTTCGTACTTTTGTCTCACTCTTACTTGTATTAAAACTTATTCGCTCTCACTCCTATTTTAATCCATCCCATGCACCGTGTGAATAAACGAACTCAGTTAATGAAAATAGAAGTTATTTCTCATTTGATCGATGGGTTGCCTACTCTAATTACGATTCAAACCCTATATTTCAGTAACAGGTGTAACAACTTGTAAAGAGGCTAGTGCCGGTGCAACTGTGATCAAGTAATAAACTGTGGTTAAATCACTAAAATATTGGCATTTTCTGCAGTGAGATACGGCTTAGGTTTTTTTTAGCGTGTGTTATGGCAATAATCTTAAACAGACTCGCTTTCTTGTATACTTTGAAAAAGTTATTCATCTTGAACAACCTGCATGTAGGTACATATTTAGAAACAATCTGCATTTGCCCCGATTAGAATTCTTATCCTCTGTTACAGTCGTTTCCGCTCCGTCGCCGCTACTTTGTCTTCTAGCGGTCCTCGTGGTTGAATGCCTCGATTGTTCCGTTCGGTGGTGAAGATCCTCGGGCTGAGTCGGTGTGTCGCATTTGTTTCAAGTCGGAAAACGCGTGGGGTTCTGAGTAGACCGGCGCATTGAAAAATTTTACACACGGTTTTTGGCGAGTGAATGCGTGTGATGCCTTGGGTTTCTCTGCGGTTTTGGTGTACGAAATTTTGGTATTTCCGCGCCCTGTTGGGGTTCTGTGAGTTGCACCCAAGAAGTTACGCATCGGTAGAGGTTTCTGACCGCATCTTTCTCCGACATTTTTGGATTTATCTGGATCAACGCACGTGCCACGTGACGTTTCTTTCGTCGAACGCTCGGCTTTCCCAGGCCGAGGTAAGCCGCTTATATGTCCTTTCATTATTTTTCGTTGGTTTTAATTCGTTTGTGTCGTTTCTGTTTTCGTAGCGAGCAGTTACGGGTGGTAACAAGGTTTAGAGGGTAGCTAACCCCCCCATCTGGAAGTTTTTGCGAGCGTGTAGAAACAGAAACGACTTTCGGAGGCGAATTTTTCTTCGAACTCTCGCCACATGATCCCGAGGACAAGTTAGCCGTTTCCTCGTTGGGGCGAAATTTGCAGCGGAAAATTCGTAAACGCGGGGTGGACCTACGGACTTCCCCCTCCCAAGGTGCTGCGAGTCGGAGTACTTCGGAGGTCTCCTGGGTATCGTATTTTTTTGAACTCTCATTTTTGCCGTACCTCGTTGGACACGCTCATTGCTGTAATTGCTCGGTCGCCATATGTATAGTGGCGAACGTTTTGTCGACATTTTGATCTCGGATTTCTTTCGGCGCTTAGATTTAAGTGTTTGTTTTGATTGCTTGCAACTGTAGTTTATTTTAGTCGTGTTTTTTTTAATAATACGTATTTCGACTGGTTTTCAGTCTCCCGGCAGGGGGGGGGGTATCCTGCTAACTAAAGCGTATAGAACTACCAAGGAACTATTTTTTTTTGTCTGCACAACTATATTTCTTTTGTCGCCGTTATTCTCATTAAAGCCTGTTTAACGTGGCGTTTGTTTGTTTTTCTTTTGCCGTCGATATTTTTGCGAATATTACCCCTCCCCTTTTTGCTGTTCTCTTCCGGGACGGATCATTTCGGAGCCAAACAGACTGATGAGTGGGGTTTCTCTCCTGTTGGGGGAATCCCGCGATTGCAAGTTGTTGCAACAGGTGGCGCCCCTTTTCGATCTACAGTTACCTGTGCGAAACTGTTTGCCCACGACCTTCTCCATTGACACGGGATTTTGGTCGCAGCAACAGCCCAACCACCGGACGACCAGGTAGGTTGTATCCGTTTTGGGATTGTATTTTCTTATTACTCGCCATCAGGTAACTTGCCGTACACACTCGATTGTGGGATTCGTTGCGAATCGACGTTTCGTTTTTTTTAGATTACATTTTGGGGAAAGTGTGCGCGACACCTCTCATGAAAAAAAAGAACGGTGTTTTGAATATAAAAAGAATTAACCAAAATTTATTAAACAACTGAAGTGGTGTACGTAAAAGAATAGGGAAAATATTCAATGTGCTGAAAATATTTAAAAAATCATTGTTTCTTCAATTATGCGCTTGCTCATCTACTCTTAGGCCTAGTTTTACAATCGTGGAGTAAGGACGGAATAACTGTTCGCCGAATATCCTTTAATGTTCTTCCATATCTACGTCAGTTATTCAAAGAATAATGCTTATCCGACGATGGTAAAATCGGGCCTTCATGTCATTTAATAAATCATATATTTAGGCAAAATTTCAGAACAAGTTGAAACGAGTGACGGTTTCAAAAACATAGCTTAATTTTTTCGAAATTCATTTTGAATTTTTTGTCTCATGAGAGTACTGTACAGCTTGATGATTCAGGAAGCTTATGTACTTTTGATTTATTAACAAGAGGTATCAGGTTGTATACTCTTCTCGCAAATGCATATTTTTGCAGATATTGCACACCCGGTCGAGTTCGAGCGGGAGTTAAAATAAGCGCGCAAATAAAAATGCAAGTTCAACATAAGCCAGGTCAGTATTCCCCGGATGCCCATTAAAATTTAAACCGATAGCATCTAGGCCCGCGGAGAAATATCCGCCGTCCAACTACTTTATTTTAATGTTTCGCTTCGGGCTTCTTCCAGCGGTGCGGTGGAATTAAAATTGAGGATAGTTTGAATTGGCCGCTCGAGGGTTATTATCATTGATTACCGGCTGTTTTACTGCTGTTGCACGATTTCATCGAGATTTATCAGTTGTTCAAATTGAGTAACTCCACAAAAAAGCGCTGCCTGACTTACTTGTGAGATTACTTCTAGTACCATCTGGCATGGCTGTTTTCATAAAATACAATGAACTTAATCAAATTTAGCCTCGGCGATTGGGGGTACTTACTGTGGTCGTGTCTTTCTTCCACTGCAATCCTCAGACTGTCCCGGACCGTTTCCAGTTCGACTTCTCTTCTGTAGCTGTATCCGATGCTGGTGTCGTTTGCCAACATCTTAATTTTTTCCATTGTGTAGGCCTGGTCCGCTATTACCAAGTGTCTTTCGAGGACTTGCTCAGCCTAGCAGAGTTAATTAAATTATTACGGCGCCTTAAAATTAAAAGATATAGGCAACCCATTCTACTTAGCCGTAGTCAATACACGCGGCTGCTTCTGATTTGCTTCATGGGTTGCCTACTCAAATATCTTCAGGCGTCACGATTTAAAATTGCAGAGTAATTCGTGCGAGATCTGTACTTACGTGATAACTAAATTCTTCCATGAAGAGTTTCTTGATGGCAGACGGCATTTCCACTCTAGCATGCTGCCAGGCTTTATCTCTCGGAACAAAGTACGTGAACTTTACATTAGTCTCGTTGAGTTGCTTGTTGAATCCTGCGCGATTTCCGAGCATGTACGTATTGCTGAAATTTGCGAAATAGTTTAAGATAAGGTAAGTCAGAACTCGTCAAGAGCCCAACTAACTTCAACATAGGATCCGTACGCAGCTTGTCCAGGATAGTCGTGTATGGGACGCCTAAAACCCTGTCGATGATGTGGATGACGCCGTTTTTGGCGGCGATATCCGGCTGGATGACGGTCGCGTTAACGCCGCCCCCTTCGACCGTTAAAGTCCTGTTATTTCCGACCGTCGCCACATTGAAGTAGAGATTCTTCCTCTTGTTTAACGTTGGTGCCTGATAAACCTAGATATAACACAATGGCTCTAGCTAACTACGGTAGAGCGTCAACAAACAAAAAAACAAAAAAATAAATAAACCAGAAAGACCCAAGCCCATGGAACAAAGCGAAACCCTTGCGAAAACAAACAGCCCCAAACCTTGAAGCGCGAGCGCAACTGAAATTTAAATTAAATTCAGGAGTCGGAGCTTGCCCGTGTGCTCTTTTTACGACTTTCGCGGATGCATATTCAAGTTTTCGCAGTTTTGATTTTAATTAAATTCGGTGTTACACGAGTCCTTTTTTGTTTGCTGATTTCTATTCAGTTCTGAGCGGAACTTTTTAAGCAGAAAGTGAAGTAAGTTATTAGATTCAGGAATTAGTAGAAGTAACAGCTCATTCTTTAACGAAAAAAAAAAAGAAAAAGAAAAAAAGATTGTCAATAGAAAAACTAAAAAATAAATTTGGAAAATGTGTTTTCTTTTGATTTTTTTTATTGGTGATCAAGCAACTGATGATATTTGGTTATTGTTATCATTACTGCTCACTACGAGTACATATTACATTTTATTAATCGGTTAATGATGATCAATTTGTTCAAAAAGCGAAGCCCACATTTTTGGTTAACATAAAAAATCGACGTGCACACACGCTCACTTCAAAAAATTTCAACTACATTTGCGAGCCAGTTTTTTTTCTTTGCGAATCGAATTTTGTTAAAAGCCGCCGAAGTTCTGCCAGCTCTGGCGGACATTGTTTGACGAGAGCCTTTTTAAATTATGCCTGGCGCGCCCGCGATGAAATTTAATGGGTTTCAGACTTCATCGAGTTCCGCCCGGCTTTTACTATTTTTCTCACTAACGAACCGTTTCGGCGGCCGTTAATGCGCCCATTACGTCGCAAACAAACGATCGAAAAAACGGCGGGATGGTCTCTTTTTTTTTTGCTCGTCAAGGGAGACTGAATACGTGAACGCGGGGCGAAGCTCGAAAGCGTTTATGATGAGGAAAGGGGGACGAGATTATCGGATTCGGGTCCAAATGCGGAACAGAAAGAGAATTTGGTTCAATTGCATTTGATATATACACGTAATATGATTTTCTCAGTTTTGAATGAACTGGAAGTACGCATGGCAGAGATCTATTGAGGACGAATTGAAAAAAGAAAGAGGGGTGAAAAATCATGTAGAATGAAAATGGAAAACCCTCAGAATTAGGCAACTGGAAAGAACTACGAAACTCTAGAAAAGGCTTCACCTTTTATAATGAATAAAATTGACTTGACCACTCTATTAATTAAAAGGAAAACAATGGAGCATACATTGACTCGGTTTATGGGAAAAGTTGACGTAAAATTAGGCAATCGGAAAGTATCATGAATCTCTGAGAGAAACCTTCAATTTTCATTTCGAATGAAACTGAATTGATTAGTAGTTGATTTAAAACAATTTAAAGGAAAACACAACGGGCACATACACCTGGTTTATAGGAAATGCTGGCAGACTTGTTGCTGTAAATTTACAAAAAATTAGGCAATTGGAAAATATCACGAAACTCTGAGAGAAAGCTTCAATTTTCATTTCGAATGAAATTGAATTGATTACTAGTTGATTTAAAACGAATTAAAAGAAAACACAATGGGCACATACACTTGGTTTATGGGAAATGGGAAAATACCCACTTTTAAAAAGGAACCGTTTACATTGTTCAAGTGATATTACGTATTCACGGTTTCGATGAAAGCGCGTGAATTTTATACGCACTTTATTCATTTTCGACGTAATTCTGAGCCGGAAGCGCGCGGAATACGGAAGTACGCAGTCGAACTCGTTTCTGAATATTTTAAAAAGCAATTACCGAGCCAGGGTACATACAACGTAATACGAAGAGGATTGCTTGTTACATACGAAATAAAAATCCAAAATATAAATTGCGTCGGCATGTCATAAATAATTGATGGCTGCGGGAAAAGAAATAAAGATAAGCGGAAAGAAGATGCGAAATGCTAGAGGAAGTGAAGAGAGAGCGAGAGAAGCGACCAACATCAAATATTACATTACATGTTTTCTGTTATTCTCGACGATCGTATCCAAGTAGAGCTTGTCCTCGTCGACGAGATGCATATTTAGTATGTCTCGCATACGTGTTTTATCTCTAAGCAAATTCTTCAGATTTCCATCATCCCAGGCAGCATTGCTTGGAGCGAATAGAGTTATGGAGTGGGCGCGCTGAATGGTTTGCATAAATTCTTTACCTATGTCGCCTGCATCCGAAATCTCTTGACAGAACTTGCTGAGAGGGCCGTCTTCTTTTTCCTGTTGGCACACGTCAATACCGTTAATATTATCCGCACAACGAGATGGAAATCGCCTGCACGAAAATCTAAGCGCACGTGCAACTCCTTCCATTTAAATTAGGCGAACAGGTTTATCTTTATTCTGTTTCGCTTCTAAAAGTCTTTTTTCATCGAACCATGCAAGTGACAGCCGGGGCTTTTTGGGGTATATTGAGAATGCTTCTAAAGGAATCTGTTTGCGGAGGAAATACGGGTCGCGTGCACACAGATATTCAACAAACGTGAGGGTGTACTGCGTGAATGGAAAGAGTAAACATGCACTGTGTGCAAACAATGTCTAGGGGTTTATTTACACCGGCACTTATTCTGTTAACAGCCTGAGTCTTATGATTAGGGGTCGGGAAAGTTCAATTATAAATAATTTGTGTGAAGCTCTTGTATCGTGTGTACGTGATCTAGCTCGTTTTTATAAATCTATACAATCTTTTACAGTACTTACACATTCGAGGGATTGCTAAGTCCATAACAAAAATTATTAACGATTAAAAACGTAAATTTGCATACGGCGTGTTTATTTAATGGTGACAAGCCAATAACGTGTTTAATAATCAAGATATTACATCCTTGAGCTTATTATATTTCCAAGATAATACATAATAATGTTTTGTTATAAACGTAAAATTCTTCAAGTTTTTAAAAACTTGAAAAAAATGTCTGAAATTATATTGTCACTAAACTTATATCTTGATTGAACAAACATCCTGTATGTCATCTAATCATTTTGATTGAAGTGAAACGTGAATTTGTGTTTCATTTCAAATTTGATACGCGCAATGAATAGGTGCGCTGAAAAATTAAAAAGAAATACATGTTTGAAGAGGAAATTACAGCGAAACGCGG
This sequence comes from Dorcus hopei, assembly GCA_033060865.1. NCBI lineage: Eukaryota > Metazoa > Arthropoda > Insecta > Coleoptera > Lucanidae > Dorcus > Dorcus hopei. The sequence continues at coordinate 45,434,966 of CM065423.1, read as the reverse complement.
CGCACGTATTTCGCAAGGGCGCTGGGCGAGGCGTAAGGAGCTTTCCCGGAGTTTAAAACGGCCGTCGCGTCGCCCGGAACAAAGACAAAGTCGCTCGCTCTCTTCATTCGTCTGCGTATCAATTATTAAAGCGGCGTAACAAAGGCCCCCGTACGCCCCCCCCCGCGCCGTGCGGATCTTGTTTCCGGCGGAACAATAAAATAACCTGGCGGCGGCGGCAACAGTTCTGCCGTCGAGCGTAATTTCATTCGGCGCACTTAATCTTCGTGAATTAGTGAGCTTACGATTCTCCAGCAATCGGCGCGTCGCGGCGGGGGAAAAGTGTCAAGTTTAAAAATAAAACAATAATTAAAGTACCCACTTGAAAATTAAAAAAAAAGGAACCGCATGAACGAATTGTTACGAATTCGGGGTTTTAAAAGAACTAATGGTCTATTAAATTAAAATAATTTAATTGTTCGCAGTCGCTTAACTCGTGAAAATACTCAACGTACGAACTGCAACACTATTTAACTAACCCCCCCCCCCCCGGATTAGTTTTTAACCAGTACACTTCGTCATTTAAAAGAAAAACCGATTTAAAACTCGCGCTCGGTTCTATTACTATAGAGGTTTAAATATGCTGTCGAATCAGTTAAGAGCATTCCGGTAATAATCTAGTAATCATCGGTTTTAAAAGTAAGGCAAAGTTTAACTGTAAGTTAATGGAATTTTTACTCGATATGTAGGTAACAACATTAATAAAAAATTATAACTAGAAACTTGAAATTATTTCGTTTTTAAAATACAACATGATTGAGTTTGCCATACAACTGATTTAAAGAAACTGCGTTGGCAGCACCAGCACCGTTGTTACCGTCCAAATTTAACGTGCACACGTAGTGTCAGTGAAGTACCCACGATTTTTTGCCTTGATCAGGTTGAATCATTTGATCGAAGCCTGAAACGGAGGTTATTTACTCCGAGATCTGCTTAGGTGCACGTTAAGCAATACAAGCTTTCTTATAAGCTTTTCTAAGCCTGTTGCAGCGAGAAAAGAACAGGTAGGGTTTTATTGGCAAATTTGTGCGTATTTCGGTTTGTAACACGCGTCTTTCTTTTACTATTTAGGCTCGTAGTCGTACCCCTTTCTAGCTACTTCTTTCTTCGTAACGCCCCTTGAGACCGACCCTACCCCCTCTATTCTGTAACTCATAACGACATCGTTAGGTATCGATAATCGTTAAATGACATATTTTGACCAATCAGTACATAGAAATGCTTTGGTGATTTTTATTTTATTTATATGTTATTGTCCCTTGGGGTTACGTACGTCCCATACCCACCTCTACAAGTTAGCAGGCTGTGTTGGAGAACTTAAATTGCCCTCTAACAATTTCCTGTCCTTCAGGTAGGTAACAAGTTGTTACGGTCGAATTTATTCGCAGAGATTTTGCGACGCATTTTATATCGAGCTGGTAACCTATCGACAATCTATTTGTAGCCCACCCCGTCTCCACTGAGCTGGGTGTATTTACAAGTAGAGTTTTTAACATCAACGATTTCCCCCAGTGTTCGCAATTTTATACAGGGTAATACAGGTAAAGCGAAAAAGGAGGTAGCACCGCTTATTCTTTTCCGTTAGAATTTGACATTTAACAATTTAAGGTTATGTTCAATACAGCTCCTCATTTCGAAAGTAACTTTCCAATAATGAATATTTTATGTGCAGGATTATACGCTTTTCCCAATTTGAATGAAGTCTGCAGCGACGGCAGGTTGTTGCTGCATTTTTGTTAAAAAAATGACTTAATTGTAAAACGTAAAACGTCGATAAAGCAGAAAACGATAATCGATAATTGTGCTACCAACACAATTTCTTTAAAGTCAATTACAAGGCAAACTGCACAACTTTTTTTTGATCGTATTGTAGAAAGTACAATATTTTTTTTTTATTAGTATTTGTAATGTTGTAAGTATTTGTAATTCATGCAAGCAACAAATTCATGCACAACAACCTTCATAACACCTAAATATATTCACATTTTTAAAAAAATAATTATGACCTCCGCGAATCACAGTTTATTTATTGCCGGCATTATGAAAGACGTTTCTTTTTTTTTCGTAAAATACGATCACATACATGTACATACATTTCCATTAATAACACGTAGGTATATGCACATGCAGTTCAGTTTCGTTTATGTTTATTTGTGTGTATGTATTTGTTGGAATATCGATGTGTCTCTGAAATCGTGTTGACGTTGTACTCATCCAGCGTTCACAATGCTACATTTACCTTAAACTGTTTGGTCGCACCATCAGCCAAAACAACGGAAACAACGAAACACATTATTACTTTTTGAAATAAGTTTCAAACTAAAAGACTTATTTTGCGCAAGGAGTTCTATACGAATTCTATATTTTATACAGACTTAAATTACATTTATTTCGTTGTCTTTTTTCGTTAATTTGCGAAGGCATATCAAACGTTGCAAGTTTACTCAAGAGTTATGTCGTTTATACGAGGGCCATCCGTAAAGAAAGTGAACTTATCAAGCAGTAGAAGTTAATTGTAACTATTGAACTGAAGATATTCTTTGCAGTTGGAGGATGACCGCGGTGAATGTTTTTCTTCCCACAGATTTTAAATCTTTGGAAATAAAAGCCCAATTTCTTCCTAGATTCTTCCGGATTTCTTTTTTAAATGCAATCTCAAATCAAGTGCGTTCAGGATTATTTAATTAATAACACAGCAAAGTCAAATAGAATCTGAAAACGTCAAATAAAAATCAAACCTATCAATAAAACAGACTCCACGTCGAGTTGCTTTATTAAAAAAATTCACTCACTCAGCGAATGCATCGTCCGCCATCTGTTTTAATAACTGCAGCAGACGTTCCTTGCTATAATCCTCATCGGGGAGGAAGAAGAGGGTGAATTAGCAGACGTAAAAAAGCTCTACAGGTAATGAGAAATACGAACGGCGCCGTTACAAACTGGGGTCGAGGTCCCAGCTCGTAAATCAAAACGCGATGCAGCATTTCACCGACGATGTGGCTATTAACGTAATTAGATTTGCTAAAAGGGGGTGGTGGGTTTATCCGGGATGCACATGCAGCTAATACAATTATGGCTGCATTATACATATAGAAAAAGATGTGGGTTTCGGATCAAAGTCGATTCGATTTCGGTGCTCCCGAGCTGATTCATTAATTCAAAATCGGCTTTGATGATTCGTGGGGGTTGTCCGCACAATTCATTATGGGGTGGACATAAAAAAATCTCGTAGCCGTTTTTTGATCTGAAATGATGGAGTTCACGTTTGCTGATACGACCGCCAACTAGACCTGATATAGTTATAAAGAAGATGCATCGTGTTTAATTACGGCAACTATTTTTCCACTCAAGTAAATGACAATAAAACTCAAGCTTTCAATTGAAGAAACTTCAAGCAAGAAAAAAAAACGAAAGAAAAGGAGAGCCAACATTTTTCTTCCGTTGCTGAAATTTCTGCACTTTTTTCGATTACAAATTATGGTTATGGCGGACGGTCTTAATCACCAGAGAAATTAGTCACATGGGGGCCATGTTTAACCATTTAAAGCATTATTATGAGCATTCCTGTCCCGAAATTTATTGCGACATTAGCGTTGCAGTTTAACAGAGCTATTTATTTGCCGGGACATTTTGACAATAGATAACAGCTCTTATCCTAAAGTGTACAACATTTTCGGCGTACAACGTAATGGATTAAACTTCATCTAATGTATATTAAATTTATTTTACCCAGGAATTATTTATCACCTGGAGTAAACTCGAAACAGATTTTATTTTTGTTTCCACAAACAGATACTCACTCGGCGTGGTTTTTCAAAAACAACATCTTTATTTACCCCGCATTTAATTGCGTGCGTTTTATGTGATGCACCTGGAATGTTTACCTTTACGTTCTAGAAATTGCTTGGTATACGGCGGGGGCGTTGCGCACGAATTGAAATTTAAATGAATATTTACGCTACGGCGGCAAACTTTATTTTGCGGGCATGCTACTGCATAATAAATCCGGTTCCGGAGGAAAACACACCGGCTCATCTCGACCTAAGAAAAGACGAGAACCCAATAGATTTTGATCCTTGAAAATTGGAAGAGAAAGTAATGATCCGCCGTTGAATTAAAATCGATTTAACAGAATAAAGTTTTAACATTTTCGTGTATTTATGTATTTGTTGATTGGGTGAAATATCTTATTCATCGAACGAGGGATAAAGTAATTCAGGTCGCACACACCCTGTATAGAGTTAACCTGTTCCCTCCCTTATATTGTTCGATTTCTTACTTTAAGGCCCGATTTTACAATCGTCGGATAAGCATTATTCTTGGAATTACGTGACGTAGGTATGGAGGAATGTTAAATGATATTCAGCTAACAGTTATTCCGTCCTTATTCCACAATTGTAAAATTGGGCCTAAGAAAGAGAACAGAAAGTAATTTCCAACAAGATATTCAACTGGTAGTTATCCCAAGCAATTTTCTGCGTTTTAATTTCCACCCCTTTTCACCCTCGGAAACCAAGTGAAGTTTAATGGACGCCAAACAGTAATCTTATTAGCGCTGATGGAGTAGCAGCCCATAATAGGATTACCACGTTAAAAAGACCACCATCACGGAAGTTACGTCGTCACCGCAGCACGCTAGATTTATTTAAATCTGAATAGTTCGGCTAGTGTTCGTTATCGCCGCCGTAACATTTAAATTTAAAATCTGGCCGAGGCAGGCGGCCCTGCGATTATCTTTTATCGCGAGTCATTTCAACGCAGCCCAGGATAATATCCTGCAGGAAATTTGGACTAGGTCTGGGAACGGCATTCATATCGGGACGGTGCGGTTCATTTAACACTGCGACGGCCATGAGGGCGTGAAATTGATTGGACAGCGACTTGGTGTGTGGAAATTACTGTGAAAATGTAACAATTATCTTCGCTGTAACATCTGATTGTGAGTTTTACTCTCGCCAGGGAAAGAAAGAAGAGAGAATCTTTTGGAAGATATTTTCAAAATGATATGTGAAAATCACGAAATGTTACCTCAACAAGTTTGAATCCAACTTCTAAATTTTTTTCATTCAGATGATCACCAGTACAAGAAATGCGATGTTACAAAAACTTTTTGTGATTCATAATAACAACGTTCTACGTTACATTGTCTTTAAGAACGTTCTTGCTTTTCGCGTTTTCTAACTACTAACCCAACTGAATTAATTAATTGCGTTACCACCGGAAACTGCTAATTACATCTTGCGTGCTTTGTCTTGTGATGTCCCAGCTGCTTTTCTTCGACACGTACTTCGTTCACGATTTACACTAATCACCTACGGTATGTTTAAACGTGCAATTGAGAACAGTACATGACAATGTGAGATGATATGACGTAATAAAATAATGACCCTGACCTTTGGCCAATTAATTAATTCTATTATATCAATCAACATTGCAAGTTCCTTCACCGAGAAAGTGATGTTAGGGAAGTCATTGAACCAGAAGTTGAAGAAAACGAAGCAAGGCACATCTTGAACATAATTCTTAAAATACAGGGTGACTTCGGGGGCATGTTTAGCAGAGCTCATTTTCAAATTTATTTAATCATAATTTCCAGTAGCAAAACTCACCAATTTCTGATTGTACGACTCTTTAATTTCTCTTGAATGTAGAGGCTGACGCCTTAAAAATTGAAAATAGGCAACCCATTCTACATCCGTGCTTTCAGTACATTACGAAAACACGAAGTGATTTTTCTGATTTGATTGATAGGTTGCCTATTCTAAAGTCTTCAGGGGACACGATTTAAATTGGCCACCATGTATATAAAACACTAGCTGATGTTTTGGACAATTTTAATCAAATACTGCAGAATTTAAGGACACAGTTTCTTTCTTGCTGTATTGCACATGTACCCTCACATTACTCGCCTTTTCTAGCATTAACATAGAACTACACAAGTTCGAACAGTTTCTTGCACTTTAATCTTTTAACTAATCCATCACTAATAGGTGGCTCATTTTCGGTAGCCTTCCAATTCTTAGGACCACAGCTTTATTTTGGTGCTTCAATTCATTACCTTGTAATAACGAGCGTCTAAATAAAACCTTGGTCAAGTGGATTGTGATCGAGAATTTATCCATTGCATTTACATAGCAGAATTACTAAATGTAGCCTACTTGACCAGGTTTTTATTCAGACACGAGTTACATACATTAAAATATCTCAGGAACTGGATGCAATGGTTAAATCAATGGCAAACGAGTTTCGCTCTCAGAGGATATCGACATACCAATCATCCTAAATTTTTTACGGCGTCAAATATTTGCTGCACTCAACTCCGATTTATTTGAATCGTGAGAGCAAGAAACCGAGCAACACATCTCTAGATGAAAGTCATCTCACACCAAACATTATCCCTAAGCGAAAGATTTGCATTTCACACGTTCTCATTCGAGCCTAGTCACGAATGATTTTTACGAAATGGCCATATGGTATTTGATGGAAACCCAATGGTATGTACAATTATGCATTTCGCTTTTAAATACAAAGTCACAAATTTACAAAGCGAAAACGAGAACGGTTCACAAAAGCGACACGCAATTATGTAAACTATTTATAATTTTCGAGCGGGTTTTATTGAAATAATTGAAATAAAGAAAATAATACTGACCTCCAAAAATTGCTTCACGCTGCTATCAACGACCATGAGGGGCTTGTGGATTAGGTGCACGACGCCGTTCCTCACGGGAATATTGGCTTCCTTGATGGCGGCGATGACCACACCCTTAGCATGCTCTGCGCCTCCCAGTATGGTGTGACTTTTGATGTAAACTAAAAAAATACTCCATCAACAACGAACGGCTGAAGTATTACGGTAACCCACTTGTTTTTGATCTTCCTTCTCTTTCTTGGGAAAACGAAATGAAGACCTTGATGTTATCCTTGTCGGCGAGCGTCTCGAAGAGGAAGTCTTTCTGCGTGGGGGAAGTGAACAGGACTTTCTTGGGAATGACGTGGCCGTCGATTACTTTGTCGTCTATCGATTCTGGTTTTGAATCCTACGAAACCAGGAGGATGATACAAATCTTTCGGGAAGAATATAGATAGGATTTACCTTGAAGCCATCATCGATTGGTATGAAGAAGGTATGGCCGCCTTCAGCTTTGTACAGGTCTTGCTTCTTGGTCTGCTGGATGCGCTGACGAAAAGATCTGCAAGTGGTTTGCCTTTAACTGTTTATTTGAATATGAATTTTAAAAGAATTTAAAGTAATAAATTTTTGTTGAGCACAGAAAACGTGATAACTTCGAGCGATCATATTTCAAGCTTGAAACTTGCTACTTTTTCTTCCTCGACAATTTTTCAAGTTGATAAAACAAGTTGTATCTCGCAAAATGAAAACACCGTTATAAATTAAGCTGAGAATTAGATACCTTATCCTGTAAGTCTTGATATTGGACGACTCGTACTTCTCGAGGAATTCCCAGGCGGTTGGATTGGCGAGCTGCGTGGTGGATGATTTCGGTGAGACGACGGGCACGAGGACTTCATCGATTTTATGGAGAATCTGCAGCCACCGAAGCGGCGGGCATCGGAAAAAAGATTGAAATATAACGTGTTTAACTTTTATAAGAAAGTTTGACGCGTCCTCCTGGGACCGGCGGAAAAACTGACTTTCATGAAGGGAAGTGCGCGCGCGGGAAAATTCGGGATTTCACTCCCGGGATTCATAAAATCGTATCCGGTAATCACGAATTATTTTATCATAGAAGGGAGTCTACGTACGCTCAGATATGTGTTTTGTAGTTGTATAGCAGACTTGAGACAGAATGAGATTTTATCAATTCCTTGCTCGAAAGAGTTCAAAGGGGTAGTGAATGCTTAAGAGAATTAAGCAAAAAGAAGCATCTATTAAATTTTGCCCCGGACAAAAGAAATGTAGGTGAGATTCGGCGTTTCACGTGCCACCGGCCGGAGCTCGAGTTAAGCTCTTCGGATAACGACCAAATGATCAAAGGGAGTGGTTGTAACGCGACCGTCGCGTCGCAGCTATTCGTGGCATGTTTTAATCGCGAAAAAGTCGCCGCTCAAAGTTCACATGTTAAAAGCTTTCGGGCGGCGACGCGGAAAATTAAAAGACGGCGGACGTTATATATTTCGAGGATTAATTGAAAACTTGTTACACTCCGGCGCCCGGAAAATGAGAATGGATCCTTTTAGTTCGATTAAATGCAGAAGCGAGTTGGTTGAAAAATACGGACGGAAGTTTTATTGGAGAAATCGATTCTTAAATAGCTTTTCATTCATTCTTAATAACGCAATAACTTACAATAAAGCTGAGCAAATTCTTAAACTATTTTAGTAACTAATAAATATACCGAGTGTAATCGAAAACTTGTAAACGAACCGATAGAAATTGTTAGAGCGCAATAATTTTTCGGCCCCTTGGAAACGATGTAAATAAAAGTCAATTTTCACCTGATCATTTCCAGCGGCGCTTTTCGCACGGAAATTCGACTGGGCCAACAAAATCTGGGCGTTGTTGATGAATATGTCATTGTGATAGGGGCTGCTCCTGTGAGTGACCCAGAGCGGTGGGTTTCCATCCAGTTCAGAGGTGACCGATGAATACGAAGAACCCAGTTGATCCACGGTCCTAGCCAGATTACCTGAAAGTTTAATTAAATGCGTAGGAGCAAAGTATGTTCATAACTTGAAAGCCATAAGTTATTACTCCCCGGAAAAAAGTCGTTTAAAGTCAGCTCATTACGTAACTGATTTAAATAACAAAGACGTAAAGTCTCGGAGATGTTTAGCATTTATAAAAAGCAGATGAATGTCTACCCTTTGTTCAACGTTAAAACCTGCGCAACATCTCGTCCCAAATTCGTACAAAGCCCTGCTAATCAAGCTCTCATCTTTTATTGTCCTAATCCCCCTGCGAGGATTTCATCCCGCTTTTTTCCTATTCCTCCAGGAAATGCAGAACATTTACGCGATTATGTTACGTTTCACATGTAAAGAATGCCTTAATAAGCTTAGATTATTCGCGGCCCGGAGCGACGGCATTTCAGCGACGCGCCGGAATTTCCATAAACTGATTACCCAACAATGCTGAAAATACCGGTTATTTAATTTCGCTGCGGGCGAACGCCGCGACGTTTTCCGCGTCGTCTTTACTATTTTTTCCGGACGTCGGGAGTTAATTTGCCGGGGAAAATCGCGCGCGGAAAATTTAATAAACTACCCCGATAAAAATAATAAGTGCTGAACTAATGAAAGATGTCACCTATTTGTTAGAGAAATGATGTTACGGTACGAATTTCATTCTTCAAACTTTTCAAACCTTCGGATTCGGTTGATCACCAACGTTTTATACTCTAGGAATTCTCTTGTATTTTGTTAAGTTGACTTTGGTAATTTAACAGTTGGGAACTCTGTAGTCTTCGTTTCAAAATTACCGTACGTTAGAGGTGGTAGCCGGCCAAAAGTAGAATGATATAGAATCATGGATTTTATTAAAACAACTATTACCTGCGATAGAACAATAGTTAGGGATCAAGAGGGCAACCTCATTTTTTTCCTCGAGTAGATAAACAAAATTTGATCCGCCCGTGAAAGTGGACGCGCCGCCACTTGGTGACGTAACACCTTCGCCGAATCACGACATTGACGGCACTAATCTCCGTGGGAGGGCGCTCCCTCACTGATGACAGCTGTTTGTCGTTACGCTGGATTTTGGTTACAAGGTCGCAACAGTTATAATTACTTTTTTGGTTGAATCACCTAAATGCGACGTTGTTATTGTTAATTTATATTAAACAAGTGATTTGCATTAATTCCTTTCAGCTTTGTTTGTGAACGAATAGCAGATCTGCTTATCGATTAAAGACTAACTTGTTCGTTTGCTTGATAACAAACTTAGTTACATTTCGTGTTCGATTCATTGGACCCCGTCTGGGTCGTACTCAATATTTGTAATTTAACCATTTTCTTATTTCTACCAAATTTGAGCTTGACAAATGAAAACAAGTGTGCACAGCTGGTGACTATTATTTTATTCAACTTGTCCACCCAACTTGCTTTTGGGGTTTCGTTGAACCCTTCGGTCTTGAGGAGTTTAGTCGGCGGTGCTGGAGAAACTTAAAAGTCACTCGCACAATTTGCTGTCCTTCAGGTAGGTAGCAAGACATTGTAGAATTGGTGGAGAACGTCTGAGTATTGTTGAAATTTTATCATATGTTTTACGTAGTCTCTCTACACGTTAGTTTTGTGTACTATTTGTATCTCCGAGTAGGCTTTTTGCGTGACGAAGGCTACTGGTTCCTTGAACTGGTGTTTAGATTAATTTTTAAGGTGGACTTGTTTGTGAACTATCGTTATTGTCTTGAGGACAACGTTTTGTATTTGTTTTGTAAACTAAACAGGATATCCTAGCCGGTGATTACGCCTTTAATTTCGCCTTGTTATATTTGAGATAATTAACGTTACATTTCACTATTTGAGCGGAGTATCATGGCCGCTGCCGCACTGTTTTTGTTCGGCAAATTCTCTTTAATTCTCTTCTTGTGACGCCAGTTACTGGATTGTGTTTCGGATTCTCTTGGTGTATTAATAAACGACCGTACCATCATTTTTTGTGTTTTATCTGAATTTTTGATTGCGATACAGGGTGACTGTTAATTTTATCACTATAGAGGCTGACCGTCAATCGTACGTGTTGTGCGGGTACAAACTTGTGGGAATTTTAATTACTTTCAACACCGGGTGTAGTCCTAGCGCTGCCACGAGTTTTACTAGCCTACTCGGACAATTTTACGCTAGGTGGCGCCCTCTTTACACCCAGGTTTTAAGCTGCCGACAATCTATTTGTACCCCAGTCGTCACCACTGGGCTGGGTATATTTCCAAGTAGAATTTTTAACATCGACGACTTCCCCCAGCGTTCGCAACTTTATACAGGGTCAAACAGGTAAGTCACTAACTTGGAGTAACCTAGAATTTATAGTGACTTGGTTACATAAAAACAGTACATTATGAATTTCTTTCCGTATTGCTATGTTATTCTAAAGATTGGGAAATATAGAAGTTGATTTTCGCAGAAATTAATGATTGTTAAATATTTTGTGCTTGATAATTTGTAAAATGTGCAAAGTGAAAAATTACAATTTTCATTAAAACCAGGAATCCGTGCGAATTGTTCCGATCCACTGTTGCAAAACATAATGCGAATTCCGAGCACGCAAAAACATTTGCAATGATAAATATAATTAACAAAGTTTGATTCGGGGCAGGCCGTGTTGTTGCAAAATTGCAGTTGTTCCGCCGGCCGTGCCGTAAACGTCTATCTTCCTTTCTCTCCATTCCCTCTTCGCCCGATCTCCGGCACAAAGCCGGAAAGTTGTAAAGAGGTAATTTAACTACATTGTCTGTAGTGGCGGTTGATTATAAATTTCATCACCCCGAAGTCTTGCAAGTAGAATTTCTGCCGTAAATCAGCAGATCTGTCTGATATATTCCCCGGCTTGCGGCGGCGAGTTCATTTCGAAAATTGCTCCGGAACGAATAACAATACCCGCATAGTACATCAAAGTCTGTCTGCGACGTTACATCTGAATTATCATTCTTATTTCTTCACGGGGACGCGCGCGCAGAAGTAGAGAAACTTAAATGTCTGACAGCTGTAACGGGGAAACGAATGAATGAAACTTTCAGGTTTAATATCAGTAAAATCATTCTTGGGAAACGAGCCCGGAACGTCTGAGGCAGGCGGAGAGTACTATTCAAACAAAATTAAACTCGGGGGGGCGTGCGAAACTTTCATTTATATAAAACAAACGGCGAATTTATAACGCCTCATTTCAGGCCGTTTATCTGATTCGAAATCGTTCACGCGCAAGTGGCGCCTACTTTGCTCATCCCTTGTATGTACGAATACGAACACGTTCTGTTTCGGTGAATTATGTATATCGCAGTTCCCAAATACACTGTACGATTGATTTATTCAGAACGACTCGAAATTTTGCAGGTCGTTCGAATTTTGCACCCCCATGGATGTTTGCCGTGAATAACTCTTAAATTAATTCTTTAGTTTATTTGAATTAACAACGTTAGACGTCATAATACAATACATCTCAATTCTTTCATCGCCCGTTTTATTTCGCTAAAGCAACAGCAATTTTTTTATTACTCGCAACGATCAGCACCAGCAGATATTCCTCGGCCATCCAGGAAGAGCGCCCGTCGTTCCCCGTATCAAATTTACGTCACTTTTACGTTTTATTTCGACATATACGGGCCTCCATTTTACACAATCTCCATTTATTTTCCCCATCATTTGATTGTACAAGCGTTTTCTGCAAAACACGCGTGCACACGGCCGGCAAACATTGTATTTCTAATCCTCCCCAAAAAAAAAAACATGCCCTTTTTTATGTGTGGCCTTTTTCTCTTTGCTGCCGACCGTCGCGTCGGTCGATTGAACGGGAGGAAAAACAGAAAGAAGACGAGGCGAGATTTAAAAGCGAAAATCATTTCGGAAAAACGAGCGGGCGCAAGTGCGTGTAAATATTCATGCGGTTTCCGGTTCGGACCCGCCGTTTTATGTCCATTAAAAATCGGCTCCGGTCGGGGCTTTAATTAAAGTTTTATTAACTGGATTGAGCCCGCCGTTAATCGTAATTTATGGCGTTTCATTATTGGACGTAACGAAGTCTTAAAGAAAATTAAATGACGTAAAATGTTCCATCGATTTAGCAATTCCGGTTCGACGCCGCGCCGCGCCGGAAGCAAACAGGCGAAACTAAGACGACGGCGAAAGCTCATAGTAACACGTTTAGGTATCACACAAATAAATCATGCTTGAGTTTGGATACTATGAAGATTAAAACCACTCAGAGATTTTCTTGTTGGCTACTCTTTGTTTTATTAATCTTTAATTTTTTTTTCACGTGACCACGTCTTTCAATTTTTTCCAATCCTCTTCTCTACGCGTATTCAAAGCGTTCCTTAGGTTATTCTTCACTTTTTCTTTTGCGTTGTCCTTTGGACAAAGGAGATCTGCCTCGAGGCATTTACCATTTTTCTTTTGGTAATTATTACGTAGTCGTAGAATTGATTGGATTTTAGGATGCATATCCCGTTTTGATTTTATCTTTTTTATGTGGGAATCGAACCTAGGACCTTTAGATTATCAAACCAGATCTCTACTGAGATGGCAACTATGTATAGTTAAAATCTTTTATATAGCTACCGGTCGAGTTCGAGTTTCCAAAAGACAACGGTTCACACAGGAAAGTAATTTTGGCGAAGCAGTTTCTGTACATTTAAGATCTAGTTTAATCAAAATAATGATTCGTGCTATACTTAAAACAAAACAAGATTCACGAAAGGGAGAATATGTCATTAAAGCGAGAGCCACGTGTTGGTGGTTAAATTGGTGAGTGAAGTAAATAGTCACTTTCTTATGGTCACTACTTGCAACTGTGTCACCCGGTCATCTAAATTCAGTGTCGCCAACATTGTAATTAAGCGCGGGAGCATGAGTGTATACTCATACATGAATACTAATGGCTCATTAATATTAAACACCCGTTATAATTTTCTTGGCGAAGGACGCGGTCAAATCGATATGGAGGCGGACGTCGAGGACGGGGTATTTTCTGTAGGAAAGTATTTTTTTATGCAAACGGCTTGTATCCACATCGCTTTTATAAATAAGATGCTTCTCAAAGAACCAACCCTTTAGTAAAGCAGGCAGACAAAAATCGTAACAAGCGAAATAATCTGGGAAACGTTATTTCGCATTTTATGTAGGAAAATAAATATGTTTACGGCGACTTGGAAATTATATTGTGCGGTCTAACTCAGGTTTCCATTTTGGCGTTTGCTCCGAAAATGAAAGCCCCAGGCCGTCAACAAAAAGATGTTGACTTGTGCTTTTCGGTAATTAAATACATTAATTAATGCTATTCGGGAGCCTGAAATATCAGATGTTCGTTCCAGGCAAAAAATTAAATATTTTTCATTTTTTATCTCTGCCGGAAAAAGGAAAATTCCTGTTTAAACGTGAAACGCAGAATTATTCGAAAAACTCCGCCCAGCGAATTATTTACAGAGAAGCGCGCTTTGTTCGGAAGCGGGTTACATTTCCGCGATGTAGGAAATTCCAAATATTTGGCCGCACAAAAACAGAAATTATGATTTACGGCTTTAATCCGATGCGGAGCATCCCCCGTCGATTACATCCGGAAAATAACAAAAGCGTAATTGAACAACTTTCAATAATTTACCTCGCGGTTATCCGCGAACTTGGAGCGTCGCGTCGCCGTGAGGTCGGATCCGGAATTCTCATTTCCGTGATCTCTAATTAAATAAGTTCGACACGTGTACTCTCCGAAAATCACGTTGTACTTCCGGTTCGAGTGCACTTTGCGCATTCGATTTTGATTTACGGCAGCGTGCTCAGCGCGCCACGCGAAATTTCATTATTCCGTTACAAAAGCATCATTAAGCCGCTTAAAACGCATATATCAATTTATTGTTGTCCGCATTATAGACTTACAGGGCAAAATAAATAATGCAAACCCATTGTTTGATGTTGGGAAACTTGGTTGCGCCATCACGAACGCGGTAATTTAATTTTGCTTTTAATCAGCACGCGAATTTTGCATCGTTTAAAAAAGAATTCGTTTTTAAAAGCCGTGTAGTATTCGTAAAAAAACCGCTAATGCCAACGATAAATTGCATTTACGAGTTGCTTTTCATTTTACTAATCTTTTTAACATTCGAAATGCATTTTACAATTGCTACAGCAAACGCGATGCAAACAAACTGTGAAATGAACATCTCTCCTCCACCTCACGACTGTACTTTTAATTCTTTAAGAAAGTTCAAATATATACCTTGTAGCGCTTTTTATGAGCTTTCTAATGCCGTTTACGAAAAACCAATTAACGAACGCATTCTTGAGTTACACGCCGAATTTGCGTTGTTCTTAACTGAACGACTCTCCCTCCCCTCACGGCTGCACTTTTAAATGTTTCAAAAAGTTCAAATGTGTATCAGTGCTTTTCATGAGCTTTTTGACGCTGTTCACCAAAAAAATAATTGAAGGACGCGCTCTTGAGCTGTGTACAAAATTTGCAATACGCAGTTTTCTTAAATAAATGTCTCTCCCTCCCCCCACGATCGTACTTGTGAATTTTTTAAAAAGTTCAAATATGTGCCCTACAGCGCTTTTCGTGAGCTTTTAAACGCCGCTTACCAAAAACCAATTGACGAGCGCGTTCCTGAGCTATACATCGAATTTGCTTTTTTTTTAAGTGAACGTCTCTTCCTCCTCTCACGACTGTGCTTTTAAGTTTAAAAAAAATTTCAAACATGTATCTTGTAGTGCTTTTCGAGAGCTTTTTAACACCTTTTATCAAAAAACGAACGAAGGACGCGCTCTTGAGCAGTTACCTTAAATAAACGTCTCTCTTTGGTTGCGTCATCACAAACGCTGTAGTTTAATTTTGCTTTTATTCAACACGCGAATTTTACATCGTTTAAAAAAGAGTTCGTTTTTATAATCCGTATGGTATCGCTAATGCCAACGATAAATTGCAATTACGAGTTGGTTTTCATTTTACTAATCTTTTTAACATTCGAAATGCATTTCACAATTGCTACAGCAAACGCGATGAGGACCAAAGTTTGCTTTAATGTACTCATAAAATGCAACTGTAATTTCCTACGGTATGAATAAACATTTATTTTGATCCTTTAAGGGGGCGGGCATCTTTTAAGAAACGGGTGACTGTAAAACCCAAGGATCCTAAACCGTGAAATTTGTACGGCATGAATAAACATCTCGCTATAATTAATAAGATAATGCGGAGTTCACTGCGAAATAACCGGCGCGAAATAGTGTTCATTATAATCCGGGTTCGTACATATAAGCAAATCCGTGCTCATCTTAAATCTGCGAAATAATTACGCGCTCTCGAAGTTCCGGGGGCGCGCGGTTCCATTCAAATTTTGCGGCTGCAGCCAATTTAAGCGGAGGAGATATCATTCGGTCGGAAAGTCTGCACTCCTTAGATGGCATCTGTTAATGTAAATGCAGATTGCGATCCGTATTAGGGAACATATGGTTCAAAGAGGAAGCACTCGCAGTATATATTCGCCTTCGTAATTATAGCATACCCCAGGATTTTAACGGGGAACTCTCCCGAACAAAAGTGCGCTCGGCTACATAGTTTGCATTATACGTTTGCGAGATTTATCACGGAAGGAAACAAATAAGGAAATTATCCACCTCAAGGATAATACAAGATTACCTTAACGGGTCAACGAGCTCGAGCTCAAGGTACGAATTATGTTCCCTTTGAAGGAAGAACTTACTCATGTGGTAAAAGATGAGCTTGTCCTCGTTGTCCACCGTCTTCTCATATTTCTGGAACGCTTCGTTGGTCGGGGCGAATATCGTCACTTGCTTGTGTGCCAGCGTGAAATTTGCGACTTCGTTCCGTTCGAGCATCGAATAAAACTGGAAACAAAAGGAGAAAATCAGTCAAATCCTGCCGCTTCTATCTCTTCGAACGCAAACAAACTCATCTTTTCAACAGCTCAAGAGCTTTGCTTGTATCAATTTCTATTAACCTTTTATTATATCTGAATTGACGAAGAGCTTCTTGGAATCTTGTTCAATCAAATGAAAAAGAAAATAAACCCGTCATTTTCTTAAATTAAACAAATGATTTTTACACGACTGCATGGTAATAATTGGATGAGAAAAAATTTGGTCAAGTCCATCATCCATCTTGAAACGCAAATAAATTCATGCAGCTCGTCCTTGGCCGGCTAAAGAGCTTTTATGCCGCTGTAACTTAATATTTATGTCGGTTTCAATTACGTCTCTCGACGGTACGAACACTTTTATTGGCGTAATCAAAATGATATATGATTACGTCGGGGCGACGGCGACGGATATGCGGATTCCGATGTCGCAAAATGTTATACAATTCTGGAAGTTTCGCCCGGACCGGACGGTACACATTCATCGCCGTTGTTTGGGCACAATACGTTCGGAATAATAATCGGCGTCGAGCGGGGGCGATGAAATTTGCCCCGACATGAATAATTTAAATTAGCGTTCGTAATAATAATTGCGTGATTTCATTATCTGCGGGTTAATTGCCCGGAAACCCTGATCAAGAGCTTGACTCTTAACAAGAGATCAAAATTGTTTTTTAGATT
This sequence comes from Dorcus hopei, assembly GCA_033060865.1. Lineage (NCBI taxonomy): Eukaryota > Metazoa > Arthropoda > Insecta > Coleoptera > Lucanidae > Dorcus > Dorcus hopei. Next base: position 45,417,705 of record CM065423.1, on the reverse strand, counting down.
TCACAGTTACGTAATGTTTAATAATAATAATAATAATGCTTTATTGATGATATATACACAAGGTATATCATAAGTCAAACAATACAATATAAAATATAAAATATAAAAGCAAAATACATTGCATAAATGCATAATGTATAAAAAATATAAAAAATATACTAGGCAGTGTAAGTATGCTGGAGAAATTCTTCAATCGAGTAGAAAATATTTTTTATTAAATAATTCTTGATGATACTTTTAAATTGCAGAAATGGAGTTGCTCTTATTTCGGGCGGCAGAATATTAAAAAATTTTATTGCAAAATAATTACTTCCATTTCGGAATTTATTTAGTCTATGTTGTGGCAGTACAATGTCAGAATTGTGTCTAGTGTTGTGGTTGTGAATGGACAAGTGATCATTGTAAGTACTGGCATTCAATTTTATATGAATTAAACATTCAAGTATATATGACGAAGGAAACGTTAAGATATTAAGTTTTTTAAAAGAAGGTTTGCAACTGTTCGCATGTTCGCATTCACTTTATTATTACAGTCCTTTATATTTCCTTCTTAGTCTTGACTTTTAAGCAAACGTCACGTAAATCGATTAATTCCACTATGTATATTAGATACGAGAACAAAATTGCAGATATTTGTTTAATAATTTTGATGTACTATGTTATTTGATTTGATTGAAAGCACTTTTCAATGAAAAATTTTCAAGAAGTTCACAAAAGCTTCGGATATCTTCGCTAGACCTACGTAATAAATTACATTCCTGAAAATATAAGTAATATTTCAGTAGGTTTCATTATTTTTTGAAAATGGAATCTTTTGCAAAAACAGATTATGAACAATAAATACGAAGAGGATATAATAACAAATAATTTCTTAAAACCAACAGAAAACAAAAAAGAAAACAAACGGAATTAATTTATTCGGCGAATTATACGACGAAGTCGCATTAAATTTTCTGACGGCGGAAAAATTTATTGCCATAAACAATTCCGCGAAATGAAATTCTTGTAAATTAATTAGCAGGCGAAACACAACACTGTAATTGCAGTCGTAAAACATTTCGAAGGAAATATAATAAAATTTTCAATTTATGAAGCGAGAAGCCGCCAAATTTTATTCGGTAATAGATAGTTCTTCGTATTTGTTTTTGTTTTTTTAACCAAACGCGAACCGAACCGCATCTTTTGTAGTTCGAATGAAACAATTAATATCGAAAATCGTTCATAAATGCGTACTCGTTCAAATTAAAGTGCACTTCAGCTCTTCGAAAAAATCCAATTTGTATTAATCGCCTCTCGAACTGTTTTATTTCTCTCACGACCCAATATTAAAACAAAGCTTTCCACGGCTCTTTATTTGGGAACAATTAGTAATATTGCACTAAGAGAAAATGCAAAGAGATCTCCTATGTTTGGAGGTAAGTGTGATATGAAGATGAGGCTGCAAAATGTGTAAGGAATGTAACGCGCACGCTTAAAATATCTTGTTTGTTTACTATTACTTGCAAGTAAATAAGCAATAAAAATGTCCAAACAACCACAGCTTAAATTTATTGCCAAGGAAATAACTGGCCCGACCGTATACCCCGGAGCGATTCCGGAAGGTCACACAACTGTTAGTACTACGATCTGTTCTACGAATGCAGCTGCCTGCTACCTGGCTACTTGCGGCCGCCCTAAAGGTTATGCTACTGACCTATACTCTGTTTCGGTTGAACGACCCTTCGGAATAAAAGGGATGATAATACTTTTAATTACGGCTCGTGATCGCTGCTAACCTGAATCTACGTCGTGATAACCCGTTCTTCTTGGTGGATCGGTAACATAAGTCGAAAGAAAAAAGAAGCTGATTACGTTAAATAAAAACACGAAATTAGATTTAATTAATTATTTATTGCAAAAAAAGTGGTAAAAACTCCTTGTACCAGCCACTGCGGGCCTGGTATAATAAGCGCAAAAACCTTGCGTTGAAATCAAATACGAAGAAACAAAAATTACGGTATTCAGAAAGTACAATATAACCCGCTTAACAGATTTCACTTTCGAGTATCGGTGCGGTCTACTTTCTTTCAAATCACACCGTTGGTGGTTTAATGTCTACACAGATATTTCTTGGAGAGCTCTGCTCCTTAATTAGCTTAACAATTAATTGAATTTCAACTTAGATCGAGTCTTGGTACTAGTGTTCGTCACTTCAGATCGTACTCTAAGACTTGTTCTGTTTAATAAACCAACGCACAGTGTGACACAGTGGGCCTACAGTGTACTTAATTAATGGAGTTAATTAATGAATTAATCAGATGTTCTGGAGAAGTATGTGATACAAAATGCCGCCCTCGGCGATCAATTTGCAGGACAATCAATAGCAATCACCAGTTTTTCAGGGACTCCCTTGGGAGGTGGTGGAATAACCCTAACACGGGCTAAACTAATTAATTAAGGTCGAATGGGTAGGGTCCCTCCCAGCTACTTCCAATCGCCTTGAGAGAGTGGCTCTTTGACATCTTTTTTCCAATCTCTCCCTTCGTCGTTTTTTCGTCGGCTAACCTGTCTAACTAATTTATTGCGCAAGAACCCAAATTGACTGTTTTTCGACACTACACTATGGGTGTTTATGACCATTTCAGTTTCTCGGCAAATCGCTTCTAATTAACCTGCAAATCTTTCGGCAAAGACCACAATTCGGTTCACACACTGGGTGAGGAAACTTTGTTAAGAAAATGGCTATGAATATGTAGTTCAAATTTGTCGGACTGGTAGTTTTACGAAATTCGAAATGACAATTAACTGGCCTTGATTTCCTAGTTTAGATCGTGCTGGCGCACTTGGTTTCAGCGGCAGATATAATTTGCCTCACACCAGGGATTTAGATCGGCGGCTTCCCTTTACAAATCGAAAACAACCGTTAGCGTGTTTCCAACTTGCTGGAGAATATCCTCAAGGGTAGAACTATTTCTAAGAGTGCACGTATGAATTTCCAGGTAGATTTGGAGAATAGTTAATTGCTGCTAGTTGGTTAAAACACAGAACTGGCCTAATAATTAAAGAAACAATGACCAACAAATTTTACTAAGGTGAATGTCACTAGTGGAGTTTTAATACTCGATTCAAATGTAAATAAAATAGTTTGATTAAAATTATCTAAACGCAATGACTCTTTAGACACTAATTAACGCAAATTAAATTACTCTTACTCAATGGATACCACCAAATGTGCGATGAAGAAATACAAATAAAAGTAAATTACCTTGCCGGGTGTCCCGTAATTCGCGCACAACACTCCGCACACTCTGATTTAAACACTCGCGTCGCGACGCGCACGTGTTTGGTTTAATTGCCCTTTCTTAACACACTGCATTTGAACCGTACCGAAATAAATGATTTATCTAGAAAATGAGTAAATGACTGCAAGCGCTAAAGAAAAAAACCGCTAAGTCAAAATTTAAAATATTCAACCGCCCGTTAGAGATATTCGAACGTGTCTACCCGTTTCTCGCGCTCCTGTCTTCCCAAGTAAAAACTAACCTAACCCCTCGGACTTTGCAAGCTAAATTTTGAAATCACCTCGATCGCTGCTTTTAGTTCCCAATCACAGTAAAGCAGTAAAACTGTAAGTATTGCAGTAACACTCGAACGGAATTTTCATCGCACTTTTTACCACTTAAAAAACATAAATTTCACTGAACTATAAAAGCGCACGACTGGACTCGTGCTCATCACGTGCTTACATTTTAAAGCCCAGTTTTACAATCGTGGAATAAGGACGGAATAACTATTTGTCGAATATCCTTTAACGTTCCTTCATATCTACGTCACACCTACGTTATTCTAAGAATAATGCCCGACAATTGTAAAATCGGGCCTAATTCTCTGAAGATTAGTAAAGTGTTTTCGCAAATTTCATTTCTTAATATGAGATTCAATTACAAAATCTTCATGCTTTTACTATGTATGAGTAGTATAATAATACAGGTCGGTCTCTGCTTTCCGAATGAAATTTAATTCAATGTAAATCCATAGAATTAAAAGCTCTTTACGTTTCATATTAGCTTATCTCGCAAATCGGAATTTGCGTCCTCTTCTTCTGCTAAAAAATAAAATAAAATAAAATAAGAATTGGGTAATATTTGCAGTGAATATTTATTTCCTTAATAAATAAGACGTTAGGTGAAATTCCTGGCACGTACGCTTTGGTTTACCAGCCCTTAACTTACGAAACGCTATCACCACGTAATCTAATTTGTTTCCGTTGGAATTCCTTTATTAATTCCGTAGTCGTCCTTCTCCGGCAATATATTTTCTTTTATGCCATTTTTCTCGTTGTCCGCTCATTCACCCCATTCTCGGCAGCTGTTATTAGTTATCAGTGAATGCCTCGCACATGTCGACGTAATTGATTTTTTTTTAAAGGGAAGTTTCCCGAATTTGCGTGGGACGGAGAAAGCCCAACTTTATACTCCCCTCGGGTTGGAAGCCAGATATCTCGGCGATTTAGCCGAGGTTGCCCGGCGTTCTTTGAATCATCATGTTATAAGTCCATTTTTCTCTCGTGCTCTGATACCGCCGTGACATTTATCCGCTTTCCCAACATGAGTTATTTCTCTTAACGTGGGCGTGCGATTTCGTCGGCACACTGTGAAGCAAACAAGGGATGCGAACGGAGTGATATAAATTACCGATCGATTAGGATTCGGTTTATACGCGCCATGCAAATTACTGGGCCCCTTTATTTACGCAGCTGTCTTCTTAACGAACGCTTCCGGCGCCCACTTAACAGCAAGAGTGCCAATGCACTCGGACCAACTCGATTTTATGACTTGGTAGATCGCACTTGAATCTGACACCTTTAGGTAGCTTACGACCCTTGACGTCGGAACCGAAGCAACTGTAACATATTTGTAGCTGATTCGGCGATAACATTCAAGTCCAAGTCCCCACTTTTGCATGTCTTTAAAAGACAGTGGAAAACTATGACGTTGAAAATTTCCAAGCTTCGCGTACCTGCAACAACGTTTACAATATACGAGACAATTTTTCGTAGCAAAAGATTTTGGCTGTCACTTGCCACAGGTCAGGATATTTGTCTGGAGGAATGTGTCCTACTCTTTATTATCGTTACAAGTGTCACTATTAATCTAAAAATATATAGTCTACGTGTACGACGGGATTATTTTTCGGGCGTTAAAGTCTCGTGCCAGCTTGTACACACGTGAACATGTTCAGTTAAATGCACCACATCACATTGGTAGAAGTGAGGGAAGTGAATCCTGGGGGTTGCAAAAGAAAACGAAGGAAAGGTGAGATGAATTTCTGAGAACGACAGCGAGGAAAACAAAACGCGACGGAGAAAGTATAAGGAAATTATAAGGAAAGAAGAAATTCGAAAGTCGGTTTGGACACGTAATGAGAATGAGTAAATATGTAATAATTAAAAAAGTAAGTGAAGCAAGAAATGTCGATAAAAGAAAGAAAAGCGACCAAGTAAGCAATGTCGTAGACCAAGGAAAAATTAGATGGAAAGAAGAACGGAACTGTAAAGTAAATCACACAAAAGATGATCGATGATTATAAGGCCAATTTCTCGAAAATGTCTAAACTGATAAGAAAATAAAAGGAGAAATCATTATAAGTGTGGCGGCCGCCTTAATGAAAGCCAAGCCTGGACGCGGTTAAAGAAGCTTTCCCTAGACGTTGGCGGTGCATCTTATGAAGATCCGACCACGTCGACACAAATTATCCCGATATTTTCCAGCACCAGCACAACTAGGCGAAAAGTAACGCCGTGCAACAAAACGAAACGGGTTAACGCGGAGTAATCGCAAATCAGGTCAGTGCCGACCAGTAGCAATCGTTAATTTTCGACGAGTCGACGAACGAGTCGATTCTGACGATCAATAATTTAGAGCCTGCGTCGCAAATTATGACTTTGTATTTAAATCAAACGTATGCGCTTATACTCTAATTTAATTATAATTGCAAAGAAATATCGAAATGGGCAAAAGTTACGTTTGCAAAAAGCAAAACTAACAGCGGTCCCAACACAGCACCCTGAGGTATTGTTACGGTGAGAAAATCCGTTGCAAATAATTTCTAGCTTTCGGGTCACCCTGTATATTGGCGAAAGTGTAATTGCGTCGCAGTTTGACCTTTGGAACTTGGACTGTTCCATAAACGACGCATAGGACGGTAAACAACCCCGGACGACCCCTTTTCTTTTGTAATGAGACTGTTCCATGTTGAAAGTGGAATATATTAAAGATTGTCATTGCCCCCCCTCCGCGAATCGTTCACGTCGCACGCCGACCCGATTGAGATTTCGCCAGTCTTGTGACCACTCGCTTTGTAAACAGACCGCATTGAGAGTTATTTTCGCTTCCATGTAAATTTCTCCTTAAACGATGTTTGTTTTGGAGTGAAAAAGTAAACGGGTCTATTGTCCGGTTGTTAATTGTTTGCGGCGAGTCCTAGGCCTTCTTTCACGCCTCTCTGAGGTTGTCTTTAGGATTCTGGTACATAATTTCTTTTAGAGATTCCGATTGTTTTGCTTCGGTTGCAATTTGTTATTACCATTTTTGTAACCTCATTTCTATAAATAATGTGGGTGTAATTAACCCTACCTGTCAATCTCGGGATATCTTTTTTTGGTTTTTAATTTGGTTCAATGATTAGACCCTGTTGGCCACCGTTACGCCGTACGCTCTTTGCGTACGTATCGTTTATTTGTGACTTAGATCTTTGTGCTCCCTTTCACGTGATTCTGTGAAGGAAGACGGAACCGGAATCACTCCGAGATTTGTGCAAACGTACGTTGAGAGAATTTCAAGCTCGTTAAACAACTTTTCGAAAGCCTGCTTCTGAGATAAGGAACGGATATGTCTTGTTGGCCATTTTGTGCGAATGTTCTGTGAGTAACGCGTATCTCTCTCTTCTATTAGGCTTCCAGTGGTAGTTTTACCCATCAGAGAAAACCTTTGTCAAACCTTCTTGGGTGGAAGAAAAGGCCGGAATCGGAGTTTGAAACTAGTTGAACCTCCGGCAACACGGCTCACCTTCCGCCCGTGAAAGTGGACCTGACCCGTTGACTCGACGTTACTTGGTGACGTAACATCTGCGTCGAAGTACGTGATTAACTGCACTTTCCACCGTTGGAGCTGTCTGTCATTACGCCGGATTCTGGTTACAAGGTCGGAATTACTCTAATTTTTTTTTAATCTGTGGTGGTTGCCCAACGGGGTCCTAAGTCAAAGACTTGTCAGGACCTCAGGAGCGGGAGTGTATTTGAGTGTGTGTAAAGTGTTCCATGGATTTGTTACTTCCAACCTTCTCGCCGTTTAAGGGGAAGCAGTGTCGAATTTTATCCCCAACACTGAAGGGTGCCTAAAGTCGATACCGACCACCCTCGAGAAAAATCCCGAGTGCGGTTCGAACCGACGACCATGCGATTGCAGGGCCGGTCCTCTTACCACTGGACCGTTCAGGCGTATTATTGTGTTATGTATTATTTTTAATTATTCTATTATGTTGACTCACCTTTCCGTGGCGTTGTAATTTCTATTCTCATTTAGTTGTTAATCAAGTGAATTTCTTTAATTACCTTAAGCGTTAATTGTAAACGAAGAGCAGATCTGCTGATCGGATAAAATCTAACTTGTTAGCTTACTTGATTGCATTTCGTGTTCTTTTCATTCGGACCCCTTCTGGGATGCATTCGATACTTGTAAATTATTTTCCTTTTCGTTAACTATTTTTGAGCGTCTCTTAAATAAAAACAAGTATGCTCAGCTGGTGATTTTTATTCTATTCACTTTGCTCACCTTTTGCTTTCGGGTTTCGTCGAACCCTCTCATCTCCAAGAGCTTAGCCGCGAGGTGCTGGAGAAACGTCAAAGTCACTCGCACTATTTGCTGGCCTTCAGGTAGGTAGCAAGTTCACGAGCACGCTTCGCAGGCGACGGTTGTATATTTTGTTACGCTTCCTGTGTTGATGCTTTGGAGTGGAAACCGTCCCTAGATAAGGGGATTTTAGTGTCGTTTGTAAAATACATACTTGGAAGAGTCAGTTTCCAACACGTTCGAAGCGGTTAAATTATGCGTTCTTCGTAAACCGTGTTTTCTTCGTTTGGCGCAATTGACCCTGGGGTAAGTTTTATTCGAATCAGCTTCTTTCTCGTTATCGAACTTCTCTTATAACTGTGTTTTTCCAATAGCACGTTGTGTTGGGCAAGCTTTGAGAGTTAAAATTACCCCCTTGTTCGAGTTGTGGGGGCGTTTGGTTCCTTCCGAACGAGTTCTGCTGTTGATACCATCGGATACCGAGAGCTTTTCTACTACGACATCGTGTTGGCAGAGTAGGACCCTTGTTTGAAGCTGCCGAACCGTTTAAGGCAGGCTCCGAGGGCTGCACCCCCTTCCGAGGCCGAACACATTGTAGAATTGGTGGAGAACGTCTGGGTTTTGTTGAAATTTTATCATATGTTTACATAGTCATTCGTACACGTTAATTTTGTGTACTATTTGTACTTCCGAGTACGCTTTTTGCCTGACGAAGGCTTCTGGTTCCTTCTGAACCCGTGCTTAGATTTATCTTTAAGAGAGATTTGTTTGCGAACTATCGTTATTGTCGACGATTTGTATTTGTCTTGTTATATTTGAGATAATTAACGTTACTTTAAACTTTCTGCACGATTAAATTTATTTATTTATTGTTACTGATTCGTTCCAAATACATTGCTATGCAAAGTTCCCTTTGTGTTTGATTGAAATTTATTAATTGGAGCTTACAAGATTTAAGGGGCACGGATTTGCAGTGAATCTGCGTAAATAGGGATAAGCCTACGCAAATGAGGCTAAATCTGTTCGCACAGAAATGTACACATGTGTGTTCATAAGAGAACGGGGATAACTGTCTGTCTATATGGAATACAGAAGATCAAAGGTGTATGTATTTAACAAAAAGCTTTAGGTACGTGAATCAGCTTGGTTGTGTGGCAGTTTCAACTGTAGGTATAGAATTTGAACCACATACAAGGACGCAATTGCAGAACCTAAAATACGACGAAGTAAAACTTAATTATACATAATATGAGCAACACAGCTCAACCATTCTCTTCTAAATCCTTGTATTATGGAAGTATCCTTACTTCGGTAGACATATTTTTTAGGGGTAACGGAGTTTACAATCTTATCTGTTCAAATTTTCAAGTTAAAGACGAGCTAGTTGTAAGCCAACGAATTAAATCTAAATTAAAAAAAAGTCTGGAATAATTCGGGGCCCTTCAAGAACAAGGGGGCCTAAAATGAGCCCGAGCTACAAGAACGTTAATGAGCGACTTAACCTACTCCTTCCTGAGCTCCACTTGGACCCTTGGGCTTCTCTCTTTCTCTATTATTACCTCAAGATCTGAGCACGCGACGAGTGCGGCGCGGGTTCGCGCCCCGCAAGCTCTTCAAACTTTCGTAATTACTACCCGTATTAGGTTAAAGTACACAGATGCGTACCCACCCATTAGAATTATGTGTTTATTAATTAAATGTATAAGCAGATGACGCAGTTGTAAGACGTTATTACAACGAAATTATGCAGACGCTAATAATCGGCGGTGAATTTACAAATTTCTCTCGTAGCTTATGTGGCCTTTATTCTTAAAAAAAAATCACGCTTGCATACGAGAAAGTTTTCCAAATAAATTTGTAATTATTTTAGTTTGAAAACTGCTATGGTTGACAGCTTCTTTAGAATAAATTTATCGACGTTTCGTTATATGGCAGGCAGTTTCGAGCTAAATTTATTCTAAAGAAGCTGTCAGCGTCGATGTTTTGAAAGTTTTTAAAAGCTGCCCGAATAATTATTAAAAATTTGACCGTATTTGGTTATTAAGCAAGAAGGAAGGGGGATGGTGAATTCGTTCAATTAAAGATTAGGAGAATTGACGTCATATGACGGTATAGGCAACTGTTAAGTAATGCATTAGCTCATCAACCTTTAATATTAACGGGTCGATTAAATCTGTCCATCCTGGGCGAGGTTATCGCTCCGTGACGCAGTTTGGTTGCGTGCTCTTGGTTCATCTGATACGAGTAGACGCAATGATGTTGATAAGGAGCCGGCGTGGCTGAGCGCCGCGGCGGAGGAATCGATAGTGCTGACGCCTTCGGGAGATAGCTTGTAAACATCCGGCTAAGATGCGACGAATACTTTTCGAGCGCATAGGACGAAGGCTCTGAAGGAGTAATTCAACTTCAATTCAATTCCATGTTGGATTCTTAACGATTATGAAAAATTACACCAATGGGTTCTATACAAATTTTAGTCTACCACATTAATTTGTTCCTTTTTGAGGTGACAATATTTTGAGACGTCATCCGCATAAATAGTAAAATTTAGGCAATACAAAAAGGGCCGAACCCAAGATCGAGCCTTGTGGGATCCCTAAATTAATGGTTACAGGTTGAGAGTTGACAGTTTCTACGGTAGCCTCGCTATTGAATGTAATTGATACATAATGTTGCCTTTTTACCATAAAAGATTTAACGAATTTCAGTCTTGTTACTCTTTAATAATATTTAAAGGGTACTTTAAAACTCGAATCAGAAGTGCCAGCATCCCTTAAAATTGAGTACGTACAATTTACTTCTTGGAATTATTTGAGAACAAGTAATCCAGAGGAAGCAGCTTCCTATTTACATTATTTAGCAATGCCTCAAGCTTACACGATTAGATTATTCTTGCAGTTCTTTAATGCATACGTAAATTTCGTAAAGTAACTCTACCGGAACGAATTTGCTTTTAAAAATAGCCGCCCCCCGTTGTAGGAAGCTAGAACAAAATGCGACTATAAACTGCAAATTAATTTATCGTTACTTTAAACGTTAAAAATTATTGAATTTTTCTATAAATGAGCCACAAAAAATCCAACGTCAATCTTTAATTTGTGATTCGGTCATTTTAGATTCTGTCTTCAGTCCGTGCGTTGCTTTTTTACATCCTGTCTTCAATCCGTGCGTTGCCTTTTTTACATTCTGTCTTCAGTTCGTGTACTGCTCCTTTACACTCCATCTTTAAATCGCGTATTATTTTTTTAGATTCAGGCCCGATTTTACAATCGTCGGATAAGCATTATTCTTAGTATAATGTGACGTAGGTGAGACGTAGATATGGATGAACATTAAAGGATATTCGGCGAACAGTTATTCTTCGTCTGTGGCTTATTTCTTTACATTCAGTCTTCAGTCCGTGCATTATTTTTTGTACATTTTGTCTTCATTCGCGCACTCTTATTTTAACGTTGTACCATTACATTGTTCATTAGTATATTCAGAATTTAGGCAGTTTTATTAAAAATACACAAAAAAAGAATGAATAGAATTTTTCGTTACATCCCCAAATTGAGCCGGACAGAAAATAAGACGAACGACCGCATCGTAATTACATCATGTTCCTGCAAATCCGTGGGCCGAGTATATATCTATATATTTCCCGTTCAGAGTCATCGGGGACTTGTACGACAAGAGGAACCTTAATCCCTGTCAAGGATTCGCAGTGTCGTCATCTGCGATCAATATTATCGTCCTTCTTCGGCGACCAAAGCGGCCGATTTATCAAAAATAACACCCACATCCTCCCTTACGCTACAGGCAACGCACCACCATTTACTACCCTCGTCAGAATTTAATTAATTTACACACCCAAGGCCTGCATGACTGCACGTAATAATAAAAAGCGAACGCTTGCAACATAATATACGTATTTAATTGAAATTGAAATAAATTTACTGCTGTATTTCAATTTGTAGGACAATTCAAAGCTTTAATTAACATATATTTCGAAAAATATGTGATTTCATTAAAGCCTGCGATGAAATTCACTGCGTAAGTTACATAAATTTGAACGGCGATCAATTTGTAGTGTAACTGACAGGTGTCTGATCGTGAATATTAAAAAATCCGCTTATAAATATTTCAACGAAAAGCAACATGGAATTATTACAAGAAAACAAAACAATTTCTCTTTGATTCACTGATTATTAATGAGTGAAAAAGTATGATGGAATATTTTAGTTATAAATGTTTGCAGAGTAAATAGAGCTTTGCTGGATTTAATCAAAAGTCCTGGAGTTTTATCTTCAGTCGAATTTAATCAAAAGTCCTGAAGTTTTATCTTCAGTCCGTGCGTTGGTTTTTTTACATTTTGTCTTCAGTCCGTGTATTGCTCCTTTACACTCCGTCTTTAAATCGCGCATTATTTTTCTTAGATTCAGTCTGTGCATTATTTTTTTTATATTGTCTTCAGTCCGTGCATTACTTTCTGTACATTTTGTCCTCGTCCGCGCACTCTTATTTTAACATTATACATTACATTGTGCGTTAGTATATTCAGAGTTTTATCAGTAGAAACATGAAGAATGTTTTTAATTCACAGGTTTAATTAATAACAGTTTATTCCTGACAGTGTCTGATCCTGAACATAAAAAATCCGGTTCTGTTTCAAGGAAAAGCAACATGAAATTATTACAAGACAAAACAATTTTTCTTTGATTCACTGACTATTAATGAGTGAAAAGATATTATGGGATATTTTAGTTACAAATGTTTATACATAGGTAAATAGAGCTTTGTCGAATTTAATCAAAAGTCCAGGAGTTTTATCTTCAGTCCGTGCATTACTTTCTGTACATTTTATCTTCATCCGTGCACTCTTATTTTAACATTATACATTACATAGTGCGTTAGTATATTCAGAGTTTTATCAGTAGAAACATGAAAAATGTTTTTAATTTACAGGTTTAATTAATAACAGTTTATTCCTGCGTTAATTAAATTTTTTGTATGGAATTATGAAGCTGAAATTAAATTTAGTTATCACGTTCGGATTTTAATTCGTATTCAATTACGGCAAGCTCCATAAGTGAATATACCAGTCGGACGTAATTCCGGCGCACAGTTACAGCGCGTCGTTTAATTAACGGCGTAAGATCAGAGAGTTCGCTCTCCTCCAGCAATGTAAATCGCATCGTGTGTCGCGTGAAACGACGGATATTTGTCCATTAGTTAGCAGCACATCCGGAAATTGCGTTCCATTGTTCGACGGCCGGCGTCGCGGCGACCCCGTGTACACTCGAAGATAGCTCGTATTAGTACCAAGCGGAACATTACACCCCGAGGCGTGCAAGATAAACGGGAAAAGTTGAGCAATTTTAATTTTTTTCGCTCGCCTCGTTCTTTTATCTCTCGGCTCGCGATCGCGTTGGGAATTCGGCGAATTGTTCGAAATTAATTTTAAAGTGCGCGCGTGTTTATCGCACCGGAATATTTTAAACAATCTCTGTGTTCCCTTTGAGTTTTTTCCGTACAATTTAACTTTGCGAATCAAAAGTTATACAAAGACGTTTGCGAAAATCCCAGCCCCTTCAATAATTCAATAACACGATATTCCATTTGTTTCGAATTAGTTTAGCCGGAAGAAAGAAAAATTTCAGTTTTGTTGCTGCTTCCTTTTGAGCAGACGCTTTCGCGTCCCGAAAGAAGATAAAAAAAACAAGTTCGGCGGCGTCCTTTTCGGGCGGGGGGGGGGGGCTTATTTTATCGGCTCGGAGCGTCCCTGGGGTCTTCCCCCTCGATCCGTTCTTTATACATCCGCGCGGGTAATTGGAGCTGCTTTTTGTATGAATTCTTCCCCAGACTATATGACGCGGCGAATTTTCTCGTCGGCGTCGCCGAGAAGTTGCGTCGGTGCTTGTTATGTAAACAGCGGGCCACAAATAAAGCTAGATGTAATTTTGAAGTTTATTTGCTGGCAATACAGGCGAGAATTAAATTAAAACGTCGACGCTCGGCACCCCCCCGGCGGCGCGGCGCTTTCATATTTCCAAATTTGTTTGCATGCCTTGCGTTAATGTACCAAATATCGTGTAGTACGTTAAATGAGAAAGTAACGAATTATTCTCACATGAACGAAACTCTGCTAACCGTAGGGGTAAGCGGGGTTAGTACAGACTGAGGTAATTGGATACAAAACAAATAACTTTTACTGTTTATAATGGAATTGCGATACCTAAGTAGTAACAGTAGTAGATTTTAATTAAAAAAAAAAAATTTAAAGTGTCGCGACGTTTGGTGCCATATGAAAAAAATGGATAATTATAAAAAATAATACTGGGATAAATGGAGAAAAATTTCAATTGAAGGCTTCCGCGGCCGTCGTCCATGTTTGAATTGGCTTCCGGTTGGAACCGCGTCACGTTGACTTCTTCTACTGCCGACGTTTCGTTCTCCATTGCAGAAGAACTTCCTCAGGGCTGCTGCTGCTGCTTCAAACACGGAGAAAAATTTCTCTAATTTTTTTTTTAACTGCTTATCATACGTAATACATTTTTGTGAACGCAATTTGACTGAATGGGTTATTCGGATTGAAATCTGCTTTCAACTTTTCGTGCCCCGGCTATCAAAATTGCGCGGAGACGAAAACTATTTTCGAAAAATCCGAATACGCTCCTTTGAAATTTAAAGTGCACAGCAAGGCTCCATAAAAGGATAAGAAGGCCGGCTCAGCGTTCCCCGTTTTGCAAGGGATATTCCTCGCAAAGACGAGCAGCGCGTTTAGCTAGCCTCGCTGGCCTTCTTTGCAACTCGAATAAAAAAGGAATCCGTTTTAATACCTTAACATACTCCGGATGATCCGTCGAATCAACAAATACGAGTAGCTTATTTGAAATTTTTTCTTGCCGTCGCCGTTCTCCCCTACTTATTTCGATCCGATGCGCAAGCCAAAAAGCTTTTCTTCTCAACTAACGATTCAAATTAGAAGAAGCATTGAAACGGGAGAATAATTTCATAATCTGCCTTCTCACGTGAATTGGAGCCGGGAGCTTCGCGAAATCATTTTCAAAGTCCACATCGTTATATCCACGGCTAGCAGTCTATTCAGAAATTATTAGCTTTAATCGAAAAAGTTTCGGGTTGCTCTTCCTATTAAAGTTCGCAGGACTTCATTGAAAACTCCGGATCCGTTACGAATTTATGATCGCGAGGACATAAAGGAACGCGAGGTGCTCCTCCTCGAAGCAATTTTACGAATCGACCGCCGGCGTCATTATTGGCCGAAGTATCGGCAGATAAATTTTCTCGTGGGGTGTGTCAGAAGTGGACCATAATTTCAGATAATCCTAATAATTGCACCGAGCGGTAAGGCTTTCGGGGGGTCGTGGTTGGAAAGAATTGAAAGGGAAGCAAGAAATCACTCGAAACATTTGTCTGGGAAAGCGAGAGGGTTTTGTTGAAGCCAGGGGGACGAGGCTGATACAAATATGAAAGGGCGACGGAATTAGAAGCTGCACGCCACATAAAACGTAAAGTCCCGATGGATTCATTATTCATAAGTGCACAGGAACTGCGAGTGTGTGCGGACATTCAATTCGGCGTCACGTAAAGTACTCCGTACGTATACGCTCAACTTCGGAGTGGAAATGCGGAGCAGTAAATTTGAATATTTCATGACGTCTCCTTAAAGTATTCCGGAATAAATCGTTCTTGGCATGTGTGACCTTAAAATGGACGAAGAGAAAATAGAAAAACGTTTGCGTAAGCTGAATCGAACGACTATAGTTTTTTTTTCAACTGTACTCTAAAATAAAGTTAATCTGCATTTTGTTGACAGTAAAAGTAAACTACATTTAAGAAATCAATTTTGATATTATCTTACCGTATCTCCTAATTTATCGTGTACATACAAAAAAAAAGTTATTTTTTCTTATAATAAAAGAACATTCGATTCAATTTGAATATCTGATATGAGGGCCTATGGGAGGTAAGTCATATTTTCAGGTAAGTTGCTAGTGTGAAATACAGGGTTGACACGACATCTATTCGCATGCGTTAATAACGACAATATCGCATTACTTTTTCCCCTTCCCGAAGGCCCGCTGATTATAGCACGTTTACTTGATGCACCGAAAAGGACTCTATGACGTGTAAAGGTTTCATTTGCAATTGCATCATCGAAGTTTTGTACAGTTTTGTAATTGTAGACTCTGTTGTTTTAAACTGCATAATTCAGAAACGGTGCTTTTACTGTTTATGGTTTGCAAGATTCTATTAATGTGTTACAATCGTTAACAACAGTTATTATCTAAAGGTATTTACTTAAGTAAAATATAATATAATACTTTTTTTACGATTAGGAAGATAGTAATTATTTTATAGAAAGAGGCATTCATTAAAAACATTTTCGTGTCTTTGTAATTTTTGATACTGCTGCAACCGTTCTTTCTCGTCCCAAAACAAAGGAAATTAATCAAAAGAAGTAAGGTGGTGACAAGTCAGACGTCGGGAAGAAGGAAATCCATTCCCGTTTTAAAAAGTCATAAAGCCGTCGCCTTCGTTTTTGAGCCGGACACTTTTTTTTGCCGCCCCCGGAATTTATTGCACTATTTTTGCTAAGAGAGCGAGCGCTCCGGGGCCGAATTTCTCTAAAATAAAGTAGTTGCGAGATTACTGCCATTTTTAAGGGAGCGTTGCGGAGGCGAATGAAAATTCCCGAAGAACGTACGTGCATAAAAAGCGAATGGAGTCGTCGGGACACAAATATGAAGTGGAGCTCCCCCGCACCGAATCGAAGCGCCTTTCGCCGCTGCCTGCTCGGAGATGAATCGCTTTAATTTGGCGGAACTCGTTCTGCGTTGTTGTTTTTTTATTATTAAAAATTCGTTTGGATTAGGTTTCACCGTTGCGGAATGAAGTGGAGGGTGATTTGCTCCGAGTCAAAAATTATTTATTTCCAGAAAGTTCCTCTCGCCCGAATCTCCGGCGAAATATTTGTGAGTTCAGCAAACTTAATTATTTGTTATATGAATGAGGTTAATGCAACAACTCGTGGTCTGCCTTGCAAGCCCCAGAGCTAATATTATTTTTCGGTCGTTATCGGACGGTCCTCTTCTGTCTATTGCTTCTTACCCTTACTTTAGTGTCTCATCCCACAAGCTTTTATTGCGTTATTCTTTGTGTTATTTTTTTGCTGTTTCTCTCGAAATATTATTGTTATATGCTTTCCACTGCTATTATTTCATTTTCTTAAGTATGTGTATCGCGTTACCTTATAATTACGTTTTAAGAAGACCCCCTCTTGGTACGTTCTTTATTTTCCTTCATTCCCCAAGCTTAATTGTTACGGTCCGAATTTCACTCTTCAAATTTTTTAAACCTTTTGTCTATTTTCTGATTCAGTTGATCACTAACGTTTTATGCTCTAGGAATTCTCTTTTATTTTGCTAAGTTGACTTTGGTAATTTTTTTTAACAGTTATTTAGTCCTACTGTATCTCTCCCTTTCACTCTGTCGCCCTGCTAAAACTGATTTCATTCGTAACGAGTCTCGTCTCAGCGCATAGTTGAAGAGAACGCCGCCCTCGGCTTCGCGGTCATTCTTTCAATAGCGCTCGTGGCGTGCTGACCGTTTGTTTGTGTTGGCGATTAAAATCTTTGTGTTTCTCTCATGTGGATTTTGTGATTGAAACCTGAAACGGAATCTTCTCCGAGATTTGTTAAAGCACGCCGAGTGAATCCACGCTCACTTTTAAGCTTTTCTAAAGCCTGCTTCTGGGATACGGAACAGGTATGTCTTGTTGGCCATTTTGTGCAAATATTCTGTGGGTAACGCGTATCTCTCTCTTCTATTAGGCTCTTAGTGGTGGTTTTACCTCCGTGAGTTATTCGACATCCGTTTGGGTGAAAGAAAAGGCCGGAATCGGGTTGTGAAACGAATAAGTCCCCTGGCATCATGGTCTCCCTCCCGCCCGTGAAAGTGGACCTGACCTTTCAACACGACGCCACTTGATGACGCAACCTGATCACTGTTGGAGGGCGCTGTCTCACCACTGACAGCTGTTGGCCTTTGCGCCGGATTTATGGTCACAAGGTCGGAAAGATTATTAATTACTTTCAATTACCTTGGACGTCTCATTTTAACACGGCGTTGTTGTTTATTTATTTTATTTTTCTTATTAACTAAGTGCTCTTTTTTTATTTACGTTAAGGCGTAGTGTAAACAAGGGGCAGATCTACTTATCGGTTAAATTCTAACCTGTTTGTTTAACTGACAACAAAGTTTATTTAATTACTT
This sequence comes from Dorcus hopei, assembly GCA_033060865.1. NCBI lineage: Eukaryota > Metazoa > Arthropoda > Insecta > Coleoptera > Lucanidae > Dorcus > Dorcus hopei. Next base: position 45,399,598 of record CM065423.1, on the reverse strand, counting down.
TCGTGTTCGATTTTTTGGACCCCGTCTGGGTCGTACTAAACTTTATAGTTGTCATTTTATTATTTTGACCAAATTTTGAGCGTTTTTACATAAAAACAAGTGCGCTCAGCCGGTGATTTTTATTTCATTCAATTTGCCCACCTTTTGCTTTAAGATTTCGTCGAACCCTCCCATCTCCAAGAGTTTAGCCGAGCGGTGCTGGAGAAACGTCAAAGTCACTCGCACAATTTGCTGGCCTTCAGGTAGGTAGCAAAAGGTATGTCTGAACATTTAAAAGTACTTAGAAAAAAGCGTGTTGGGGAGGAGGATGCAAAATGAAAGCTTTAGAGAAGTTGCTGTTCACCTATCGAACAAGTCCTCAACCGGTATTGAACAAATCGCCAGCAGGACTTTTGCATGGACACTATTTTCTTTATTAAAGCCAATACAAAAATTTCGATTGTTCTCTAGCAATCAGGAATTTAGCCCTAATGATCTAGTTTATATTAAACTCTTTAAACCACAAGATTAAAGGAATTATTATAAAATTAATGGGTCAAACGATGTATTTAGTCAAAGCTGAAAACGGAATTCGTCGTCGGCATCAAAATCAAATTCGAAAATGCTGCAGTGCAAATAAGAACGATGATGATTTGCATTCAAGTATCGCTTTGAAATCAGCAGCTCGTAATATAATTGCTGAAAAACCTAATGAATCAATTAGTTTCCAGTCGCCTGTGATGCCTCGTACAATCACATATGAAGTACCTGCCGAATCACAGGATTCCATTAATTTTCAGCTTCCAGTTCCTGTTGCACACTTCGACGATCCAGTCGTATACCCAAACCAGTAGTTCGCTTCGTACCGTAGGTCCAGTTTTGAAGGGAAGGAAATGATACGTTTGATAATAGTAGCCTGGTATTTCAGATAGAATGTTTTCTTTAAATAAAAACATAGAGAGAAAGTTTTGCTTCTAATTACCACAAAACATTACAATACCCCATCCCGTCTCCACTGAGCTGGACAGATTCCAAAGTAGAGTTTTTACATCGACGATTTTCCCTAGCGTTCGCAACTTTATACGGGGTCAAACAGGTAAGGCTAAGCTTCAAGTTTAATTTACTTTGATAGTCTTGCAACAACCATGGAGTTTTTACTTGATCATTGTCTTTCAATTTGATAACACTTCAATGCACTAAAGCAAATTTAATATCGAAATGTACTGCAAGAATTTCAGAGCAAGTTACAAGTTGATCAAATCAGGTCCCCTGAACTACACTTTTTTAAGAGTGAATATCATCAGTGCTGGACTAAAACATCTTTGAATCAACTTGGACCCAAATTCAGAAACGCCATTTGAGTGGAGTGCGCACTCAACTCACACTCAACCACTGGTTTGAAATTGAAATTCGTTTTTATATATACTCGTATAATCAAGTTTAGGGTCAGTATAGGTACTTTGATCATCAGTGATTCACGACAGAAATTTAAAAAAATCATTAAAATGAAAATTAAAGCTTTTCTAAATTTGAAAAAGTGTCCATTCAAGTGAAGTTTCTGAATTTGGGCCTTAGTGATGGTCACTTCATTTTATGCAATTCAATTTCATTATTGGCACGTTCTGTAGACGTCCTGGAGGTTTCATTCATTTATGAAAATGAATGCGCGCAGGAGACGGTGCCGATATCACGACGACAAATGTACCCGCGGTATCAAAACAAAACAAGATGAATCGCCTTGCCCAAGACGGGAAAAAATTCGTGCGACTCGCGTCGTTGATTTTATTTACTTCCGAAGACGTCAAATAAATTCTCGGGCGCCGATTTATTCGGCGTCGAACTGTTGCTGGCGAGGCCGGGGGGGCCGTATGTTAATGGGCCGCTTCTTGCCGGCAACGCGTGGGATAGATTTCTAATTCGCCCGGAACTCGCAAAATAAAGCGATACATCATTTGCGGGGGGTCGCGTTTCGTTTAATAAATTCGTTTACGCTCCGCGCCGTATTGAATTATTAAAATATTTATTCGGAACGCGGCGAACGATCACATCGATTGGGGGGTTGTTACCCGGCCTACAAAATGAATAAGTTCCTTTGGTCTCTCTGGTTTCATAACCTACTTTTTCGTAGCTATGTTTATTTATTTGATCTCTTGCTTTACCATTTTGGACAGAATTCCTTGACCAATAATAACATCCCCTGGCAATCGTGATGTTAATACATAAGCTGGGAGAAAATATTTGCTATGAAACGGGGTTTCCAAAAATAATCGCTTCATTCTGAGTTTGAGTTTGGGGACACTGTAAGTTTTTGGAGCTTGAAATCCCTAAATTTATTTTAGAGTTTGCTGCCTTAAAAAATTGAAAAGGGCAGTCAATTTTTTTTCTAGACAAATTTGGCAACTAATTTTAAATTTGGCTTGATTAAAATGGCAAAATTAATTAAAGGCAACGCAACCCCTAATTAATGCTTCATACTAAAAATAGTTTGCCTACGCACATCAAACGTACGAGCATGTGTATTAACTATACGGTTGCGCGGGGTTTCCTTTTATTTAACAAGCCCCTGACTGAGGATACCTTTCACCGCTCTAATTAATTAATAAACCATAACGTAATTAGCGACCTCGTTATGGGTCGGGCGAAAACGCAAAGAAGAAAAAAAAACAGCCGACGCAGTCGCGACTTGCTAATGAGGCCTTTCCGTGAAATGAGCGAATTTCTAGCCGCGTCAAAATTTTTGCAACAAATATTTGGCGATATCGAAGCTCGAGCGGGCGGTCGGCCCCGTCCTCCCCTTTCTCGGCCGGAGAACTTTCGATTCGCCCCCCGGAAACTTTCCCGGAGGACTTACGGCCTCGTTCGTTTTTAAAACGTAATTAAGGAGCAATTTATTATTTTGTCGAAATGGGATTAGGCCGGCTTTATGAAAAAGTGCGCCTGGCGCCAGGAGGGCTCCTTGCGATGTCTTTTTTAATTGCCGGTGAAGTTATTAATGTCCTTAAATGAGATTAAAAAATGTGGTAAAAGTCGTTTGTAGTTGGAATTCATTTCTCACCTCCAAGAGCGCTAATAATCTTCACTATGATTTTTACTTTATATTCGAAAGCAATTAGAAAAGAAATTATCCTTCCTATCTCAGAATAATTTTCCTTTAGGAAAATGCTTTGACTGTAAGAAAAAGTGGCGCTTTTTTTTCTATAAATATGATTTATTCGCTAGGTGTCCATACAAGACGTCACATGAGTAATTTTGCTCTCTTGTGTAAAGTATTTATTTATTTTTTTAATTTAAAGTTTAGAGAGTTCTCATCTTTTCTGCTATGAAAATTTCAGTAACTTAATACGCCGTTCCGATTCTACAACAAAACAAATGTCCAAAATAAATCATCCGTGAAACAACCGAAATCAAATAAGGTCTGAAACTGTAGGTTCGGACAAGCTCCGCACGAGTCTAGTTAGGGAGTAACACGTTTATTTGAAATTCCATGACAGCACAAGACAGATGTCTGTGAATTTATATGGGATTTGCGGCTACGTGCAAAGATTTTCCGATCGCCGCCGCCGTTGCGGCATCCGGGTAATGGCGGAGGGTGGTGTTTGTTTTCTTCCTGGGATCCGTATTTTTGTGGTCACGTTCGACACTAAGTCAGCCGAAGGACTTTAATAAGCAATAAAAACTTACCTCTGTTCGAATGCTTTCGAAATGCGTAAACGCACACACTTGACTCGTTCGTCGATATGTTCGTCTTGTTAAATTTTAATAAAATAATAAATTTTGTTGCAGTGTAAAATTCCTTTACCATACGTAAAGTTTCAAGTAGCGACATCTTTTGATCGCTTTTTGACTTGAAATGTTCATTATTTTCACATCGCATTGGCGAATAACCTGGACAAGTCGGTTTGGTTTGCAGTGGAGTTCTCGAGCTACGGTTCTGCTGACGAAGGCCCAACTAGGTCTGAAACAGCTGTACAGAGCCTGCTCGAGGAATCCGCTGTAATCGAAACCGATTTGCACAAAACTTTTTTAAAGGTCAAAAAGCGATCAAAAGATGTCGCTACTTGAAATGTTCATTGGAAATATAGTTAATCGAACAAGTCTACGAACATGTCGTGGCGTGCGTAGATACCTAAAAACGCAGAATATGACGAAGCTCCCCAAGACGTTATACATTAATAACCTAAACAGCTCCGGCGTATCACCGAAAGGGAATATACGAAGAGCATCGCACATATTTCCCTTTGATATACAAATCTTCCATTTACGTCGGAGATAATAAAAAGTGGCAGGGGACCTTTTTTTTCCTCTCCGTTCCGCAGCATATTTATGTGCGAAATCACCGCTGTAAGGCGCGCACGTCCTTTTTTCTGGTAGGACGAGTTTGAAAGGTGGTTTACGTCCTTCGCTCCGGCTAAACAATGCGAGTCCTCCGGATGGCAATTTCGCCCGCTACACCAAACAGAATGCATAAATGAATAAGGAAGCCCGACAGTCGAAAGTTGCTCCGGTTCTTCGTCGCAACTTTTCAATGTAATCTGCCGCGTTCCGGCGCGGAAGCAAGCCACTTTAATTGTTCTTTAATTTAGAGCCGGGGGCCTTAATTGCACCGAGGAGGATGTTTAAAGATTCAACGCACCACTATCTTACATTTCTACTCTATTTTCGCCTCGCTCGTTTTTATTAAGTGGGGGGCGCCGGAAGTTTCGAGTTTGCCGCATAGTTTCCTGCAACTTACAAATTTTGCTGGTGCAGTTTACACGACGTGCATACGATAAATGGGGCGTTAAAACAGAATCCTTTACACTTAATTAATTGAGGAACAAATGCAATGATGCTGCTCTATATTCACATCACAGAGATAACACTTCTAGTCCAAAGCATAATATGTACTTGACATATTCCATACATGTTCATTGTCTCTTGGAGGAATTAATAAACTAATTAAACTAATTCGTAAACCATGTTTTAAAAAGTTTATTTGTTTAGAGAAAAAGAAAAATATGTGTATAATTACTAGCGATCGAAATAACATATTTTGACGTCATCAGCGCACGATGTCTACTCATCTACCATTCGTGTAAACACAATTTTTTTTTTTTTCATTTACGGCTGTGATGTTATGATGTGTCAAATCTGAAAGCAATGGCACTCAGCTGGCCAATGTGAAGCATAAAATATTAAAATTCGATCCCTAATAGTTACACTCATCCTCGAGATATTTTTAAACGAAATAAGAAGTAATATGTTACGTATGCCTTACGTACGTACCTATATCATTGTTATTTCATCGTTCTTGGGAACTCATGAGGCCAAATTAGCAATTGAAAGGCAAGATAATTATCACTGAAAGCGAAATTCCGTTCGAAACTTCTCCAGTAAGCATACATTAAGTTCTACTCAAAGTAAATCGAACAGTTGATTAAATCAAACCTTAACACAAACAGAAGGCACAAACTTAGGCAAGTGGAGCAGAAATTGCCACGTATCAAAATGATTTTCTTTACTTGAGATCTGAATCTTAATAACACTTAATTCTGCTACGATCGATGGAGGAAGTGTCCTTCGGTGATTGATATTATTTTTAGGAACGCAGGCGCTTTGCGTAAACGGCGGTGAACGGATCTGATCGTTATAAAGCCGATGAAAAAAGAAAAATCCCCGTAATAAAATAAAACCGTATCACCATATCCATCCGTTTCGTTATTTTAGTGCTTTTTGCGGTCATTCGCCGGGCTCGTTCATATTTCACTGTCGCTTAACCACTTCGTCTCTCGACTACATAAATTTCTTCCATCCCCCCGGCCCATCCACTATTTCATGTACGTTTAGAGCGCGACATATTTTTTTTATTAAGGTCCCCATCGCACAATTAGCCCCGAACGAATCAAGTATTCCGCGACTGAAAATTTTAGATTGCCGCAAATTTGAATCCATTTACATACCGTCGCCATCCCCACGTCTCCGGCGTGCTTCAATTTTGATCCCGAATTTACGATTCCGCCCTTTTTTTTCCCCGCGAATCATCGCACAAAATCGGCGCAATAAATTTCGACGAGAAATTAGTGGCCCTAATTCCTTGGTTCGTTTTCATCGGGTACAAACTTAAATTCCGGATAACGACCGGGATGTAGCAGCCAACGTAATCGCTATAAAAATACGGCGATTGGTGGGAAAATTCGTTTTCCGAACACGTGGCGGTAGTTCGTTTTAAACGCCGCCGCGATCTACTTCAATGAGTTTCGTACGTTTTGTTTATATTGGAAATTTTTCTCGAGATAATATTTTGCTTGAATCGAGTGCACAGGTTTTATTCTAGCAAAGGAAATGTTTTGGCTTTTGCAACCGAAAACTGATTTACATCTATACACTTTTCTTTTGGAGACAAAAATAAAATGAAAATAGCTCGTTTGATGTGGTACAATTTTACCCTGTTTTTTAGCATAATTCATTTATTAAAACGTTCTGTTATTGTTAGAAAAAAAAATAGTTTCCTACCATAAAATAAATCACTAAATCAAAAAGTTATAAATTATATTCTTTTTTAATAACTTCCGCAGCGTTACACATTTTTTCTTTTCTCTTTTCCGCGACTTCCATGCGTTTGCTTTGATCTACCCTTCCTTCCGGGGATTTATTCGTCGTTCCTTGTCGTGCCAGGAAATTCTTTGAATACGCCAGTGCGTATCCCAAATTATGTCAGGGAAGACAAAGGCGGTGGGCCTAATTAATCTTCGCAGGCCTCGATTTTAATTAATTTACGTTTTCTTTGATCGATCTGCTTGTCGGTCCAATTTAGGCTGATTTAATATTTATTGGGCCATAAATTAGGAAGTTTGGGGCCCACTTGTACGAAGAAAACGTCGCCGTTAACTTTTACTGCACTTCTCGAACATGGTCTTAATATAAAATCCGAATTATGACATTAAGGCCCTGTTTTACAATCGTGGAATAAGTACGGAAAATCCTTTAATGTTCCTCCATATCTACGTCACACCTACGTCACGTTATTCTAAGAATAATGCTTATCCGACGATTGTAAAATCTGGCCTAAATGGATCACAACGTATGTTATGTTTGAGTTGTCAAAATTGCAAAGGGGGGAGGAGGCTAAAGTCTGTTACTTTGTGGGTCGAGATGAGAGGGGGTGGAGACAGAAGAATCTGAAAGGAAACAAAATCTGTGAGTTTTCTTAACGTGTTGCCTCCACCATGTCGCTGTAGGGGTTCACGTTAGCCGTTTAGGGGGGTAGGTAGAGCTTGAAAACAATTTAATACAAAATATACCTCTTTATTGGTTTTCTAAATTAATTTAATATTAATGCGGGGAGATGCCAGTCCGGGAAACTTGGCGTCGAGATGTCGGCTGAAGGATGACACAGGGTTGCTCCTTGAGGTTGGTGCGATGGGTGAGGTTGGAGTTACTCGACGGTGGCTCGGGAGATATCAACAGCAACAGTGCAGATACCTGGACCTCAATGAACGCCTCGGGGGTTGCGTAGATCCAGTGAAGTGATGGAGATGACAACGAGGGATCTCTTCGGCTTCGGGGTAAAGAGTCGCGATCTGGTCGTTCCTTTTGGATGCGTCGGCAGCAAGGGATGTCTTCAGCCTGGTGTAAGAGTCGTCCAGGGAACAGCGATGCTGTGGCGATCTGGATGCGTCGGCAGCAAGGGATATTTTCGGCCTGATGTAGATGACTGGTCTGGAGCAGCGACGTAACGACGTCAGCCGTTTGGTGAAGATGAGGACGACGCGCCTCTTTTAGTGAATCGGAGTACCGATTGATTTCTAACATCCAGCCCGGATTATTTATACCAATATTTTGCTTGCGTAAAAGTTAAAAGTACAACGAGTACAATGAATAATAATTGATCGTGATTTCCTAATTAGGAACATAAATCGTAACGTAAACTCGGATAATATGAACAACAATAATTGAGTTCTTTCAAAAACCATTCATGTTGGAGGGATTAGATCATGCATTAATAATTACTGCTGATACTGCTCCGGGTTGCGATCATATAAGTTACGAGATGATTAGTGCGTCACCAAGGTTTATGTAAAGCATTTCATTGGAGGCGTATAATTCATTTCGGTTAAATGGAGATATTGTTCCGGCATTAAAAAATATCGTTGTTATTCCTATTCTAAAGCCAAATGCGGATCCTACCATTGTTAGTGTATTCAGACCTATTTTGTTGTTGTCATGTATTGCCAAAACTTACGAAAGGATGATTAAAAGTAGGCTAGAGTGGTGATGCGAAACTAATAATATTATGTCGCTAAAACAATATGGTTTTGATGCTTTGACTGATCTCATTACAGATATTAAGATTAATCCTTGGCATAAGTGTTAGTGTTATCAATTATCTCGTTTTTTTTACAAAAAACTATGTAACCTTAATTTAAAAAATATATAAATCCTCAAAATGAATGAAATTCAAATTTCTAACGCACAAGTAAATTAAACTTTCTCTTACAGATCCTAAATGTACATTTACATTTTGAAAAGACCAAGTCGTATTGTTTCTAATTTCGAAAGGCGTATTCTATCTTGGTTTCTCAACTTTACAAGAATGCGGCGCCTTCCACCATTCTTCTTGAAGAAATAATCTCGAGGTTTGTTTCTTATGGCATCTTCTAGAGCAATAGAAGAAAGTGAACAGCTTCCCAGTGTGACATGATCGGTTCGAGTAGGTTCTTTGAAGTCGGAAGACTGTTTCTCGAATAAACGGGTCTCAGAACTTAACTCTGGTTCTTTGAGATTACAGCCCCAGAATTTCTCTGGATCTTTGAAGATTTCCTCGAACTTTTGGTGAAACCAGCTCTCTGTTAAAGGTGAAAGCGTTCCGTCTAACACATCGTCTGACATTTTCTAATTGTAAGTTAAACGGAAACATGGATTGAATATACGCACGAATAAAAGTTTTCTTAAGTGTTCTAGAAGATATAGAGGTAAAGTACAATAGTATTATATTTTATATTAATTAAATAATTACAAAACAGTTTTTAGACCCACCTTAATTTATGGTAGTGAGAGCTGAATATTGACGAATCCAATGAAAAGTAAAATACAAGCAATCGACATGAAATACCTAAGAAAAGTCAAGGGAATAACAAGAAGGAACAGAATAAGAAACGACACAGTATGGGAAGAACTAGAAATTAAAGCAATTATAAGTATCATAGAAGAACAACAGATGAGGTGGTTTGGACACATGTGTAGAATGAATAAAAATAGACAAGTAAGAAGTATATGGGAAGCGGGAGTACATAAAACTAAAAAACGAGGAAGACCGAAGAAAACATGGAATGACGAAATAGCAACAATATTAAAAAGAAAAAATAAGAAGTGGACAGAAGCCAAAACATTAGCAATGGATAAGAACAAATGGAAGAAATTTGTATATCAAGATTAAGACACAAACACCTTATACCTTAGGGTAGAAAGGTTTCCGATTACAAAAATATTATCCTAACCTAACTATTATATACAGGTGTTCCTAAATTAACAAAATAACACAGCAATATGTAGATAGAAAACATAAAGATTAGGATTGATTATAATAAATTTGCACGTTTGGTTAACACCTGATAAGCCCCGTCAGAGTTTTGCGAAATTTGTTAAATCCACCCCGGCTTGATTACAACATAATCCGTACACGGCAACCACATTTAAGGTTCCCGTAACAAACAAAACACGCCCCAATTCCCGAATTTTACCCTGTTTGTCTTTGTGCTTTGGCGGTCGCGCCGGGGATCGATCGACGCCGCCCGTCGGCTTTGTTCCATATCGCGATATCTCGAAGAGGATAGTTGGGGCTCCCGGTCGGCCGCCAAGTACCCTAATAAATGCGATGGGGTAGTTGGGGGTGAAGACTTTTTCGGCTTTTATTGCGCCAAATATTTTTTTTCGGGCGAAAGACGCGGCCGTGCTTAACATGTAAGATTTCAGAAGGGATCGTAATTCTTACTCGGCTTAAAAAAACAACGGATTATTTTCATTATGAAATATTTGTGGATTTTTATTGTCGGCGGTGAAAACATTCTTGTATTTATTATCCCCTTCGTTAAAGCAAGCCTAAGGAATATATTTCTGAAAATTAAATAAAAAAAACAAACAGCTTCTCCTGCTTACTATTAAAAAAACAAAAAAAAAACAACCTCTTATATGTTATTTAATAATGACGTTCGGTATGGGTTTTCATTAACGTGTAACATTTCTTATTCGCACATTATTTAGTACTTAATCCTATCACATAAATATTTAACACAGTTATTACAAATGCCACTATCATACGTCAATAATCTGGGGTTAGGCAAAGAATTTTGCAAACTTAATCTATTCTTTTCTTCTTGGATGCTTCGAGATTCAACGAGTACTCAAGAGCACATGCGCGGAGTCTACCGGAATGTGACGGGTCGTTCCTCCTTGATTTGCGGGTGGCCTATACACTAGGATAAGATATGTACAGAATGTCAACGCGAAGTTTCCTTTAGTTGCGTTTTTCTATTACATTATTATTATAATTAACAACGATCTTGTTACGATTATTGTGAAAACGCACACAAATTGAAAGGGACAACTGTTAATCTCCAATTGAAAGCGAACTTTAAATGAAGCAACATTTGTTTCAAATTTTCGCCCTCGTGCGTGTTTTTTCTTTTCCACCCCCGCTGATGGTTGCGGTTTCGTTTTAATAGCTCGGGACAGACCGCGCTCATCCGTCGCCCCCGACCTCGGCCAGGACGTGTCGTAATTTGAATCCGAACAAACGTTTAAAGTTTGATCGCCGCGCGCTTTAATTAATTATTTGAATGCAAATTATTTTCATTTCGTTGTCGACGCCGACGGGGTGGTTCTAAATCGCACCGGAACATCTGCAGCCCGTTCGCTCGTTGAATCGATGGCCCTTCGAAAACGTAATCGGGTCCGGGGCCGCACAACACTGATTCTCGCGTGCATTCAGATGACGGATTCTGTCGCGTCGGTGGAGAAGGCTCGGGGGCTTACACCTTCTGCGAAGTTTGAGTGCGACCGGTGAAAATTGCAACGTGACCGCATTGACAACGGAATAATGTCGAAGGGTAGTTAATTGTATCACGTGGGGGCTTGCCGTAAACAGCAAATTCAATTGCTTCAGTGATTGTATGCAAATTCAAACTCTACGATTCAATTAATCAATGTGATTTGGAGATAAGATTGACTGCTCTGTCATCATTAGATAATTAAGTCATAACTCACGTTTGTGCAACTTAATTATTATTAACATTATGTTTCAATTTAAAATTTATTTAATCCGTACCAAAACAGCCCGGTAACGCATTTACATATACAGGGTGAGGTAGCAACAATTAGACGACTTAAATTTGACGCTACGTTGATAGGTGGCGCTCCAAAACAGAAATTAATAAGGTTACTGTATCTAGAAAGTACTGCGGCTTTCGTTCCCGAAATTAAACAGGACGCGATGAAACGCTAAGAAGAAAAGGATAGATACATGACAAGTTACTGTTGCTAGGGAGTTTATGAATGAATTTGATTAACCCCAAATTGAAAGAGATAGAAAGTTGGCGCTACCTTCTCAATACGGTAACTTTAGACACTAATGCGTAGAGTGGTTAATAGCATTCAAGTCATTTTATGTTATATTAGAATATTTTATTTACATCAAAGGGTGAACGCTCTCAATTTGTAATTAAAAATAAAAAAGGCATATCGTTTCGTTTCACCTAAATGTGGCTTTTCTAATAATACTTTCCCTCTGAAATGTTTCTGTCCAAACCTTTCCCCAACTTCATACGTTTACGATATAAAGAATCGGCCGCTTATTAGCCCGGGTCTGACCCTATACGGCTTTTATGACCTTCGTGTATTTCGCGCTTTTATCAGCTCGTAATACAAATCGCACCTAATATAAGCGGAACAAGTTTCGGTGCTTCAATATTTGTATGTATCGACCGTCCCAAATGAAATGATCTCGTATATAAAGGCGTCAACATAATTTAAAGATATACAGGGTGATTGTAATAACGCCTCACTTAGAGAATAAGTGCCATAGGTTACAGGAAAAGTATAAAAACAATTCTAATCCGCTTACCGTTCCTTTCTTTCGTTTATACAATTGTTCGCGAATTCGTTGTTGCTCTTTCTAGTTGATTTAGAAATTACTAAACGTTTTCCAGTTTTCAGCTGTTCAACATGTAATAAAACGAAATTCAACCGTGGTTCGATTGCATGACGCATCGGATTCTTCTCGGTTCGTTCGTATCGGTTTATTCAGAAAATCGGTGATTGGCCAGTTTCAGGCATGTGACTTTCCTTCCTCCCTAGATTGCTCGTTGCGCGCAGGACTTCGTCAGTTTTGCCATCATACGTACTGGGGCCCGATTTTCGAACCGTGCGAAACGATTCGTATGCGAAAATGACGATTTGTATAGTTTTGTACGAGAGTCTACGTCATTTTCGCATACAAATCTTGTCGCACGGTTCGACAGTGCGATGGATTGAGATTTACTCCGCGATTCGATAAGAAGCACTCTACGTGAAAGACCTAGAAGCTTTGGCGCCCCGATGCAAGAGGTGTTTCAGCGCCCCATTATATTTTTTATTTGAATTTAATTGTTTTCGCGGATTCATTGAAATGAGTTATCACTTTCATGAAACATTATAGCACAGGAGTAGGGTAGCTATAGGAGTTCGAAGCCAATCCTTCATGGAGATTTTACATTGATGTATCAAACTTGCATGTATGGTTGCCTACCGTCACTTTGCTAGGCGTTTCGTAAGGTCCGCGTCGCAGTGTGCAGAAGTTGCCTATGCGCAAGGCGCAAGTATGACGTGTGTAGAAGTTGCCCTTGTGTAAGGCGCAGGAATCAATTTTTTTTTTCGATTGAAAATAATTTTTGCTGAGGTTCGAATTCGGGACCCGTCGTTTACTAGTCGCCCATCTAAATAACGACTGCGAGTGCCAGTTGAGCGTGTATGTTCAAATGTTCCGATTGCGAAGATTTTAGATTTTCATTGGAAAAAGCGATTTTTTTAAAGACGTCTGGTCCAAAGGAAGAAAACGTAATTGTCTTCTTTTGTCGGCCTACGTTTTCCTTTTCCTTTTAGTCTCTCATTTGGTCTTCATCTTGAAATGCTAAATGCTTCGCTAAAGAACTCTCTGCAACGGTACAAACGATTTTTTTGGTCTGGTCTGTTATGGAACGAACACATAGTGCATTGCAGAGAAGAATAGCAAGAGTCTTCGTTTATTGGCCTACCAGATAACATCATACACTTTTGCTTAGCGAGTTCTTTCGATCTTCATTTTGAATTGCCAAAATATTCCCTGGGCAGACCAGATGGTAGACTAAAAGGATATTCGATATAATAATGTTCAGCGTCTTGATCTTGAGAATTACAATTTCTTTTGTGAAATAATTTCGTTCGGAATATAGGGTTTTCTTTTTCCGTCGAAGCTTTGATCTCATTTTTAACTTACCGAGGAACAGTCAAGAGTTAACATCGCTCAAGGATTATGGAAAGGTTTCAATTTATTGATCAAACCATTTTACATTTCGTTTTAAATGCGCTGAAGAATTTTCTGACTTCCAGAGTTGATAAATTAGAAAAATTAGAGCATGACGTGCGGTTTGGACTTGAAAATCAGAGCTTTTTGGAACAACGAGTTTCCTCTCCTAGATCTGGCTTTGTTTTCGCCTTCATTTTAAATTTACTGGAAAATTTTTTGGATACTCAAGATCCGTGAAAAACAAGCTCAGAATTTCGAAGGTTTCAAAAGTCGGGTTCTGTACTTCTGAATTCAAAATTACTCAGAAAGTCCTTTGGCCGGCGTTTGCAATGTGATTGATCAGTTGAGATCAACTTCAAGCAAGACATGCGTTTTGGCCTTGATAATCAGAATTTCTCTAATGGAACAAGTACTTTAGTATCAAAAATTTTCACAAAATCGCTCAGGATTATGAAAGGTTTCAAAAGGATAAGCACAGGATCACTGAAGGTTTCGAAATTAGATCTATTAAATGTTCTGAGCTTGATGGTCCAAATTTTCGTGTCAGAACGTAACTTATTACTATGGTGCTTCCAAGACCAACAAGTTTTTATAGGGCGATTTTGGTGCATTTTTCAAAAAATTGGTTTTTTTTGGTGTGTGTCCCAAAAGCTTCAATCCCTGCTTTCATTTCAAGCCTTGGTCTTTACTGTATTGAAACGAACAGAAAAATGCCATCGATACGTTAAGGTCTTCACCAGCCAAAAGATTTGTAAGCTATGGATTTGCATATATCAAATCAGTTAACTAACATAACTCAAAGGGGCGTCCGCGTCGTGGCGAGAGGAACCTGATTGAGATCTGAATTTGTGGATGGAGCGCATTCTGTTACTAACGTCAAAAGTAGGTCTTACGGTGGAGACTCTTTCTCATAAATCTTCCTTTTGGAATTGGTCCAGGTTAGATTACCTTGAGTAAGCCCCGTTCGATTATCTACAGGTTTCTGACAACATCTTCTAACAGCAAAGCTCCAGAACTACTCTAGTATAGAAAGGCATCTGAATTCGATTATTATTTTGAACAAAAGGCCGACTTTTCTATTCGATCAAGGATATCATCATCTTCTAACTGCATGGCTTCAGGAACAAACGGAAGCTCACAATACTCATTGCAATTTATAATGGAAACAACTGTTCGAAATATTTCTAATTTCTTAACAGATTAATAATCTTGTCTCCATTTCTACCTCTTATTATAAGCGAGATCCCCATAGCATTATAATAGTTTAAACATTTTTCTTGTCAAATGATCTAATTTTAAAACTGCCTTGATTTCATGTTGCAGCCTTGAACTGAAGAAAAAATGACAAGGAAAGATTCCCAAAAATTTTTAGATCTAGAGCCTGTTTCTGGTCACGCAAATAAGAGATCAAACAGTTGTTATTGATTATATGTTACGTCAACGACAGATTTTTTTCCCAGCCCTGAGAAACCGTGTGTCTAGCAAGTTGAAAACAGACAGCGCGACAGCTTGCTCAGACGAGTTACAAGGGCAATAACTGGTCGCCTCGAAAAAGCCTTCATATCCTCGAAGTAACAGACGTGACACAGTTGTAACCTGGGTGTTTCGCAGCTAGACGCGTGTTACGGGACACATTGAAAAAGTACTTAAATGGGGAGGGGGCGAACTTCCTCGGGATATCGCCGCGCTGCATCGTCGCCGCGCTTATTTCACCGTTATCAAAACTTATCCTCGCAGAACGCATCGAACGCAATAATTTACGGACTTAAAAGTTTTCGATATCGTCGGCGAAGCTGCGCCGCGCCGTACTGTTATCCCCCCGTTCCGTAAATCCGGAAATAAGTTAAAATTTAGGAGCGCCTGCAGTTTTCGGCCCACCCTTTCGCTGTACCTACCCTTGGAGCTCCTTGTTTTCGGCTCGAATAGGATTTTAGGCTAAACTGATGGCATGGCATTTTGGAGCCGTTTGTTTTTAAATCGACGAGACGCAAGTAAAATATTAGTAAAATATTGAACGCTCGAACGATCTAATATCATTTAAAAAATCCACCAAATTTCTGTCAAGTTTAGGCAAGTTATCGCCAGTGTTATGTGGGTGGCCTACACATCAGGATTTAATAACCGCTTCTGCTCTGTGTCTTGCAAACCTCGATCTTTTCTTACGTCTTTATGGTTTTCATTTATTTTCTTTATAAAACGCTTGTGTCCTTAAATTTCATCGTTTTCTGCCTCTCACGAATATAAATTAATATTTTTAAATTGTTTTTATTTTGGCAAACTCGATTTCAAGATTAAAATTCCCAATCCTAATGATCCTATTGATTGATTGTGTTGTATATCATTTTCTTCTTTTTTAAATTTCTTCACATTGCAATGGCCTTATCATTTTTTTGACCGATTTTCAAAATATAAGAGAAATATGAACCCTAGACGGTTTTAAATAGGATAGCTTGTACGTGAATTATATTCGACATCGTCATCTGAAAGGATTGTTGCGAAAGCTTAAATCACGAGCTTTCCCCTCGGTTCGGCTTCCGGAATCCATTACGTCCGCCTTTGACGACAAACAGAAGGGGTTTTCCGGTAGTAAACATCTAATTGGCGCCGCATAATGAGAACTTGCTGGAACAAATACATCTTCAGCGACCGTTTCCCGGCTCGGCGGCGGCGGTTTCGTTAGTAATTCCGAAGCGGTGCTTACATCCGACGCCCTCGCCGCCGCCGCCGCCGACGCCGAAAGGTCAAAAGTGACCGGCGTCTAAGATAACTGAAACAGCAAAGTTATGCTCTTCAACGCAAATCCGGTAGGTATTGTTTGCATTTGCTCAAGAAGAACTACCAGAACTTTTAAGATTTGATCTTAAATGAATGCTATATTTAAATTAACTTTTGTTTGCATGAGAAAATGTATATGCCGCTGGGTGTTTGTTATTTATTATTTACCTCACAACATTTACCCATCTCACAAAGGAGGAATTTAAAAAATATTTGCTTTGTTCTGTGGAACTAAAATTTCTTAAGCTTTGTAAAAAACTTGAATTGAAAAATTGGAAACGATGTAATTCGATTTGAGTAAAGCAAAGCGAGTTGGGTGGAACCTTTAAGGCAAAAATTTTACATTTTTATCTCCAAAGCTTTGAGAATTTCACTCTCATAAATACGAAGCACACTTTTACAGACGAAGTTACGTGAAAATAATGCAGTTGACATGTAAAGTAGATAAATTCAAGTTACGCAGTAAAAGTCGATTTCTTATTACACACTAAAATTTATAAGCACTGCACTCTCCTCTGCCGTCAAAACAGGAACTTATCACTTCCCTGAAACTTATACGGAAACTCCTTTGCACGTCGTGTTATGATTTCTCATTGTATTTGCTTTCGCAAAGTCAAGTCTGGTCTCAAGTTTGAGAGGTATTTACACTTTGTTCCACTATACAGAGACTGATCTCGTGCAAATAAGACGAAACTCGGTGCTTGCGTAATTAGGATGGATTTAAGGTAATTGCCTGCTTCTAAACTTTTCCACTTATGAAAATGAGAAGAAATTATTCCGGGAGATAAAATTTAATCTCAGAAATTTCGATTAAATTAAGCGACATGAGGCAAAGACTTGCTATTAAAAAAAATGTTGCTCATGTTAAATGTTGTTCATGTTAAACCATGACCCCTGAAGGCTTTGGAATAGGCAACCCATTAAGCAACTCGGAAATAATTTAAAACAGCTACATTTCAGAGGTAGAATGGGTTGCCTATATTTAAATTTGAAGGCGTCACAGTTTAAATGAAACTATTGATTTGCACGCGCTCTCATTAGCGAAATAGTGATTTTGATTTGGCCGCAGTGCTTGGCGTACTTCACAAATCAAATTGTAGCTCGAATACCATACGTCCCTTTGACAAAAACGATTCAAACACGTAAAAACAAGAGGTAAATAATTTAACCCGTAGCTCGGTCATAAGCATTTAACGTTTCAATTCGGGCTCTAATTAAATCTACAACGTGCCAGTGCGAAATAGTGCAATTACTGTCTCCGCTCGCCCATAGTTCAGCGAACTAAGGAATATAATTAAAGCGTGCGCCTTTATGTAAGGCTGACATGCGAAAACAAAGCCGTCGGGGTACCAACGAGAGCCCGGCACAATAACAGCACATCATTCCAAGTCTTCCATGTCTGCGCCGGTGATCGATAATAAAATTTTATATTTCAAGTTTGTGTAATAAATTTGCTCGGATTTAATGCTTTGCAAGTATCAGACAAGCAAATATTTTGCCCCATTCAAGCTCGAAAAGGTGAAGAAAAAAATTGTTGCATGCAAAAGGCGAGTTTTATTGAATAAAAATATACGGGAAGAACGAAAGCTTTAAAACTTTAAAGCCCGATTTTACAATCGTCGGATAAGAATAATGTGACGTACGTGTGACGTAGATATGTTTTTTTTTTTTTTTAATTAGAGTTTTGGTTTCTACCCTTTTGCTACAGGTACATTATTCAAAATTCATTTTTGATTGTTCTTTTGTTGTGATTTTCTTGACATATATAACTGCAATTATTTCTTTTTTTATTTTTAGTACGTCAGTTTTCTCAAGTTTTCTTCATGTACTATGTTGGTATCACTGCAACCGATCACAAAGTTCAAATCAAAATGTCGCGCTAATTGTCCACCTTACCGGTAGTACAAGTGTTATCTCTCAATTCTGATGTTAATCTAAGCCATCAATGTAAAATCATCACTGGTTTACTTTAAACAAATGTTTATTTTAATATGTTTCACAAAAGAAACTGTGTTACGTCCCGTTTACACTAATTTTTTAACATAATTTGACAAATTTACTGGATTGTTCTTCCTCCATTTGTTAGACATGCATTCGCCCTATATTTAACTTCACTATTTGTAAGTAATTTTTAATTTTGTTATTCTTTTGGGAATGATGCAGGGAATAACCATTCCCGAAAGCTCGACATAAATTAAAGAAGTTTTATTTAACCTTTCTTGACTGCATCCCCCATAAAACCTTCATTCATAATAAGTAATAAATACTTAACATGTTCCTATGTAATGTTTAAAAATAATCATGGTTCCTTCATTCTGAATTAGTTATGCGAAACAAATTATAAAAGAGAGAACATTTTATTTACCTAATCTTTTTTAAAATCAAATTCGGCAATGTTGCCACCGCTCAAGAACAACAACAACAACGTATCAAGCGAGCGCAACAGAAACTCGAGCCCGTTTAACTTGAGGGAAACAATTTTTCAAAAGAAAAAAAAAACGTGCCGCGAATACATGGCGCCGACTTAAAAAATATGAAGCGCGCCGCGAATATACACTCGTTTTTGTATTAATATAAACGGCCGGCCCTGAAACTGAAATATGCTCTAAAATTTTGCACTATATTTTACAACTTATGAAATTTTATGCGAAGCCTGTCCGGATACGGCTCTTGATTTATTCCTTTCACTCCAAAAGGAAACAAAAAGCCGGCAACAGCAACTCGGTTTTTAACTGCTTTACACGAAGATGCATGCACACAAAGGATTTATTGGTAACGAAGGGATTCGAATAAATTTACTGAATTATGATACGTAGCGAATTTATTTTTATTTATACATACATAGGTACATACGAAACTCGCAATAATATCTTTTTTCAAGATCTTTTTTTTTTTAATTCTGTACTAAACTGTTACGTTTCGTTTTCGCTTTAACGGTTTTATTTCAGGGAATGTTAAAATTTCGCCTTCCTTTAATGGTATATTTGATAACAAACACTAAAGTTCTGTTTTAGTTTCACTGATCATTTCAAATTTGAGGGTTACTCATATGCTACATTCACGTGTGTAGTCCTAGCGGTAACACGTATTACTTATACCTGGAATGAATATAACGCTAGGTGGCGCCCCTTTCTTAATTAGCAACTAGATAACGAGTTGTCGACGATCCTATTGTGTAGCCCACTCCCATCTCCACTGAGCAGGTAGGTTGTTCACCAATGTAAAGGAGTTTCCCCCAATTTGCGCAATCTAATCAAGGTCGACTATTTTGATATAGTTAGGTAGGTAGCAAAACTAAATGGACTTGAACTGTATAGGATTCAATTTTTATGATTTTTTAATCTCTCAATCAAATAAAGTTCCCAAGCTACTTACAGAATCTAATTTAAATAAATTTGTTGAATTGACTTACACTTCAGAACTAGAACTTTTGCTTTTCTTATTTCAACCTCATGAAGAGTATGTGCTTTACTGGGCTTGAAAACTTTTCCAGGGACTTTCGCTTTCATCGGGTCTCTTATTTCATTATTCAATTAGTTCTATTATTAAGTTATAATTAGAAAGTCACCAAGAATAAAATTTAATTAAAATACAAATTCATTTCTGTCGTTCTGAACTTTGCTGGTAAGACGTTTCGAATTGTATATTTTTTTAATATTCATACGGCATTTTTTATTTCACTTTAGCTTAACGCAATGACAACAAGTACGTTTCTTTTCGAATATTAAACGGCGGGCGTCTTTCTTGACGAGACAATTATGCGCAAGCAACTAACTATTCGAATGCGAAATTAAAAGTTTCATCTCTTTCAAAAACTTTTCCAATTTGAACACATTCGCGACGAGGATTCGTTGAAAAGTTTTACTAAAAGTCTCAACAAAATAATGATTGTAACAATTACACTGGTGATAAAATAATGTTTCATCATTTTAAACATTAAATAAAAAAGAACGAAAGAGATCTGATTTAAACAAATTTTAAATTACTTCAGATTGCATTTCATGAGGCAATTTGAAACTTCCTCCAAAGAGTAACGTGAAAATTACTTTGATGTTGTTTTACATCAGGACATATCATGTTGGAGATTATAACTTCAAGAAACTTAAGAATTCATTAATTTCCCCCAGCTCTAAAACTGCAACTTTCCTCAGGTTTTCGACGGCCACAAAAAAATCCAAGCAACGCTTACAGCAGCAACCCTTAAATATTTCACCGGCAAAGACGTACGAGGTGAGTATCGACGAAGTAATTTCGCTTTGTTAGTTACAAAGACGAAACTTGATCTGGCGTAATAGATTCCAGAATTGGAGGACGTAGCCTGGCTACGAGCACTTAAACTTTACGATTACAATTTCATGAATTTTAAATCGGGCGAAGGTTGCGAAAGTTCCTTCGCTGCCGACCTTCGATATTTGCACAGCGCCGATTTCGTGCGAGTGCCCTTTAATATCCAGCGTGTGAATTATAAAACGCCCGTTCGCCTTTGAACGTGTGTAAATTACGGCCGGTATACACACACTCACACTTCCGGCGTGTTTTGTGAGTTGGCAGTTTGGACCCCGTCGCGTCGCGTCGTTTTATTCCTGACCGCAGAGGGGTCGTCCGTTTACAAATTGGTGGCAGCGGTGGGAGTATCAAGAAATCAGATTGATTATTTAATACTTACTGTACGTTTGGTAAAATTAAAAAAATTAGAAAGGAATTGTTGGAAATGTTTGTTGAATTGAAATGAATACGAATTCGTCGCATTCATTTTACGAATGAACTTCACACGAAAAAAAAGCCCATAAAGGTTAATGACACAGAAACAACGGCGTAATTAGCGATTTTTAAACTTCCTGCCCGTTTGATTCACGTTCCTCGCGCCAGGAAGTACACCCGTTTTTTCTTCCTCGCCCGCGCGCAAATAAATCCACCCACGAAGTCCCGGCCAACAATGCGGACGGGAATCTCGCCCCGAATTATTTCGAATTAAACGCGCGTTGTTTTTTTTGTTGCGCGGCGTATCGGGCGGCGAGCCTCCGCGTTTTATTGAGGCTTTCAAAAATATGTAGCCGATGATTTACGGACGGCGCGGAAATGGAGATTACACGGAAAACTCTGGGAACGAGCGAAGTCCGCGCGTTTTTCATTCGCTGTTATTGTTGGCTGGTACAAATGCAGCGGCTATTTCCGAACCGAACGTTATGGAATTCAAAATTTCAGACGCGAAAAAAACAGGTTCGATATAAACGTAATTACCTTCGCACGTGTAATTTATTTTTTTTCGTTGCCAGCCAGCGCACATTTGTTATCCCAAGTTTTCCAATTTGTGTTATTTTATTAGAGATAACGCGTTAAAAGTTGCATCAGGATTTTGTTCTTCAAACTAATAAACTAAACTATTAACGTCCAACTACGTACCTACTATTTTTTTTGTTATGCGCGAAATTGATCGCCCTCTCTGCTTTGGTCGCAGACATCCAGTCTCCTCGCCTGACCTAAAATCAAATTCCCTCCTTCTTTTATTAACCCGGAACGTATGTAAGCGCGTATCGATTAGTCCGGGAAAGCGCTCGGAAAAACGAACGTCGCGCCGAATGAAGCACGCTGATCACTTTTGAACTGCCGCTAATCTGCATCGGAGAGAAGTTTATCTAAAGGAGAGAAAAATAGTTTCCGGGCGGTATTGTTTTTCCGGCTTTAAATTGGCGAGAGGATTTTTCATCGTTATCGCATTAACGTCGCCGCCGGCGAACTATGCAAATCGGCTGAATTCTTGCGAGGTATTTTTGTTTTGCTTACGTCGACGGAAATCAAAGAAATTTTCTGCTTTATCTGAACCGAGCCTTGCTCGCTTATAGAGCGTTAATTGAAAATTGAAAAGCTGCCCTCGATGGTGAAGATGCTGAGAATTCGATTTTCTATACAATCGTCAAAGTCAAAGACTCGTTTTTGTTGCAGTTTGTTGCAATGATCTGGAACGTAAAATCTTTTACAGGAAAAGTACAAAAATTTTGAAATCAATTCAAAAAACCATTGGTTTCAAAAAACTACGAAGAATGTCCGAAGATTTAAATTGAAAAGTCATTTTTCCTGTAGAGTAAGCGGAATACTAAAGAAGTAAGTCGGACGCAGCCGCAGGAAGTAATTAATAATAACGAGCAGCCGAACGCGCTTTCCTAACAAATTTATAAAACTTGTTACGCTTCGTTTTCGTTTTAACGATTTTATTTTAGGGAATGTTAAAACTTTGTCTTCATTTAATGGTCTATTCGACAACAAACTCTAAAGTTCTGTTTTGGCTTCACTGATCGCCCTATTCTGAATTCAAACTCTAAGGGCTATCTTTTTGTTTCCGTTCTCGTGCGTGTAGATTGGTTAATTTCGGTTTTGGAACAAAAGGAAACGTGTTGGCGTTTGTTTGTTGATTCGAAAATAAAAATTAATATTAAAATCTCGGTGTTCGTGACATTCCTGAGTCTAGGTCATTTTCGTTTGCGGTAGAAGCTAACTTATGTGATTCGTGTCGAATTCGACCACCTAATCGTCAATAGGGATTTTATACACTGAAGAAAGTTGATTGGAATATCGCCAAGGCTTAAGTAGCAGATAAAACTCACGTCACGAACTCCAATTTCAATCACACAATCAAATGGATGTGTCACAGGTTTTAATAGGCCCTTATTTTTAAACAAGGGGGTAAGTCTTCCGATTCAATTTGAATTTGTCAAACTTATCGTCATGTTTCTTCCTTTGGCACGTTGTACGGGGCAGTTTCACGTTGTACGGGACAGTTTCACGTTGTATGGGGCAGTTTCCTGTCATACGGAGCAGTTTCGCTTTATGGTTATCGTTATAGTTAGGTAGGTAGCAAACGTTTCTTCTTGTAACTGCCTAAAAGAACTTTTGAAAATTAGGTAAGTATAAAATTTTCTGTCGCAGCGCAACATCAGTTGTAAAGAAAATAACACACCGCTACACTTTTATCAATCGGAAGTGTACGAGAACATTGTCTCCTTTAATTCGAATAAGAAGAAGAAGATGAATGACATGCGGTACGCGTTTATGAATTATTAAAGAATGTACAGAACTAATCGGAAAGCCGAACGAACCACCGCTATTTATTTCAACTCCGTTCGATTATGAGCTATCACATTAAACAAAACCATAAATCAACAATGTAAGTTAATGCTTTTATCCGGCACACGACTTTCGAGCGCCCGTTAAGCCCTGAATCAATACAATTATCGCGTTACACCATTTGTCTTTTGTTCGGCGCAGCCCTAAAAGACTCTCTCTCGGCGAACAGGGCGCCACCATGATACTACTCCGACTAGGGGTCTTCCTCGGATGATAACAGTAAGTAATAATCGTAATAAGGATTTAGACACGTGCAACCAAATTATTTACTATCGTGACTCATATTGGGGGTTAGAACTTGATATTACGCGATTATGTAAATTCGATAACTGTTTTTATTGCATCTCTGGGCCGTGCCCCATATAGTTTATTCCCAATTGCGCGTAACTAACTTTAGCTGTGCCGATGCGATGCCGACGCGCCTGGCCGGGGGGAATTTGAAAACGCCGGCCTTATTATTTACGGTGTGCGGCTCGTTTCGGCAATTCCGAACGTTCTGAGGGTGTATCGATTTAAAATTAACCATAATTAAATCGGCCGGAGATTAGGTGGGCACGTTAATTTATTAAGTGCATTACCGATGCTATGGGGTAGAGTTTGCGCGAGCCCCGGATCCGGCCTGGACCGGACGTGTACGCCAAAAGGTGAAATCCGCCTAGTTAATTACGTTGTACAGTCAGTCAAACGCATCGTGCTAATCACCGCTGAGAACTCACATTCTTTTGACAGTTCTGACAGGGTGGTTTCGACGATTAATTAACTACATTTTCAAGAGGTGAAACTAGAAAATTGAAATCTTCTTGAACAAAACTAACCAATTTTTAACAAGGATTTTTTTTCAGACAAGGGTGCACCAGTTGACGACCTTATGTGTACGCCATAAAAATCTTTGCAGACACTACAGTGGATCATTGGTTTAATGTCGAGTTTAGAATTTACGTAATTTATAATAATGTTATAAACTAGGATTTAAAAATAATTTTTACCACCGCTGAGCACGTTAAAGTTCTTTTCTGTTCAAATTAATTTCATTTCCTAGTTTTGTTTTGCGACATTAAAAGCGAAGAACAGGCTTTTTCAAAAACTTCTTCACAGTCTGAAGATGGGGATGGGCAATTATTATTTATTTTCAACATTCTTTTAACAGATACTTTTTACTCTGATTTCTTATTGCATAGGTATTAACCATTCCTTATCTATTTGTTATAGCAGTAGTAGGCCGTGATTTTAAGCTAGTAAGTTGGCTATCATGTTAAATTAGAGAAATTTAATTTGATGTCATTATAACATATTGTAGTGGTTTGAGGTTGTTTCGCAAATTTTCTCTTTCTGGCCCCACGTTGGGCGCCAAATATTGTAGTGTTTTCAGGTTATTTTGCAAATTTCTCTGTCTGGCCCCACGTTCGGCGCCAAATATTGTGGTGTTTTTGCTACGAGTGTGATTTGTGTACTTGGGGGTTGCGTGTGTGTTTTGCGTTTCTGAACCCCAAATGTCACACAGTATAATGTTCTTTAATTTCAGTAATAATCAGGGTGGATTCCTCGAATGAACTTACTGATGTGATGGACTCTGACTTACTTTAAATATTCTCCCATTTCTCTGCTCTTCTCTTTCTCTGAGGGTTCAGGAATGTAGGAGTGAGAAAAGAGCGGAGATACCTTTTCCTCGTCGAATGTAAAAGGAATTAAATTATTTTCTATTTGTTTCTAAGTTTATAATCCAACAGTCGGGTAGGAAATCCTTTCGAACTTTACAATTCCAAAGTCAGGTAAGAATTAACTTCGAATTTTACAATTTCAAAGTCAGGTAGGAATTAATTTGAAATGCGGAAAACGCCGCTTCTATAGTGTCCTGAGTTGTTGATTTGTTCGTTGCCATAACATGGCCATAACAACGTTACTCTCGAACTCCTAAATCGCGTCGATCACAACGCCCTCACGTGCATAACCGCTATTTTTACGTTTATAAGCAGAATGTTTCCGACATTACGTAAATTTACAACAAAACTGAATATAATTGTTATTACAAAAGCTCTTAAACTTAACTAAAACAAGGTATGTACAAGTTCCTACATTATTTGTTAGTATTTACAAATTGTAATTAATATTTACTTGAAAAAAAAAAAAAAACTTAATGTCTACATAACCTAACCTGTTTCACTATAAAAATCACTACACTTGAGCTGCCTTGATTCAAATGGTCCTCACGAATCTTTTTATAGTCGATTCTGTCCTTTGGGATTTTATCCATGCGGACCCTAACTCGACGACCGTCCTCCAAGTATACCAACCTCTTCTTTCTTTCTGTATTGGCTGGATTTACTGGCCAATATCGCGCTGTAAAGGGGTGCTGTGGCCTCTGAAACCTCTTGTCCATCCAAACCTTAAAGTTGAGGATTGGAAATCGCGTAACCATTCGACCTCACCGTCTTCTATAGATATGTGCATGACGTTGCTGTGCAACAAAATAGATTGGATCTTAATTGTTCATGATAGGAGAGTATTGTGGTGTAATGTACGTTTGTTTGGAGGGCGAAGGAAAATTGCGCTCGGTACGACGTTTGTGGCATCCGTTGTATACTGGTGCTTAAAAGAATCCGAATAGAAAGTAATAAAATCGATCGAATATGACCCTAGTGGTAAACTTCCACAGTGCCAGGCGGTCATGTCGGTCGTCCGAATACTTTTAAGCACCAGTATACATCTTCAGCTGCCTGCGTTGGACTTTGATGCTCTGGTGTGTTCGACAGTCTCGAAGTTCGAAGTTGGTTGTGGTCCTTTCACTTGACCTTGAATACAACATGATGTCAAACTTGTTACGCTTTACTGTTTTTTGTTGTCGAAATACTGTTTTTTTTTTTTTTTTGGAAGAGACCAAGGTAATTATTACTGCAATACGTCAAATTGTGATAACTAAAATCAGATTGATTAAGCGGCGTTGTCAATTCTCAACTTTATGTAAATTTGGCCGTGAGTACACCTCGTGACGAAAGGAAAATATGTTTTGGCACATTGCCTAATTCGGAATAACTAGTGATGTGCAAACCGATCGTTGTTACTTAGCGATAGTGACCCTTAGGTCTCTGCCCTTAGGTCTAACGTTTCTATATATGTGGTATTTAGTAACATGGATTGCATTTTTGTTGTTATTCTTTCCAAGTCAAGTTTAGGTATAATTATTCACGTAGCTTACACAGTTAGAAAGCATTTTTTCCTTTTTTTTAACTGAATATGATAATACGAATATATTGATGGCCAATCTCTTCTGTCTAGTTCAACATGATATATTATTTATTAACTCGATGGTGTGCACACCACATATTAAAATTAATCACTTGCAAATCACGTTATTAATTATTAAATACGATGTAATGCATTCATTAATTACACTTAATTGCATCAATAGCCCTGATATGTATTTAATTATGTATAAATAGTGATATTTAGTAAATCGAAGTGAAATTTGACTTTTACATACATAATTACGACTTATATAGGTTTAATTCACTGCTTTGTGTATCATTGTGATTCTTATTTGCACTGTTTACTATTTGAAAATTTTTGGTAATTTTACGTCCTCGAAAGTTTTGTTTTGTCCCCAAGTTCGCCTAAGTCGCCTAAAACAACGGAACAGGCGGCGTGTGACGTAAATCGAAACCTTTCACGTAATGTACTTTACAAAAGGGCGCCGTTGCAGGCGCCACAGCAGCGTCCCCTCCGTCGCGTCGCCCAACTTCACCGATTTACTTTGACTGGCTTCGACAGTGTGTATTTAGGGTAACGACGTGCTTTTAATGACAATGCGCTCTCGAAAACGATACGAGCTCTGGATATTATGAAAGTAACAAAACCGAAATCCGTTTTAATGGGTTCGCTGGGGGGTCCAATTAATAACAACGTCAGAGCGTAGGGGGTGGATGGATGGATGCACGCCGCGACTTTGATCGGAAATGAAATTTTATCGGCGAAAACAGGTGGAAATTTAAAACACGGTAAGGCGATTGTTGCGAAATAATGTATAGTATGAAGGTGGAGTGCCCATTCTACCATTAAGCTTTGGGCGTTCTTTCTTTGAAAGATCGTCGACAGAATTCCAGGGCCGAACAAAAAACGCCAGTAATTACATTTTTATCTCGTTCGATCAAATTATTTTCGCGTTATCCTCGAACAAGTCGCAGGCGATCATTCGCAATGAAATTACCCCTGTCAGGTTGTCGTCGCACGGGGTTCGCAGACAGGGAAGGAAGACCTAATAAAGCTCGCCGCAGTTGTTGTGCGGTCTCGCAAAGAACAAAGCGACGAGACACTAAGAGTGCTGTCAAGGAAGACGCATCCTCGACGGAGGGTTGTGCGGAAATCAATATGAAGCAGTAGGCACGTCGCCAACGCGGCAGGACGGCGCCAGGCACCGCGGCGCCCACGCTTTATGGATGGGTATAATGCTAGTGATGTTTCACGTACGAATCAACGCCGATTGAAATTTTGATTAATGC
This sequence comes from Dorcus hopei, assembly GCA_033060865.1. NCBI lineage: Eukaryota > Metazoa > Arthropoda > Insecta > Coleoptera > Lucanidae > Dorcus > Dorcus hopei. The sequence continues at coordinate 45,371,713 of CM065423.1, read as the reverse complement.
AGAGTTACAGATTTGCGTCATCGGGGATAATTCTTTATGAAAATGTGAAATGAATTTCGAGGAATAATCGGAATAATAAAAAATTAAAGAAGCTTTCAGTCACTGTGATTGTGATTAATAACAGCGACTCATTTGTGATTGGAGACCTTAGAAGAATCTACATATTGATTTTTCATTAAAATATAATTATTTTTGTGATTGCAGGATCTGCAAGTAAATACAATTTAAAGTAAAAAGTTCCTTAACATGTTCAAAAAGTAGTTATTTCATTCTCGGAGGCAAGACTGAAACTTAATTTGAAAAATATTTTTAGAATATAATCTAAATCGCATTTTATCTTTTATCAAAGTTTTTTTACGACCAGGAAATTCACCGAAACGAAAAAAGCGCGGCTGCATTCCCTAAAAATAAACCGCAGTGCGCATTCTTCCGGACGGTTTTCTTATTATGGATTTGTTCCGGCAAATTATTTCAAACACGAGCATTAAATATTAATTAAATGCGCATTACTCTGCCATTCAAAAAATCGTAAAACTTTTACTGCGTAATAAAAGCATTACACTTTTTATATTCCAGCTTCCCCGCATAAAATTATTATTTTCGCTCAGCTGCACCCTGGCGTTTTCATCCGGGAAATTAGAGCGGGTACCTGCGCTCCCGCTCTCTTCAAAAAAAAAAGAGAGCCAAAAAGAAAATTAGCGTGGAATTTGCTCCGTTATAAATGGAAGTCTGCGAAATCTCGTCCTGCATTCGCCTGTCAATGTATCCTTCGCGCGTCCGCCTTTCGTTATCTGCAGCGGCAATTATCGTGATGGGGATTCTGGCCGTTTTGTATTTCGCAGACGGGGGTGGATGGCATTATCGCGATTAAACTTAAGAAAGGTGTTGAAAAACGTTCCCTTTCTGCGACTTAATCTAAAGACGCCGGATTTTAGGACTTTTTTAATTGTTTCAATTTAATGAACAGTTAAAGCAGTAAACGTCTGCTTTTTACAATGTTAAGTAAATTTTTTTGGGGCGACCCACATAAAACAATCAGGTTCGGAGGATGGATGAATTCTTTATACGAGGGTGGATTGAAAGAAACCTGATTTGTGCTGTGCTAATTCAATTGTATAACATAGATTATCTAACAAGTTTCTTTTTAAATTTAGTGAAATTATACCTGGTCTCATTGATAACAAGCTTAAACCTGCTTTGGTGTATTTATTAAATGTTAATTATTAATAGGATATCAAAACTGAGAATCAGTAAATGAAATTAATAATAAATAATAGCTAATGTCTTGAATAGTGTGCTGTACAGAAAAGATCGGGATAGCTAGTGTGTAAGAAAAGACAGTAAGTTGATAAGAACTCGAATTACTTCTGTATGTATTCTTCCAAATGTTAATTATTTAGTGTTCATTATTATTAAAGAAACCCACAACGAGAACATAGCGTATTGACAACGTTACTATGATTAAATTGCGGTCATCTATTTGGTTATCGAGTTTGATGGTAAAGTAAAAGCAAATCTTTCTTGTATTAAAAAAGAATTCATTTTCTGTACTACCGAACAAGAAATTAAATTGTGTTTGCTGAATACGGTTATTTAAATACGAACATGAAGTCTCCTTGACAAATAATAATAATAAGAGTCCAATGTTTCCGTAGAGTTTTATAAAGAGACACTCGCCTTATACTTGTTTTGAAATAACTTGAAAATATTTCTCGCAAAATAGAGCGCGCAGCGTCTGCACAATTTACGGGCACGGCGCAAAAATTGTTTTCACGTCCTTTCTTTCGGCGGAGCGTTCTCTAAATTATTCGCCGCATTTTAAAGCGAACAACCGCCGCTTCCCAGAGCGAAAAATATTCAATCCTCACGGCGAAAATATGCTCTTTACCTAGTCGGGAATGTGCATCAATTAGCTGCACGCGACCGGAGTTGAGCAGCGGCAGCTTTAAAAATGCACCTTTACAAGAGGAAATTTTAATTTCCCGGCGAACTTTCCGGCGCAATATTTTTGCGAAATTGCTCTTTGAGCGGCCGCCGCCCGCCGTAAAGCGAGCGTTTCCATTACGAACTTTCGCCGCACTTGGACCGGAAACAACGAACATCCTCGTCGGATCCTTAAAAAATTAAGCTCTCCGGGGGGCGCTCTCGCAGACGTCCGTGCTGCACACGGCCGGATTAATTTTTCATCAAAGTGCCCCTACGTGCACGACCAACAGTTTTACCTGCAACAAAGAAACAAATAAGAATTAATAAAACGCCGCGTGGGTTGAGAACGGGAATATTGCCGCCGCGCAAATAAAAGAATATAAATTTAGGCGCGAGCGCGTCTTAACATTAATTATCGCCCGGTTTACGCAGGCAAGATAAATTTGATGAATTAGGGGACAAAGGGTCGGAGATGCGAGGAAATTCTTGATCGTTGCTGCTGCTGCTGCTAAGAAGATGATGCGTCAGCGGAACAAAACGAAACAAACGGCAATTAAGTGCTGCCTTAGTAATTAATGACAGCACGTCTTTGTTGCTAAATAAATTATTCCTTTAAATACATTCTAATGACACGTCTTCTATTCCAGTATATAGTCAAAGTTTAAACTCTTTGTTCGTGCCTTTATTTACTATCCGAATTTTTCTTTTGATTCTTGCTCAATTTTAGTAGCAAACATTTAACAATTCATATTTTCAGTATGCAAGGCGTCTTAAAAAATATGCAGTTTATATATTTGTAAGGGTTTGCGCGGCGTAATTTAATTGGGTTTATCAACTCCTTATCTTGTAATTACGCCCTTGACATAGTTTATCAATGTAGAACTCGTACGCCACAGATATCTAAATTGTAAATAAAGAATAAGATAAATTTATTTTGCTTCCAGTATTTTATAATTGAATCATTCACTATCAAAAACGACCCAGTCATATTTTCATAACATATGAAACAAAACTTCAACAATTCAAAACTTCAGACAACTCCTTTTCAGTTACAATAATTAATAAAGTCGAATCCTCTAGACTCTAGATGCTTTTTGTAAACGCCACAATTTTTTTATTTTCGTTTTACGTACGCGTGAATAAACTCAAACCAAAACAAACGTAATTTAATTCGCGTGTCCCCCATCCACGCCGCTTCACGGTCACCGATGATTACCTGCACGGCCGAAACGTCGCCCGGCTTTTCGTCGCTAATGCCCGTAATTTTAATCGAAATTAGTGGATGATTCAATGCGTGTGCCGCCTGCGCTCGTTTCCGCAACGATTGCGATGCAAATGGCGGCGCCGCGGCCGAATTTGACGTAATGGCTGGATCGTTCACGGTTGATAAATCAAAGCTAACGTCAATAATTGCATATTATATTGAATTTAGCGTTCGCGGGCGGCCGGGGCCGCTGGATGTACCGTGAACTTTAGTAGTACTGCGTACGCAAAGTGCGTTCGATGATTTAATTAGCGCTGCTCGGAAGTTGTGGTATTTGCGAAGGGCAGAGTGCCCCCTCCCCCCGACCAGATTTCTATGTGCGTGCATTCAACTTTGAAGTACCTTTCAATAAATACACCAAAAAACAAATATAATATGTGACGAAACGTAAAATAAATTCGTCTGAACATTATTTGAATGTCACGTTCACTGCTTTAACTATCTCGTTTAAAGAAAACGCGTTAAAAATCTTGCATTGTAACCAAGAGATGGCGTCGTCAAAAAGTTTGACAGTCACTGTAATTGATAGAGGGCGCAGCTAAAATATTTGAATATAATCAAAGGAAAAAGCGCTAATTATCGGCTAATATTTTTAAACCCGGGTTAAATTTTTTAAATAATAGATAACTTTTTTTAAGAAGTGCCAAAAAACTTGCGTAGTTAGGGTTTATCAGTCGATAGATGGCGCCACTGAGTGTGTGTTGCTTTAATCTGCACGAATCCACGGCTAAATTCTTTTAGCAAATATTTACCAGCTGCTTAATACGGGGTCTTCATTTAATCTTGCATCCCACGTGACTACGACGCAGTAACCACCTATCTAGCAGTTGGCTAAAATGATACCAACTATGGCGAAGTTACATCTTTGATCTGGCAACACGATTCTTCTCCTTCTTCTATTTGATTGGCGCAGCAATGCTGCTTGTTTTTCGGCCATTAGCCATTCCAGACGATTACGACGTATATTTATAGCTGGGTCTAAATCATTACACTGCACAAACATCCATGGCTAATGGTGGGATTCAAACCCACGCCGCCGAGCGACACGACTTTCCAAGTCGGCTAGGCTAGGCCGCTAAGCCACTCGGCGACCCCTGGCAACACGATATATTTTCCAACGTGCATTGTGTTGCTGCAGCAGCAGTTTTACCAACCGTTTGTATTGATACTGGCCAATTGGATAACGTGAATCTTTCTTGTTTTTTCGAAATATCTCGGTACTGTTAATTTGTAGATCTTCAGAAGTTATTATCAATATTAAAGAGGACACAAGTTTTATTATTACAATTTCTTTCTAAACCCAACAGCAAGCGTCACTTCGCTCGGAAAAGAGGACAGTTTTTCCAACTTGGCAAAAAATTTAACTTCTGCTCTGAAATTTATGGACTCAATTGCTCGAATTTAGAGATTCAAAACTCATCTTATGGCTTCTACATGGTATTCGCAAATATGACCATATTGGGGATAAATTAAATGATGTAGGTTGGTTGAATATGCTCCTAACCCCCTCACTCTATCGTAGAATCATAGTTGATCGCACACCACTTTATCTCTACAGGAAAATTAAATACCGCACTGATGTACATAATGTCAATATTAAAAGCGCATTATTTGAACGTTTTTTCGATATCGAATCTCGCTTGTATACAATTCTATTCCTGGCTCTATTAAGACTCAACCCTGACGCGTTCAAAAAGTGTTTTCGTAATTATTTAAAAAAAGAAACAGCTCCTCTAAAGCAGCCGCTTCACGATACGTCCAGGACGCAAGATGTCATGCGTTCGTATAACCTCGGGACGAAATTTTATTATTTCGCATGCGCTTAGTGCGGGTTTTGGTTAAATTCTGCCTAGGTACGACTTCAACCGAACGCATCACATCTTGCGTCCTGGACGTATCGTGAAGCGGCTGCCTAAAGCATAAGTGACCTTGGTTTTCTTTCTTTTTTTCTCTTTTCTCAGAGACTAAACGATTGAAATCAATTTTGCCTTTCGTATTGATCTATTTTCATATTTGTCACAGAATGTAATTTTGTTCTTACATTGTACCAACAGTGATTAGTATGTCAATTAGTTTCGATATTTTTTGTGAAAATAATGAGACCGGGAATTATTAAATTAAAAACTTAAGCCAACTTTTAAGCGTTCAGTGATTGACCTGTTGCATTAATTGAGTTTCAATTAGGCCAATAAAATGTCGATTAGGTTAGAAGAATTTTAACGATTCCGCAATAGAGATTAAATAGTGCTCGCAAATATGAGGGAATGAATCAACACGATTTGCTAGAGCTCGCTCTGTGGCAATCCAAGACGAATTCATCATGCCGGTTTTCTTGGGGTCGATACAGGAAACGGCCCCATGTACCGAATTGGCCGCGAGCCCAAGAAAAATATTGACGCCGGGAACTCAACGGGTTTTTATCGTGCTGTTATTGTTTCCTTATAAAACTGTTGACACAGCAAAGGAAAAATACCACTTCGTCCGTCAAAGCGCGGCCGGGAAGCTCAAAGATCTTTTTTCTCTTCTCTTTCTGGACGGGGCCCGTTGTAGTATGCGGCGGAGAATGCCGGAGCTTTGAGTTCGGATTTCTCCCGATGCGATGTTAGAGCTCGCCGACGTAATCTTTAATTTCAATCAAAATATCACCGCCCCAGGAAAAATATCACACGGGAGACAAAAGCAACATTTCGCGCGATTGGATTGAGTAGATTACGTGACTACTCGCGTGATTGAATCCGGATTAAAATCGTAACGTGTTAGAATTTAAAGGAGGCGGTAAGTAACTTTTGTGCTACGTAGATTTGTAGGTACAGGTTATTGAAAAATTTTGAAATACGTTGCACACGTTCGCGGAAATTTTTAAGCAAACGTAGGTGAATTGTTTTATTTTGGAAATAAATCTGCAGCGACTTACGGGCCTTAAACCGAACGACCATCGGCCCGGGCGGTATTATTATACGACCGTTCCGGCTAAACCCTTCTTCTCCGGAATATGAATGATATGCTTACATTTTCCGTTTTATGATAATCGAAGCGGAACGCAGAGCTCGTGCCGCCGAATACAGATTTGAATATTACATATAAAACTGAAGATCAAATTCCGGACAAGTATTGATGTCGGCCGTAAAAAGACCTAGCAAATTTGCTCCGGAAAGATAGAAATATAAATTTTTTTACGCTTTACATCTGTCTCGCACGCTTGCGTTTTACAAAGGACGCGATAAAGAATCAAAGAGGGCCTCCTCCTTTTTTTTTAACCCCTGTTTTATGGCATCCGCTAAAGTTTAAAATTGCAAATGGGAATCACGAAAATAAAACAATACAGAAAGAAATTCCTTCCTCATTTTTTTTTTAATCCCCAAAAGAAATACGGTATTACATTACTCCTTTAACTAACCGAAGTAAATAATTTCATTGCTATTATTATTTGCTTTATGTAAAAGGCGCTAATTGAATTCCATTAGAGGAAATGAAATTCATAAATTCGTATCAGGATACCATTAAGCAAACAACTATCTCATTTCAACCAATATTGATTACCATTTAGACCTTCGCCGCTAAAATTATACCTCGTGAATGCAAGCCCCTGCACAAATAACCCGCGAGTTTATCCAACTGCAACATAATCATTACCGTTTCAGGGCAAAACGAATTAGTTTTTCAGGAAGTGCTGAGCGACGACCTTGTTGATTTAATATCGCGTCAATCAACGAACCAGAACGTGTCCTCCGAGCAAACGCAGGAAACAACGACCCGAATTGAAAATTGTTAGTTACGTTGCCGTCGCCGAATTGAATTTTTTTATTCTGCAAACGGCGAACACAATTAAATACAACAGATGAGAGTGTATTGTGAGTCCAAAACGAAGAAACTGCGTCATTATGATACCCGCAATGCGACACGGCTTAGGGAAATATTTTGGCGAGACGGCCCGTCGGGAACTCGTCCATTTAGATGTTAATTTGCTTTAAAACACACATCCCCCAACTCGGCCGGAACGAAAGTTTTTACACACGCTAACAACAGCCCGTCTTATTCCAGTAAAGCAAAGTTGAGTGAAGTTCGCTCGAATTGTTGCGACAATTGCAGGGAAACTATCGACGGCTCGCTTTGTTTCAGGTTTGCCGGTCACTGCTTGTGCCTTCTTTACAGTAAGCACGGAAAACTGAAATTATTGCCGGTTAGATAAAAGATAACACACGGCTCCCCGAGGTGAACTGAAATCACTTGGAAGTTTGCAATAAGAGCAATTCGGAAGAGACAAGATAACAAAACGTTCTTTGTTAAAAACGAAAATGCAACGACAAGTTAAGTTGTTGCTTGGAGGTGGACGTTGAAAGTAATCATTTTTTTCTGATTGACATTATGAGTTTATGAGTTTCGAATAACTTGAAACGTCCTATAGCCATACACACCTTGATTATATGCGATCTGTGCAGAGTATCTCTCTGCGAAATTATTTAGGCCACGTCCCAACCTGCAGAGTCGATATTGACGCAAAGAGGCGTCGTCTATTGATTAATGGATTTCCGATTGCGAGCCCCGAGAGGCGTAATCTGCCGTTTTAATTAATTAATTTCGAGTTACCTACACAGATTAATGCAATTTTTGCCCGGATTTAATTAAAAATTTCGCGAGACAATAAGTCCGGCAAGTTGCGCGCTCGTTGTCACCGTTTTTATTAAATTAATCGTCGCATGAAGGCAATCAGTTAAGTTGAGAATTGTCCGTTGATGGCCCTCGATAGTAACTAAGCCTCTGTTTTACGGAAATTGAATAAAAAAAAAAACACGAAAGAGAAAGAATTTTTTCGGAATAAGAATGTATTGTGTGTTGCAGAGTATCGTTAGTGTACACATTTGATTTCACAAAATTGTCGTTTCATTTTTGAAATGTAGTAATTTACAATAAATAACAAAACGAATTTGTCAAGCTTTCAAGTGTTAGCGTAAAGATAAATAGTATTTGCGAATTTTATGTATTTTTAAACATTACCGTGGTTTGGTTTATTTATGATATCCAAATTAAATTTGTTAAAGCAGAAATCTTTTCAAACTAATTAGCAACTTAATTACAAGCAAATATTTTAACTGCACTGTGAAGAATATAAAATTCGAGAATTTATAACGATGTTATGTTTATCGGGCCTGAACCCTTCGTGTTTATTTTTTCTGAGAGTTTATAAAATATTTTTAAAGCAATTAAACAGATTCAGTAAATGTTCAACTTGACATCCTGTTATAATGCGTGCGAAAGGGAACGCGCTAGAAAATAAAGAGAGAAATTTGACTAACCACGCCCACTTATATTCGGCTACCGCCCGCCCTGCCGAGCCGTTGGGAATTGATTCTCCACGAACCGAATTGAAGAAAACTTGCTATGTCTAGTCCCCAAATTTCCGATTCTGTATGTACCGGTGATACCGCAAATCGCCGTCAATGTCTTTATTTTAAATAATATACTTATTATATTGTTCTGCAAATTTAGAGTATCCGATAAGACACAAAAATGTAAAATATCATTGAAAAATTATTACGTAATTTGTTTAAAATCTTATCTTAATAATAAGTGATGATTCAAATAAGAAAATTAAAAGAAAAATTAATTTCATTGGTATAAACTTAATTTAATTTAATCGGTCACTGTTTCTGGGACAACAAGAAGATTTTGAAGTTTCTTTTGAAAGCTGAAGTCGACTGATTTCGTAATTCTTTAGACAATGAGTTGTAGAGCTTAGGCCCGACAAAAGTAAAGGCACATTCGAAAGAAGAGGTGGCATGATTCGGGATATCGAGTATACTTGTGCGTCTCAAATTAAGCTCATGCAGTTGGCTACATTGTGACGTAGATTTAGAAATGTATAAAAGATAAGAGACCAACCCGCAGGTGATAGTAAGAAAATAGTCGAGTGATAGTTAAGCAGTAACAATGTAGCATAGATAGTGATAGTCAGATAGTCAAGTAATTAAGAGCAGTCATGTAGGTAGCAAGTAGGGAGTAAGTGTCGGATAGTGATTAGTAAATTAGAAGTGCGTAGGGAAAGCCAAGCGAATGACTCTACGAGCCAGACCCTCCCCTATGTTAAGTAATTAAAGTTAAAATAATTAAAGTTTAAGAGAACTTAGATAGTTTAAATAAAATTAAATTAAAAGACAATTTCCGCATAAAATTTCTTATATCGCGACAATAGTGCCAATTGCACTTTAGACTACAATCCAAATCAGCAGTGCAAATTATAAGCAGGAGAGGGCCAATAAATGAGCCTTGAGGCGTACCTGAGTGGATAGGCTGATAAGTTGATGAAACATTATCAAAAGCAACACCTTGAGATCGGCCGTGCAGATAGGAACTCAAAAAATGCATGGAATCATCAGATAATCCAAAATAATGAAGTTTTGCGGCCAACAGTTTGTGATTAATAGTATCAAAGGCCTCAGAGTAGTCCAGTAATACCAAAACAAATAATTCCTTTAGTTTAATGGTATCTTGAAAGCAACTTTTTAGACATTTTCTAAACATCAACGCATTACCTAAAGGTTCCTCTTTGAAATAGCACAGATTAGATCTTTCATATTTTTGTGAAATAAAAAATAGGAGTTTAAAGAGGAAAGAGTGCTACAAAACGCAAAAATTTACAAAACTAAAAATATTTAGATATTTCCTATTCAAGATTACCTGTAGATCCTAAATTTGCAAGAAAAAGTATATGATTCCGTTTAAAATAATGAAGATGACCGGTATAACCGGAAGTTCAAATACTTTGGAAATATTTTCGTTAAAAAGTGCACTAGCGGCTGTGGGAGGGTACAAATTTTCAGAGAAAAATAATGAAGGCAAGTGCCTAAAAACTTGTAGTGAACGGGTTCCGTGAATCATCCTGTATACATGATCATACATAGCTTCAATGTACCAAGAACTTGATGTTGTTAAAGCAACTAAATATTTTATTTGAGTGAACGCTGTTAGGGTTGCCAGGTTCTTCTGAAACATTTCTATCTTTTATTTCAATTGCTTCAAAAATTATTGAAAGGGAAGACATATACAAAATGATCTGAAAAGATATCGACGAATGTTAACTGCAATTAAATTTAACAAAAAAAGAAATAGGCAGAAAGATTTCTAAACACTAAAACATCACCTTGTCTTCTGCAACAAATACACAATTTTGGTGTCATGCAGGAACTAAATTATTGGTCCTTTGTACCAAAAATTATGCTAACAATGTGCGTTTGTTAATTAAACGAAATTCTAGTTATCAGAACTAATAAATTAGTTGTTTCAAATTTCACCAATTTACTGGGTTGCATGTAATAATATTTGGTTACGTAGAACTAATATGTTTTTAGAGTGTAGTTTCTATTAAATAGCGTAAACTATACATTTGAAACATTGCCGAATCGACAATTTACGGAATTTGGATTTAATAAATAAGGAAAAGCGATCGACGATTTTAAAAATGCTGAAAATACTTCATGAAAACCAACGAAAATGTATAGATACAGGATGTCCGCTTTTTCCGAAGTCGGTATAATCGAGGCAAAGCTTTTATTTATTTTCATTTATGATTGGATGTTAGTGATCTAACGAAAGCTTTACAATAGAGAAAATAGGATACCTATATAATCGAAGAACTATACAGGTTTTAATTTATAAAATCACAAGAAGAATATACATTTTCTGTCCAGATTTTTAGAATTCATCTTCTTTGAGCTCGCTCTTAACTCAAACAGTGAATTAAGCGGAAGTTAATCTGGCGAGAAAAAGAAAAGAATCTCATTAACTTTGTTATTTGCGCGCGGGAACCAGCCAGAATTCGACTTCTTGTGTATCGCCCCATTATTACAGATTTCATTCTAAGACTTGGAATTCCTCTTCTGCGCTCTCGTTTCGAATGAAAAATATCGCGATAAAATGAGAAAGGCACAGAACTGACGGCCGCATTCGTTCGAACAAAAAAACGGAGCCAATAAAAAAACACATTCCGCACTGACAGCACGCACTTATTCTCTTTTTTTTTGTTTTCTTTTTGAAAAGAAAGCGTTTCGGAGCACAAGCTAGGCTTTACACGATGCCTCATTTCGTGAGGCAAAGCAAGCCCTAGTTGTATGCATCTATGTATGCAATAGGATATGCCTGTTTAATGATCGTAAAATACTGGCTAAAAAAGGGATTCTCATCAGATTCGGTCTTACTTGCGTTATCGCCCTGCGATATAAATTAATTCATGCAGTTGCATAGTTGTTTTCATAAGAGAAGAGCTCTGCGTCATAAATAAAACGCATCTGGTGTTGCATCATCAGACATAAGACGCATAGGTCCTTTTTTTTCTCATTCACCGTTAACAAAGAAATAATTACGTAGAGCTCAAGTTCTGTGATTTTTTTATTAAGCATGCGATCCGTTGCGTTATAAACGCATGCATCAAGATGCACGAAATGAGGTATCGTGTAAAACTAGCTTTAGGGATCATCAAGACACGCGCAACTAGTGTACTTCAACGAGCCACTCTCATTAATTAAAATTAACGATTGATTCGGATTTATCGAATCGAAAAGCGTCCTGCTCGCTTTTGGCAGGTTTAAAAATTAGCGTGCGCCGGCAATTAGCGCTAAATAAACGGCGGGCACTGCGAAATTATTTGTTTTAAATCTATGTATAATCCGGCGTGATTTATTTCAGAGGGGTGGCGTTTTATGGAAATTAAAATTAACTAATAACTAATCATTATTTGACTGACCGGAGCTACGTGCGCCACAGATTAATGATTTAATATTGTGCAATAAACGATAATTGCGTGAGTCGCGTAATTGAATTTGTTGTTTTAAAAAATTGCAAATTGCAGTTTGAAGTATGAGCATATGTAGCTCCATAAAATTTATGTCAACTTTTTACAGTAATTAAAGCTGGGGAATATCGCATTTCTTTTTTAAATTGGTCGTGTTGCATTTGTACACCCTTATGGTAATCAACCCAATTAAAATAATTGCATCAGTTTAAGGTCCACATACACGTAACATTTTTATTGAGCGAGGATGCTTCCTCTAATCTGTTTACGCCCATGATTAAGTTAGGTAATATCTTTTCAATTTAAAATAAAATTTGGGTTGTTCAATTTTATGAATTTTTTTTGAATGGAGTTTATGATAAACAAGGCGAAACAAATT